>JBAMHW010000021.1:11329241-11350428 GCA_037177495.1 Rhadinocentrus ornatus | reverse complement strand
TTCTTTCTTTCTTTCTTTCTTTCTTTCTTTCTTTCTTTCTTTCTTTCTTTCTTTCTTTCTTTCTTTCTTTCTTTGCTCACTGAACAGCAGATTGAATTGGCCGCTTGTGGGCAGTGATAGCAAGCTATAAACTCAAAAGTAACATTATAAAACTTTTCAAATTGAGATGTTGGCCAACAACTGTAAACGGTACCCAATGATCTCTGAATAGAGCTTTTCACATCTTCCGTTTGTTGCCAGGCTGGTAGAGCATGATGATTTTATCACATTCACAGAAAACAGCTGATTGGTGGGGCTGAAAATTACACTGACGAGACCAGTTGCAGTGAAACAAAAATGACAGCTGTATGATGGAATGCCCAATCAAAGATCTCAATAAGACACAAAGGGTTTTTATCTGTTAAAACAGACAAAGACTGAAGACCATGCACAGCTTTGTAACTATGACCCAATCACATGGGGAATGCAATCATTATAACAACTTAAAAGTATAAAAGTGAAATTATACAAATGGTGAGGTGAAATATAAAAGATAAAAACAGAGTTTAAAGACATTAGTATGTCATTTAAACTGAAAGGGGGAATCATGGTCTTGAGAAATTGCTCCTCACATACTCAAACTTTACATTACAAAACCTTTATTGTGATAGAATAAAAAGAAAAGAAAGGGAGTTATGGTCTATATAACCTCAATTAATTTTGAAAGCATGTGACTATTTTCATATGTGCATCTGTGTGTGAAAGTGTGTTAAATACACAGAGAGGGAGGGAGGGTGAAGCCTGATGCCATTTTTCCCATCTTTAATGCTGATACTGTACCAGATGGTAGGCTGACAAGCAAGAAATTAGCAGATGCATATCTAACCCTTAGCATCAGGCTGTTAGGAGAGGGGTGCTGGAGGGTGTGGGGTGGTACAATTGACAGACAGTGCCAGACTTTCCTGGAGAACCGTATGATCACAATGTTCAATAAATATGCCCTTGAAGATAAATTTCCACATTACTTGTAAAATTTGTATATATTTGTATTTTATGTATCTTTTCAAAAAATTTCGCTTTAAAGGGACGTCAGAATACAGTGTGAAGAAAACAACAGGACTGAATCCAAGGCTAAGCTGGCACAATCATTATATAACAATATTACTGATGCACTGGAGAATTTATTTTTAAATACACAAATGTCAAGAGAAAAAGTCAGTATGGATTCTCAACTATGGTAATATTTCTCAATATGTAATGTTACAGAAGCTATATAGGGGCTTATACAGTATATAATACTACAGTAATGAACCTGCAATACTTATAATTGCTCTTGTTTTCCCTGATTTTAGACAATCCAAATTACACAAGTTGTTAATGTCTTCATTTATAACTGAGTAAACAAAACTGTATCATATGACTTGTTGCAGTAAAAGATTTGAATGGAGAAGATAGATAAGAAATGTAAGGAGCATGTGTAAAGTATAGTAAAAAATAAATAAATAAAAAACAAAGATGAAAAGTTATAAAGAAAGAGTAAAAATTTACCAAGCAGCGATGTATTGCTGTATACTTGGTTACTGCATATAATACAATACAATAATTTATAAAATTAGTCGTACATACTGGCATAGGAAACTTATTTTACAAAGACTCTTAAATTACTTGAAAGTACTGAGAGTTTTGTATTAATAATGAATAAAAAAAATATTGTAGGAAGTTGAACAAACGTTTGTCACAGTTTGACATATTTCAGGCTCAGAGGTCACTGGTTCTATTGTACACAATTTTTAAACAATGCTTTCACACTCCTGCTGATGAAAGGACTTTCCAAACTTTTAATTAAGTTACAAGTTTAAATGTAATCCTCTTTCTTTCTTTTTTTTTAAACTGAAGCAACATCCGACAGGTAGACATCGATGTTAAATTAGCTTAAATGTGCCAATTCAACTATAAAGTTTAATGCATTAAAACAGAATACTACCCATGAAATTTGTATTATTCTAAAATGTAAACTATGAACTACATTATTTTATTATGTTCAAACTAAGCTTCTGGCTAGCTTAAATGGAGCACCACACTGTATCCATGTCTCATAAAACAGTTTATGAAGCAGTAATTACCACCTGATCAGCAATTTTCAAGCTTCAACTAATTTGTAGACTTTGAAATGAACTTCATGGACTTGCATGAAGTGCACATGAAGAGTGAACATGACTTGATAGCTGCTGACAGTGCTCTTTTTCTCTCTTTTGCTCCGCTTGCAGGTTGCTCAACATGATCAACACTGATCAACTATCTTTTTTCTGTTACCCAGTTCATAACCCTAACCTTCCCAAGTGGCAAATCAAGCGTTTGCACGAGCAAGCTAATGTTGTTTAAATATTATAGAGGCAAATAATGTGAATGTGATTCTCCACAACCAGCGTGCCATTCAGTTATTTTTCTCCAAGAATTGCTTTTCCAAATAAAATGCACACATACCCAGCTTTACGGATTAAAGACTGGCCCCCGTAATCTGGATGACCTTAGAAGAGCTGTGTGCAGTACTTGTCTTTTCCTTCACTCCGGCACACTCAATAAGAGTTCAGTGCGCCAGATTATGAAAATGGAGTTTAACATTATAAAACTAAAAGGAGCAACCAAAGGACTGAAGTGGGCCGAGGGGGACTTAGAGGATTTGGATTATTAAGCAGAACACAACAGTGGAATCCCAGCAGGCCCAGTATATATCACAGCCTACAGTCAAAAATCACGGTTCTGGAACATGCTCTCTAATTGTCATCTGCCATCAAGAAAACCATCTATCCAAATAAATAAGAGACGCTGCACACAGGATAGAAATTTCTTCACTTTCTGTATTTCCTGTGGCAACCAAATGTGTACATGTGCTATTCCCCAAGCCCCAAATGTTGGAAACCAAAGTTTTATTGTTTATGCAAAGATGTTTGCTTTTAAAAATTCTTGTGGTGACATAGATACAGCAGCAGCAGCAGCATATGTGGGCAATGGGTGGTTGTGTTTGTGTCAGATAAATTCACATATATTTCTTCTTTCTATCTATAATAATAGGAATTCTGTGCAAGCATTTCTCTTAATGCATAGTCTGTGCAAAAGTATGCCAGACAAAAAATAATCACCTCAAGTTAAACTTTTGGATGCATGTTTACATCTCAAGTAATGCACAGGATGTAAATTAGCTCAGGATCAGTCTCTTTTCATGTTGACTGGAATTGGCTGAGTTGACCAGCTTTAATTAGGTAAATAACAAATAACATATTGTGCACTCCATTTATTCTGCAATCAATGCCAGGATGTTTGTGTATTTAGGCACATGGGCCTTTCACTTTACAGTATTATTGACCTTTCTTATGCACTTGCCTTTGGAAAAGCACCAATTAAAATTCTCTTTAGGATTTATTCTGAGTTAAACACAGAGAGGTTAACTCAGTAGTGAAAATGGGAGGCAAAGGTCAGTTAATGAAACATAAACACTAAGCAGTGCAAATAATCTGATGGAAAGAAGCCTAATTGCAAAATAAACCCACATTGTGGTGGCTGAATGTGAATTATCAGGGGAAAAAATACCCAGGAAAATCAACGATTAAGGATATTTAATATGATTTCTTTCTGTCAAATTAGAGTGGAGGAAACTAAGAATTATTTAAATCCAATAAAAAGTTTAATTTATTCATTTACTTAGATTTACTTGAGTAGCACCAATTCACAACAAAAATAATTTTAAGGGACTTGTAAAGATGCAGTTCAATTCAGTCCAATTCAGTGGAATCCCATCCTCCTATTATCCAATTAAATAAAACTTATTATAATCAAAATCAGTTCAATTCGCTATAATTGTGTTCAGAAACTTTTCCCTACAAGGGAACAAATGGATTGCATTGAATCCTTTGTTCACTACTTCAAATCTGCTTCTTCTATACAGTGTAAAAATAAGCAAATCCTGTATTTATGCAAGTATGCAAAATCACCCCTTATATTTTTGATAAAATAATGTTGTAATAATTGCACTGAAGTGTAGTGGTAAGCAAGAAGGTTCCTGGTTCAAATCTCTGCTGGTAAGTTTCTTTGTGTTTGCATGTTGGATCCAAAAGCAGGCATAATGAGTTAACCAATTCTAAATGAGCCCATTGGAGTGTCTGTGAGTGTGCATGGTCATTTGTGTCTGTGCTGTGCTGGCTCTGTGATGGGCTGGCGACCTGTTCCAGCCAAATGGTAACTGCTCCCACTCCCATGTGACCCTGAACTACATAAAGTGGTTATGGAAGATAAATGAATAACTTTAAATTTATGATATCTCCATATCTCCAACTCTTGACTTAATTAGAATAGTTTCATATAAACATTGCAGCACAGTGATACAAAAGAAAGTATCATGCAATAGATATCACCCTGAATGTGTACTGACTGTTTCACTGTGCAATAAAACCCATTTTTTTAATAAGTTCATTAAAGTTGTACCAGCATATGGAGAACTCATTATTTCTATAATTCCTTTAAATAGACTTGGGAGTATGATGCTCTCACTTCTGTTTTTCAGACTCTACTTAGAGAATTGTATTATTTGAAACTGTGCCTCACATTAATAATATGTGTCTAAGTTGCATTTATACTTGAAAGACCAAAGAGAATTAAAAGCTGGTTTGAAGCTGTATGAGATAACAAAAACAAGGCATGAAGGCTATAAGATGGATGGTACTTGGGAGAATACCGTAAGGTTCAACTGTCTTCATTACACATCTCCTCTGCTGAGCTTTCCTAATCTGCCCATCATCTGCCATTTTCTTAATGACTTGCTATTTATGGCTACATAGAAATGAAGAGACTTGCTCCTTAGCAATTCTCAAACCCTGGCAGAGGAGGGTCTCTGAGGACATTTTTTTTTGCCCAGTTCATAAATAGTGTGTGCAACTTCACTTCACAGTGAGGAGACGAGGCAACCAAATTATACATGTGGCAGCACATTTCACTTCATAAGGTCCTTTCAATGTAAGTTTAACTCATAGAAAATGACTAATTATAACTGTGGCACCCTCAAGTGTTGTCACTAAAGCAACGTTAAAATTTGTTATGCTTGCGAATTGCAAATGCAAATTAGATGTAATTTGCTTACATTCTACAGTCGACAAAAATCTGGGTCATATTGCATACATGGTAAATTCCACATGAGACTCATGTATGGTCTGTAAAATGAGAGATAGGATCGTTTGACTGTGGCTTGCACACTACCACCACCTACAGCACTGCAGCATCATCAGGAAATATGCATATTGATTGCTGGTGTAAATCCTTTGAATAGGTGACCTTGTGACGGATGCAGTAAGAACACCCCCCTCTGGGAATGCACACTTACTTACACACATCATGCATGAATGAATACAGTCTACATTGTCAGCCACACAGTCATGTGCACACTTGTGCCGTCATGATAGCATGGAAGCACACATACACACACAACATAGTTAATTCCTCATCACACTTCTTCCTGCATAATCACACATTCCTGCAGGAAGACACTCAGTCGTAAAATTGACATTTTCTTTTCATTACAACACTCCATTGACTATCATATTTTCATTTCTAAATGACCCTCCCCACTGGAGTACTAGCTTTAAGCAATCAAGATCAGCCACACAGAGACAACAACCATGTGTCATTTATTTCCATTACGAGGGAATGAAATTGTTCACAGCAGGACTAACTTCATAAAAAAACACTGTTAGTCAAATGTAACTTCTGCACAAAATTTATCATTAGGTGTGTCCATACTTTTGACTGCTGGGTTAATAAGCATAATTTTTTTGTGAAAGTTTTGTGAAAAGCTGTGACATTTGGGCCGAAAATGGACAAGGAATAACTGGAAATTCTCCCCACACAACTATAGTGTATGATCTCATTACATAGTAACCCCAGGCCAGATTGAAAGCTGCTTAGTTGCTCGAGTGTCTACATGTGTGCTTGTGTACTGCTGTATGAGTGTGCATTTTTTAGCATATTTAGAAAAAAAGAAGAAAAAAAGAAACAACAGTAAAAATTACAAAACACAAACATATTTATTTAAACTCTATGTTTTGTTACATTCACCACTTTATTTATTTACTTTTGTGTGGTTGGTTTTAAGCGATTTATCATTTGATAAGGGTTAGAAATCAAAACCTTTTGGCTGGTGTTAAAAAACATCATTAAGACTAAAATATATTCCCTGTACAATTGTTCGGTGCTTGTTGTGGATCTTTCTTTTTTTTATATATAAAACTTCACATACAGTTTCTCTCTGCATGACCCAATGAACTATGTTCTCTCCCCCATAACATCACCATAATCCAAGGACTGGATTATATACTTTAACTAGGATTATGCTGTGAATACTGTGAGCACAGACTACATAGATCTTGGTTTTGATAAACCGAATAAAAAATGAGTAGGTCATGAGTTTAATAAAGGTCAGTGAGTAGAAAGCAGTTCAATGCATTCTGCACGGAGGGAACACTGTACCCTCTTTTCACATTTAACTCTCAGCCTCTTATTGATTATTAATTTTTTTTATTTTTTAGAACAAAATCACTGTTCATAAATAATGAATACTAGCATAATGTGTTTTTTTTGTCGTTTTTTTTTACATTACATTCATTTCAGCTTGCACAGCAGATTTAACCTGTAGGACAATTGCTGGTATTTCTCTTTGATGAAAGACAGCAGAAGTGTTTATACTAAGGAAGCTTTGTATTGGAGCAGTGCTTCTCAACGGGGGCGTTGAAATAACGCCAGGTGGGGGTTGGAGCATTATTTATGAAAGGGGGGCGGTGGTCTTTCTTTGGGGGCGGCGGGATTGGCTTGGCGGTTGATGAGTGACAACTTTACTGACCAATCAGATTAATAAATAAACGAGCGCCACGACAAATACAATCAAAAGGAAGTAGACCCAAAGATCGTATACTGTAGGAAGATGACTCACTTAAAATATCTTTAATCTTCATGAAAAAAACCTGGACTCTAGTGATTCATTTTAAATAAAAGCACAGTCATTTGAATAATTGCAAAACTGCAAAGGACATACTTTGTTAAGCTTTTGTGCTTTTATATGTGTTGTTATTGTTGACAGGTCAAAGTAATCTCATTTTAGGACTCCTTTTCAGGATTAGTGTTTACTTTTTAATGTGCTTTAAAATTTTCTGGAATTGACACATCTTAACTATCCCCTCTACAAAGATGTTTCTTCACAAAACAGTTTAAAACTATAAGAAACAAATCCTTACCACATCTAAAATTATACAAAAAAAAGTGCTGCCAGTATTCTATTGAACATCATCATTTTTTATTGGATGCTTTGTAATTATTTTTCAAATGGATGTTGTTTATGAATAAGTTCTAATAAAAATATTTTTTTTATCATATGGCAAAGCATTGCATGCTATTTCTATTCTCACCATATAAGTTATACTACAGGCTTTATAATGTGACACAGACTAATCAACATTAGGCCTGATATGTTGGGAAGACACAGCTGCCATTATAAGTGTCGGGGGCGGTAAGGGACCTGGATTATAAGTAGGGGGGCACTGGCTCAAAAAAGGTTAAGAAGCACTGTATTAGAGGGTGCACAGATGTCTGATGTCATTAAAGACTGATTATTATATACCTTGCTGCCTGTTCTGATGTTCGCTCACTGTTCTGCCGCCTCATTAGCAGACTGATAATGACAACGTTAATCAAATAAAGCTAGCAAAAGATGATAATTGGCTATACTGAAAATGTAATTTTACCACATATGTGGTTTATAACAAAGTTTATTTGGAAACAACTTTTTTTCTCACTTTACTTGTATTTTAATTTTAATTTTTTTTGCAATTGGACATTGTGATCTATTTTATTTTTATTTAAATATATTTATCTGGCACATCTCCCACATAATGTGTGAGTTACTTGCTTATATAAGCAGCCTTTGATCTTAGATGTTTTAACTGAACACAGATGTTCTCCATTTTGTTTTAAGGGATAATGCTGTTATTGTGATTACAGGAAGAATATATTCAGGAAAATGCAACCTTGGCTGAAGATCATTGGGGACATTTTGTTGGAGTGGAAACATCCTCCAGCTTGTCACTGATATCCTCAAAATATTCATCCATCCTTGAATTACAGCCTCTGTTCTCTGGAGGATCGCATACAATTGTTGTGTATTGCTAAAGAAGATTTAAAGTCATTATTTGCTGCACTACAGCACAAGCTATGCACAAAAAGTGGCTGAGCTGTCATTTGTTTTGTCTTTTGTTTTATTTTTTTTTATCAGTGCACCAGATCAAAGATCTCTATGATATGACAAGCAAAAAGATCAATAAAATATTTCATTGTCATGACATAAGACCTTTTTCTATTTTCTAATGTTTGTCAAAAGTTGGAACTGTAGCTCACATAGGGAGGTAAAATGTATTTATTGAGCAGTTTTCAAGAACAACAATAACAAAAAGCAGTTATAAAAACATACATGGTTGAGATAAAAAAAAGTGCTTTATTGTGATAAAATTTGTATTTTATTATTAATTTATTTTCATACTGCTAATATGAGCAATGTTTTTTTTCTGATATAAATGGTTGGAAGCACGTGATGCTCTACAGACCATGTAAATTGTTCAGTAGTAGCTCTATTAACAGATGGAAAAGCTATATATCCACTACAGTGCACTGAATGTTAAAATTCCTTAATACAATTACAGACGCTGACTTTTGAACTGTCAACTGATAACAAGCCAGATAGTTCCTGTCCTGTGTTAATATGACCCAACATATACTTGCCTAAGGCTTATAATTGTAAATAATTAATATAATTATATATTTAACCCTACTTTAAAGCTATTTGATGAAGGAAAACATACATATTTCAGTGTATGCAGTGGCAAAAAATGTTAATATTCAGCATTTTAGTTATTGCACCATTGGGTTTGCATTGATCTAATTGAATACATTTGCTTATTAATTTCTCTGCATCATCAGATGCATCTAAGTGTGAGAATAATCTCTATATACTCTTGGTATAAATAAAGTAAAAAGCCACAAAAATGAGCTCACCATGACTAAAAATGCAATAAAAATCTCTCAGATATCAAACTTTCACGCATTTCACAAAATAATTCTGTGACCTGACTTCAAACGTGCTTACTTGGAGACAGGAAATTTCTGAAAAATGTTGCTGTATTGACACATGTTTTCATCCTGATTGCAAGTTTGCACTCCAAAGCAGGTCTCACAGCAAACCTAAATCAATACTGAAGGAGCAAAGCCTGTGTTCTCTGTGTTTGTAGATCCATACTTTCTGATGGACTTTGCCTCATCTGCACATTATGCTCAGAGTCTGTCTGTTGCAAACGTGACTGGAGAACTGGAATTTTTGCACTTATGTATTTTACATATTCATTATGTATCTTGCAACTAATCTAATGCTATTTTAAACTCTTTCAACATTATTTCCCCGAAGTTAATTGTTACTTAAAGGGGTACTGCACCCAGAAATGTGTTTTAAAGCTGTAAAATACACAGTATTACCCATTTGTCATGAAAACAATATTGTAGATAAAATTATTATTTTTTGGTTTATTTTTAAAATGGATTTTGTGGGAAAAATTGGCTCATAACACCCTCTACAGGGTAAAACCAGGTTATGTTTTCCTGACATAGAGAGGTAATCTATGTCAGGAAAATTTAAAAAACAAAACCAAAGCCCCCTCCCTCCAGATGCTGATAGACAGGTCCTTGCCTTGCAGGCATAGGAAACCACACCCACCAACACATATGAAAGGATGTGAGCTGAGCTGCTGCAATCATTTCTGCCTGTGCATCCTGTCCCGCCCACTCTCCGCTGCCTAATCGCAAATTCGGCAGTGGGAGGAGTTATGCAAAAAGTAGGGTGTAGTGATGGGATGTTCGTTTGTTTTCAGAGAGCTGGCTCTTTTGGCTCGGCTCCCAAAGAACAGCTAGTGTTCTGTCAGATTAGCAAACATTGTCAGATCAGCATACGCATAGTGCAAACTGACGACTGCAACTAACCCTAACCCGCATGTGCATTAACGTAATGTGTGCTACTCTGATGAGGATGCTAAACTGACAAAACAATGGCTCTTTTGGCTCCCAAATGGCTCTTAATTCAGCATCTTTTGTAGCCCCATAATTTACCTTAACTTTGCAAAAATTAATAAATTGTGTTTTGAAAACCCGTTTGTGTTCCGCATTTTTATGGGAAGCCTTTTATTTGCCTCCTTTTAAGCATTTATTCTGATACAAAACCACTTTTGTTTACTATTTCAACAAAAATCTTATATTGCACAAATGGACAAAAAACAGCAAACAAATCCACAAAACAGAACAAGAAACAAACTGAAAAAGCAGCATTAATGTCCTCAGTGCAGATTGGCATTCAGAAAAATAAGATGCCTCATCGTGGACGGGCTGATCTTGTTGCTCCTCTGTGTGACAAGGGTTTGATGACATGACACACTCACCCACGTACTGCCTCATGGCTGTCTGCTGTCTCAAACAATGTAGTGCTATCTACCCCACCCCCTCATTACCTTTCTGTTTTCACATAATGGTATGATCCCTAGGCTGCACGGTGGTGTGGTGGTTAGCACCGCATCCTCACAGCAAGAAGATTGCTGGTTTGAGCCTTGGCTGGGGGAGGTTTGAATGTAGGGAGCTGGTGGCCTTTCTGTGTGGAGTTTGCATGTTGTCCCCGTGTATGCGTGGGTTTTCTCCGGGTTCCCCGGCTTCCTCCCACCACCCAAAGACATGCATGTTAGGTTAATTGGTGACTCTAAATTCTCCATCAGAATGAGTGTGTGCGTGATTGGTTGTTTGTCCCTTTATACTATGTTGGCCCTGCCATGGACTGGTGACCTGTCCAGCGGTACAGATAATGACTGACTGACTGGTATGATCCTATATCCTCACATGTGATTGGCCGCCTGTCCATTCGGGCCAATCCAAACAAAGCAGTGCTGGAGGCAGAGCTGGGACTGAGCACTGAGAGCTAAACATGCAGTAAAAGGAAAAAAAAACTGATTGAGAGCCGGCTCTTCTGATTCACTACCAAGCATCGGCTCTCAGAGCCAGCTCTTTTGCGCATGGCACATCACTAGTAGGTGCATAGTTACAATTTAAATATTGTGCTACAGTTTAGCATGAAAATCTTATAAAGAAGAGCCACAAACATCAAACTGGTAATTTATAGTATTGAAGGCAGCTTTCTTTGGAAAGAAGATGACCTGTTTTTTTCACAGACTCGTGAAAAAAAAAGTTCCCTCTAAATTTGAACAGAGCTTATATAATTGGAAATAGCAAAAAGCTGCAGCATTCTCGGATAATATTCCTGAACTAAGTATTAATCACCTTTCACACCCCCTTTCCAAATTCATCTGGTGCCTGGTCTGTTTGGTTGCATTAACATGATCCCAATTCACAAAGCAAATTAACCAGAAAGCAGTTTTTTAGTTTGCAACTTAAGTAAACATTGCGTAATCATGTAGACTAAAGCTTTGTAAATGCATTTGTCCTTAAAATAATAACGCAAATGAAAGAGGTTGACACTGGTTACTTTCTGCTTTGCTGTAAAGAAGTTTCACTTTATGTGTACTGGGGTTCTTTATTATTTACTTCAAATTTTTTAGGTTTTTGGCTGGATTACAAATAGCTACAAAGTTGATATTGCAAAATATGCTCACATCAGGGTTTTGAAAAAAACGTGACAATGGATAAAGGTAAAAGTGCCTATCGTTTACTACATTGATCATCTTTCCCAAAAGCAATTACACAAACTCAGCCTGGGACTTAGACAGTCCCAGTGGTACAGTTGACCACTACATTATTACACTCAAAAAGCACAATACGTCCAAAAGCACATACTCCCTGTAATGTGAGACAACTTCATGGATATCAAACCTTGTACCATTAAGAGCTGCATGCTTTTATGTTACTGGTGCATTCAGACAATATCTCTTCATTCAAACAAAAATAACCCAGTGTGCAGCCATCACAGTTGCACATACTCGTACACATCTTCTTTTCTCTTTGCAGAATGTACCTACTTCCGTGAATTTTATCCTCTTAGAAAAGCAAGAAATGTACATGTTTTAAAGAGCTTAACTAGAAGCCATTTTTTGTGAGACAACCGTTATCTTGCGTCCCACTAACTAAGTCAGTAACTCGTTAATTACCAATCCAATCTTTTTTCTAAGCTCAAAGCCTGGCTTCTTCACATATGCTCTGGGTCCATCGGTGTTGATAAGCAGCAATGCAGTCCACTCAGCGTTGCGGCCTCCTGTGTGTCAGAGCATGTGCTGTGTGGACACTCTCTTCTCAACATCCCATGCACTGCTTTCCTAAAAAACTGACTCATCAGCAGCCACTGTCAGGTCTGCTTAATTTTGTCATGGTTGACTTCCTGCTACCTGAAGTCTCATCTGTCAAAGCCGCTTAATCCACTTGTCACTCACAACAACAAATAGTTGGGAAGATGCTTTTTGAATGAAGACAGGGCTGTGGAGTCTTGGTGGGGTACGGAAAACATGTACTGGTGTTTTGGTTTTTTTTGTGCAGGTGTGCTAGCACTGGTGCATGGTAAAAGCTGAGTGGGAAGTTGAATGTTTCAACACTATTATCACATCAAAGCTTGATAATAAAGAAAAAAAAAGCATAGCAGCAGCATCCTGCAGTAAAATACAGTCATACTGACGCATAAACGTGCAGCAATGTGAAAGTAGAAGTTAAAATTTATTTAGTAAGAACAACTTTCATGCCTTTTTGTTTGTGGAAATCAAGGAAGAAAAATAGAAAGCTTTCTATCAATGCATTTTTCCCCAGATCCAGTTCAAATAGTGTTTGTACTCCACAATGAAAACATTGTCAGAAAGGAGAAGTTAATCTTGCTTTTGTTTTGTTACATATAGAGAAGATAAATGATTGAAAATGATAAAAATTGATTAAAGATTATTTTTTGTAGATTTCAGATGTTGGTGTGTCCATTATAGCGTCCAATACAGCTCCAACCAAAGACAATTGTCTATTGGCTTTCCAGTATCTCCATGGTGCAGCTTGTTTTCTTTTTTTTTCTTTTTTTTTCGTTAATTCTTTTTTCTTTTTTTATTATTATTGTGTGATTGCAGATGCATAAAAAACCAACATGTCTAAATAATTATGACCAGCAGGGCTTGAAATTAACACCAGCTAACTCACTCAGAGTAGGTGACATCTGACTAGCAGCAGATAACACAATTCCACCTGCAGCTTTCCTGGATGAGAATTTCTAACTCTCTATGAACACAACATTTCTCTCATTTTGTTTAGTTATGTGTTTGTTTTCTTTCTTTCTTTGTAAAATAAACATGTTCACAATTCTATTATATTAATGTGTTATTGTCAGTTCCTGACTTTTTATGTGTTGTTTAGTATGGACTTGTATGAAGTTCCTGAAGACATTATATTGTCAATTATTTTGCACATACACACACCAAAAAATATAATATTTACAAATAGTAAACCAGTACATGTTAATATTATGATTAGAAGAGTAAATGTAAAGAGGAAAGACTAATTTATGTGCAAAAAGGCCAATGTACATGTAAATGCGTCAACATGATAATCGAGTTGACATCTCAACAGAAAAATTCATCCTAGACGCAGTTCTATGCGTTCATGTTAACTTTAGTGTTTTCTATTTATAGTGTGTCCCACAACCATAATACCCTTTGAAATTCCTAATGTGGCCCATTTTGCTATTTTAAATGTGATGTGAACGGTCAAAATGTGGCTCATTCACAAAATGTTATGGAAACAGGTTTCATGTTCAGTAGGACAAAGAAACTGTGAAATCATGGTTACAGACATGAATCAGTTTGTTATTATGATGTTAGCATGAGTGTTTGATGTTTTGCTCTGAGACTTGGTTGTAAGTACACATGTACCTGTGACTAATGGTGGCGACTCACTCAAAATATTAAGTACTGGACCACCTTATTCACTAAATTCACTGAAGTAAATTTTAATCTCTACTGAATTTCAGATATAGTTCTGTTTATAGAAATTAGGAACAGTAATGAGTTAAAAATTACTTGTAAAAAAAAAAAAAAAAAGAAAGAAGCAAAGAAAAAAATCAAAATGAAGTAGCGAGAGTACCATAAACTGCTCCTTGATTTGCCCAAAGGGAGTTAATCCTAATAGACACATGATAAAATGCTAAACTTTATAGCAGAAATAAACTTGCCTGGTAAAATTTTGAAGAAAAAACAAAGTTTTGGTCTTTATAGAAAATTTCCTGGAGAACTTAATGTGGGATGTTTTATATAAAAGTTTTACATTTTATGACATTTTAAAGTTATGCATTATTAATCGCAGGGCGACTTTGAGTGACAGATGAGTGTTATAGCCACTCTTTAATGGCTGACTATAAAGCTTTCTCACTTGGATCCAGCTTTTGAACACCAATTCTGTCTGAGAAAATCCAACATAGTAAAAACAGGGACACTATAAAACAGAAGTCCTGAAGCTAGTGACTGGCATTTACAATCCACAAGTCCACAATTAGTGGAGATAGATCATTATAAGTAATAATAATCACTAATAACATTATTTTTTTTATTTGTTTTAAGTTATCTCCAAACAAAAACCTTAACTCTTTCAAACTTAAGTAAAGCAAAAATGCCTGCTTTGGTTAATTACTGAAACATAGTCAAAAGGGAGATATTTTCCCAAACTCTAACCTATTTGGTTTTGTTAGATTTCACAGCCCCAGATTTAGATTTAGATTTAGATTTATCAGCAGTATCTCTTTAATCTCCATTAATATATATCACTCATCATGTTTTGTTTTTTTGTTTTTTTGTTTTTTTAACTACATCCTCCAGTTAACAATATCTCGTAAACATACTTTTAATTATTTGCTACTATTTACAATCTCAACTCCCTTTTGCAACTTATTTTACATAATATACCTGTTATAACATATTCATTTTGCTATAGAAATATATATTAAAACTGTTTATAATTTGTAATGACACAACTATGTCTGGGAAATATTCACATGCATTGCTTTTATTAAAGTGCAATTTATCTGTGTTATGTTTTCTGGTTTAATTTATTTGTATCACACCATCTGTCACTGGTGGAGGTGAAAATAAGGCGTTAAAAGGACTGTTGGAACACATGGTTTACTGTAAACCATGTTCATTTTCTAATAAATGCCTCTTTTTAGCAAAGGTGCATGTGGTACAAGAATTCTTATGGAGACAAGCCATATGAACACAAAATCTGACACAAAACATTATTAGGGATGAATTTCTTACTATGTTCTTCACAATGTTCTTTAGGTTTTGAGTGACGTTATTGTAATTTAGGGTAGTGAGATTTTTACATGGCACTCGGTCTCTAGTGTTTGCTGTATCTATTTTAGATCACAAATTATAGAAAAATACTTACTTAATTAACTATAATATTAGGACTATTAAATACTAAATGATGGTGACATATATTTTGAAATAAAGTCAGATTTTTATGTAACCCCCACTCTTTATTTACTGCACATAGCAATGCATTTCACATAAAATCCAGTTTTTAGGTATCACATCCAGGTATTATTGCACAACACTATTAACAGGTGCAAACACATATATGTTCGTATGCACATGTGTAAAATACACTAACCTTGATGGCATTGGTGGAAATCTGGATTTCATGCAGCTTCCTCATCGTGCCATCACGATCAATGAAGTAGGATGAGGCCAGCTGATGAAGGGCTTCCACATTTTGCGTAGCATTGGCAAGCTTCCTGTCTAGCTTGTTTTTGGCCAGGTACATTGTCAGTGCCTCCTCACCTGTAGGTACAAGAAGAGCAAAAGGAAGAAAAAAATAAATAAATAAAATAAAATAATATTAATATATTGTTCATGCATTCTTTTGAAATTTTAATAAGCCGGTTATTAGATTGAATAAATAATCTGATGTCCATGTGCATTATACAAATATTGTGAGAGCACTGCAGTTATTGTCACTTCAGGCTTATCTGTCCTGCCAATAAAACTCTTAACATAATAGATTAGTCAGGGGTCTAAATGCCAAGGAAGTCAGTTTTAGTTCGAGAAACAGGATGCCCCAGGTTTCCAGGAACAGTCTCCATATTTGCTGTTTTATCCCCAGCTGGCACCATCCCCAGACATGTCCCTGGATTTACCCCTGTTGGGATGGCATTATTTCCAAGAGAGGTCTAGTCATAGGAATATTATCCTGCAGAGAACAAATATACTGAATGAAATTCGAGTTTTTTTCCAATTGCCCTATGAGGGAGAAGACAAATAGAGTGCAGAAACACAAGTAGAAAGTTGCATTACAGATAGCAGATATTTAATTATGGAAAAGAATTAGAAAAACTGAGGTACAGGCTCTGGTGTGGTGTTAGAGCAACACGGAGCTGATCCAGCTATCTCAGGAGAACTGTGGCTGTTTTTCTGCACTGTGGTATTGTCTGAAATGTCCCTGAATCTTCATAGTTACTGACTCCCTTTCATCTAGATACCTAGAATGACCCACGTGCATGAATCTAATTACTGACCCCATGTTGTGATACTAACACTGTCTGCAGAGGTGCTAAATGATTTATTTCCTTTCTATTAGTCTATTTTTTTTCAAATAAAAATTAGTTTTCTAGATTTCTATATGCCTTTATACCATAAACACACAAACACAGACAGAAAGTTGTTGTTTGACCTAACCCGTTTGAAAACAATAGGCATAAAAAAACCACTAATAGTTCTTCACTTAAGTAGGAATGTGTTTGGTATCTTGCTGTCATATAACTCAAGCCTAAATTAAACTAAACAATTAAAATTAGTCATTATGCTGAAGGTAGACTCCTCCATCATTGCTGTTTGGGTTAACTTGAAATCCTCCCTTATTTGCTTAGGGGAACATTGAGTTCTTACTACTAATATGATGTCAATTTAAGATCACAGCCCCTAAAATGAGGTCACGTAACTAGTATGACAATAAAAAAATACTTTACAGGTACAAACAGAAAAAAAAATCTGCATACAGTATTTCTAAAATCTATTCATAAATGAAAACCTGTGCTCAGAATTAAAAAGAGAGAGGTCAAAAATGTAACCCCTTAACAACCTCTACTTCACCATATTTATTTATTGTGATGCACTTTACGTCAAGTATAAATGTCTACAGGTAATAGAGGAAGGTTTGGATTAAACTGAGTCACTGACCTTTCAGTAAGTGTCTGTAACAATGTGATCATAATTAGCAAATGGGTCAAATATTTACAGAACAACACATAACCGCAACATCTTAATTAGCATGACACATGCCTATTTGTTGACATACTGTGAAAAGCTAAGCAGTACATTGGATATAAATAATATTCCTCCATCTTTCCTACCAACCAACAAAAACAGAGGCTTAAAGCAAACAGCAATTAGGACAAGTTTACACAACATTGTCTTCTCATTACAATTAAGACAAACTGTATGCTTGGATCTATTTCAAGAGCATTTCATAGAGGTTTTCAGTGCCATGAATGGGTATTTGGTTCCAAGTGATGCATTGGAATTGGTCATTTAACTGTTGGTGACCATGACTAGGGGCGGGTAAGAGTCAAAGCCGATGTCTCATGCCTGGTTAGAGTGTAACCAGTGAGGAGACAAGGGCCCATTCTCTGATGCAGCCATGCTTTCTAACCCTCAGGGGTTAGCAAAGTTACTTATACACACTTGACTTACACTACTGCATACAAATAATGCTCCTATATTAAGCTTTTGATCTCCATTTTTATCTCTAATTTAACTTTGTATGGTATAAAGGAAGTCTTTGGAACAAAAGTATTCTGTGGTTACTGCTGCTGGTTACCTATATAGCTTTAAAAAATCATTTGTGTGCATCTCTCTGTAAGTAATACACAGTGCTACATAATGCCAGGGCACCTCGCTGGCACTCTGCCAGAATTAATCACTTCATGCTGGGCTTATGTGTTTACAGCTAAAGGGACATTTAAAAATAATGTTCAGTTTCACCTCAAATCATGGACAAGGTATATATATGTGTGTGTTTCAGTGAAGGCAAGGATGCAAGGAGTCCTAATGGTGTACAAATGACTCACATTTTGTGAGTTATTTTATGTACCATTTAACTAGTTTGCCTGACATTACAATTAAATCAATTAATTATCAATGGATGGGATGGATGTACCTCAAAACATGCAGAGGTATTAAATTGACTGGATGCATCATCCATTCATTACTTATTGTCTCTATTTTCATTTGTTTGTCTCCCAAAATATTTAGAGAACATAATCCTCTGTAAAAAAGGCTTTTTTATTCTAATAACTTCATAAAAAAACACTTAGCAAAAGATTAATTAACAACATACCACAATGAAGAGCAACCTTAACCATCACATGAAGAAATGTGCAAAGTGTGTGTATTTACTGAGGTTAAACCAAATGATATAAAAGCACCCTTCTGACTGGATCACAGTAATCATTTCTTCGAGAACATAAGTAATAAAGATGCTTAGAGAATGAAGTAAAAAAACTCAAATATTCTTGCATTGGTCATGTTTTATGCAAGGCTTATTCAAGTTGGATTGTTGTTTTGAGGAGCATACTTCAATGTTCAATTATTCCCTGTGCATTCTCTGTTGGCAGGGACCAATAAAACCAAAACAAAGAAAAACAAACAAACCTTGAACTTGACACAAAACTTGATGGTATAATTTGGTCAAAGTAAGCCTGCGGCGCAGGTCTTGGTCCACATGAACTGTAGCCTCAGGCGTCAGTCACTATTAGTCGTATAAATACATTTCAATACTTCTTCCTCTTTGTTTTTTATTAGACCATTCCAGTAAAACGTGGTTTTGATCCAGCTTTCTGTGCTACAGTCAACCCATATCAATGAGATGTTCTTCATCCTTGTTGCTAATCGATTTTGAAACACCTTCAGCTGTTTGTTTGTTTTTTAAAATTTATTTTACATGTTATAATCCATTTATTTGTGGAAAAAAATTTGATTTTTATTTTCCCGATAAAGAAATTAAACGAATGACATACTCTCCATACAGAAATGTTAATGCTAAGAACAACTTTGGAGATCTTACCTGAGATCACATTGTTTGAAATCTGTATCTTAACATACTCTGCTAACCAGCCAATGCTTGGTGCATAAAACAAGCTTTTAGACTCTCTAAAGTTTCCATATGTTTATAACAGAATAAACCAATTTTCTTAAAAGGTTTTTTTTTTTTTATTCAGTTGCTATAAGTATGAAATAGTTCATTAACATTAAGTATCAATCACAGATTTTTTATCTGCTTCTAGATCTTTATCATGTTTTTTTATTACTCCTGTAAGCAACTATGTACCTATTGGTTTAAAATAAGTTACATTGGTTACTTGGTATATTTACCCTTAAGGTTAAATGACTATACACAGACACACATACTACATTTTATACCACTTCTGACAGCCTTACCTTCATCTAGAAACAAACATCGTATGAACAGGAGTGAACTGTGTGCCGTGCTCTAGCACGCTTTCCAGCTTCTTACTTTATCCAGATCAGCTTTTGAAAGGTTGCTGCTTGTAGAATTTTCACATCTCTGCTAAAGGCTATCCAGCACGGACCATCTTTAAAGGAGGAGGGCTCTCTGAATCAGCTGTGTGCCGCACAGGAGGTGGTTTTTAGGATGCAACAGACTACAGTGGTAACTTAGGTCACATTGATAGCAGATAGTTTTCCTCAAGAAACCATCTTTGTATGTAAAAAATGCATTCCATGGAATTTGTATAATTTTTGACAGCCCCAATAAAAAGCAAACCGAAAAATCTTACATTAGCTTCAATTACATTCAAAAGTTTTTTTGTATTTTTTTGGACCAAATAGGTATCTAAGAGACTATTGTTTAATATAGATTAAATTACTTATAAATATGAGAACTTTGCAGAAAAGACAATGATTACTCCTGCATTCCACCAATCTGAATGACCAAAGGGAAGCAGCAAAAATCACAAGACATTGCTGATTTACCAAAAAAGACCCAAATGGCCTTCAGAAGCAAAATCATCTGCTCTGATCAGATAAAGGCTGAACGTTTTGGCCATAATTCCCAAGCAGACAACCCAAAGACCCAAAGCATAAACTACCAAGAATGCTTAGGAGTGGATTCACAAAAACTCAAGAAAGAAAGTTTTTCATTGTTTCATATCCTTACATTAAGTAACTCACTTTATCTACTTGTGCATTTAAGAAGCATATGACATAATTATTGGCTTTAGAGAATTACCCTTTTAGTTAACAATAGAGCAACTCTTAAATTATATCAAAACAAAATAGCTAAATGATAGAACCAATTTGCATTCTTGCCTTCTTGTTGTTGTGATGTGTGAAATGGGATCTCAGAGCAATTATCATCTAGTTTTCAGGTAGAAATTGAAGCTGAAATATTGGTTGGAGCTCACGGGGAATACATTAATTCTCTTGAAAATTATATAATGCAAAAACAATGCATCTACTTAAGTGTTTAATTGGTTCCAATCCTGGTAAAATTTTGACAAATAATGCTGTGTAGTGTAATGATTATACCATCATTTGGCATTGGTTCATAATTTTCAATTGCAATAACTGTAGCTGTCATTTAGTATAAGTGTATGGGAAGGGGGTCTAATTGTAGCCCTGTTTAGCACTATAATATAAAAAAAATATATCTTTTCAGAAATTACACTGTTTAGTAAACCCTAGAAGTCTTTCTCTTTTAAACTTTAAGATGATCACTATTTTCTCACTTATCTCCAACCCCATGCATGTCTGTAAACACTCACTAAGGGAATTCAAGGCAGAACAGCAGCTCCTTCACTTGAAGTGAAAAACTGAGAAAGAGAAGGTGACAGATGTGGAAAAATATATTCCTTACAGCTTTAGCAAAATGCAAATCTGTCCTTCACACTTCCAAAAGCAATAACCTCCCCCGCATTTAAATATACAGTCTTGGATGTCCAGTGACTCCTTCACCATTTTTAATGCCTGGACACAGAAATATTCAGACTGTTACTGAATTGTTCTCAATGCCTGTGGGCAACTTCAATTTTCAGAACTGACCTGAACCAACTAAAATGGGTGATTTCTTACATTGTTAGGTCTAAGGAAAAAAGAAAAAA
>JBAMHW010000021.1:11293700-11305882 GCA_037177495.1 Rhadinocentrus ornatus | reverse complement strand
CTCCACCGCCTCACAACGTCCCGAGTCGAGGTCAGCAGCCCCCCATCCCCACTGTACACAGTGTTGACGGAGCACTGTTTTCCCCTCATGAGCCGCCGGATGGTGGACCAGAATCTCCTCGAAGCCATCCGGAATTCATTCTCAATGGCCTCTCCAAACTCCTCCCATGCCCGAGTTTTTGCCTTAGCGACCACCGAAGGTGCGCTCCGCTTAGCCCACCGATACCCTTCAGCTGCCTCTGGAGTCCCACAGGCCAAAATTCCCAATAGGACACCTTCAGCTTGACGGCATCCCTTACTGCTGGTGTCCACCAATGAGTTTGGGGGTAACCGCCACGACAGGCACGACGGCTGGCCGCCTCGACAATAGAGGCACGGAACACAGCCTACTCGGACTCAATGTCCCCCACCTCACCTGGGACATGGTTGAAGCTCTGCCGGAGATGAGAGTTGAAACTCTTTCTGACAGGGGACTCCGCCAGACATTCCCAGCAGACCCTTACAACATGCTTGGGCCTGCCAGGCCTGACCGGCATCCTCCCCCACCATCTGAGCCTGATTTCTTTATCTTTATTTTTTATGTAATCAATTTTATCTTTTTTAATCTTTGATTTTCTAATACACTTGTATTTTATTCTGCACCCTGCTGTAATATTTTTTATGTTTTGTTTAAAGCACTTTGAATTGTCTCGTACATGAAATGTGCTATACAAATAAATTTGCCTTGCCTTACCTTACCTAAAGTAATACAAGACTGTTTTTATGTATTAGTCTCTTCTCTCTGTGTGTGTTTTTTTATTTTTTTTTTATTTTTTATGAAACTTGACCCTTTAGTACACATCCAGACTATCCTCCTGTGCACTGGAATCATTGAAATCATACTCTTGTTGGTAGATGTCGAAAAGCATGCAAGAGTCAGTAGGAATCCATAATATCACTGCTGCTTTAGCAATTATTATCTAGAATTCCTTTAACAGTTTACTTAGTTATTCACAAATGCAGGTTAAAGCCCTATCATGCAAAGAAATTAAAACAAAATACAGTGATGTTACTGTCATCTCTGGGCCAAGTTTCACCTAGTATAGGTACAAGCTAAAAGGTTTATGCAAGAATTTGTATAAAACATACAGCAGCGTGGCTTTGTAGTAGAAGAGATCAATGAGCAAATTATGGCCTAATCTCTTCTGTTTTTCAACTATTGTTGTTGATGTCAAATTCAGGAGGAGCATAGACATTTAAAAGTCATAAAAAAATATCAAATGTTTCACTTTCAACCTTATTTTACATAAAATTTCCAAATCGTATATATATATTTTTTATATGTATATTTTACACAGCACCCAATCTCTTATTGTAGTTTAGGCTGTAAGAAAAACTTTTTTACCTTGATTATCTAAGAAAAAGTAACATGTCTAACATTTGCTGCATTTTGCTTAAAGTGAACTGACTCAAATGTTCTGTAGGAGGCTGAGAATAAGCCGTTTTGGATATGTGTAGATAACACAACGCACCAAAGCCATGTGCTGACTGCAGGACAGTGGGGCAGGAGAGGAAAGACACCTTTGCTGAGGTGTTTAAAAGAGATGCTGTGCACTGGAACAAGGGTATGTATTTTTAGACTTTAGATATGACTGTGGTCTAAATGAAATCAGCCACAT
This sequence comes from Rhadinocentrus ornatus, assembly GCA_037177495.1. Classification (NCBI taxonomy): domain Eukaryota; kingdom Metazoa; phylum Chordata; class Actinopteri; order Atheriniformes; family Melanotaeniidae; genus Rhadinocentrus; species Rhadinocentrus ornatus. Next base: position 11,304,225 of record JBAMHW010000021.1, on the reverse strand, counting down.
TTCAAACTAATCCTCTTTTAAAAAAAACAAAAAAACAAAAAAAAAACATTTTTATTATGCAATTGGATGCATTTAAGTCTCTTCACATGTGTTAGCAAATATAGTTCTAAACTTATGGTATATCACTTTGGGTAAATATTTTTAACATTTGGGTCTGTCTCATTAAAATTAGGTATGAGGTTGTCTCTATTTCAGCATAATGTACCCACTATCAGCCATATATGAATACAAAAAAACAACAACGTGCCAAACCCCTTCACTTTTATTCTATTTTATTTTAAAGTCATTTGGCAGGTGCTTTTATCCAAAGTGACTTACATCTAAGAGTCAGAGCAACACAAGCAAAAATTCAAACAGGGTGCGACATCATACCTAAGTATTTGTCAGACTGCTGTTAGTCGAGTTGGACCCAGGTGCTGTCATGTAGTGCTAAACGGAGTTTTTTTTAAAAATACAAGATCTTGATTTCATCACACAATATCATCTTCAGCATAAGTGCATGCAGCATATTCAGTACTGAGTTGAGCCAAAGAGCTGACCAATCTTTCTAACTCATTCCGATGAGTAGAAGAGTTAAGCTAAGTGCAGAAATGCTCCTTAAACAAGTGAGTCTGTAGTTTGCTCTTAAAAGTGGATAAAGACTCTGCGGATCGGACGGAGATTGGTAGATCATTTCACCACCGGGGAACAACAGAGGAACAGAGTCTAGCTACAGATTTTGCACCGCGTTGTGGTGGGAGCACTAGGCGTCTTTTACTGGCAGAGTTTAAATGTCGAGTTGGAGTGTAGCTCTGGATTAAGGAGTGAGGGTAATCAGTAGCCGTTTGGGTTATTGTTTTGTAAGCCAAAAGCGGAGCTTTGAATCTGATGTGTGCTGCAACTGGAAACCAGGAAGGGGCACACCCAGTCCTAGACCAGTTCTGTTAGGAGATCTTTGAGTAGGATGTATGTTTTGAGAAGGCTACCATCCATCAACATCTGCAGGAAATTCCTGAGGATATTCTATCAGTGTGGTCCCCAGCGTACTTTACTATGTTGTGGTTTTCTGGGGCAGGAGCAATTCAAAGGCAGACCCCTCCAGGTTGAAAAAGCTAATCAGGTGGGCCAGCTCAGTGGTTGGCATGAAGCTGGACCCTCTGGTGGTTGTGGCCGAGAGGAGAAATCTCATCAAACTGCTGGGCATATAGGACAATGCCAACCACTCACTACACACTGTCATCTGCAACCAGAGAAGCCTGTTCAGCAACAGGCTGCTGCTTTCAAAGTGCAAGACCAACAGACTGAGGAACTCCCTTTCTCCTCCATGCTATCAATGTGAGGTGTAATGGTTCTGCAATTTCTCTGAAGGAACCTCCTGAAGGGATTCATAAAGTTGTCTTTAGTCTGAACTCTGAAGTAAGATTCTGCTTAATATGTGGAAGTTTGGTGGCCTCAAATCTCATGGCCACCTAATCCGAAACCGAATCATGATCTAATAAGCAGATTATTAAATTCCTACATGGGTGGACAGCATCTACAAAGTGGGAAACATAAACTACAATGGAGGTGTACAAATGAGTCAGCAGTAAAAAGTGTTTATTAAATAATGCATATTTTTTCCCAATTAACTCTATCACCAACTGTTTGCTGCCCAATGCAATAAATTTTTCATCATCATGTGTATCGTTATATTATTACAGAGGATGTAGGCTCACTTATGTGGTATATTTAACACGTTTAATCAGCTTCGATCATCGCATCACAGAAATGGCAATCTAAGGCATGGCTGCTACACTATCTCCTCATCAGAGCTTGTTGCTTTTGTGGTGACGTTGTGTTCAGTCTCAAGGGAAAGTGGCTCAGGCGTCCCACGCAGTGAATTAGTCAGTACTTAACCCTGACAGTTTCTTCTTGTCTCCTGTTTCTTCACTAATTACTATCCCTTCCTTGCCAGTAATTAAGTCATCCCACAGCGGGGGCTTTTTACCATGAGGTTGGAGAAGGAAAGTGGCGTGGAATCTCACCCCAGACCAGCGCCAGTTGACCCCACACCAATGCCTTTACTGATGAGAAATGCTGATCAACATCAGGCATCTAAAGTAATTGCATTTAGGCAATTTCCATATAGACACAGTGGAAACAAACTAAATTTAGCTTTCTCAAAAACATTCAAACTTATCTGTGATTTGTGTCAACAGATAAAATCTTTGCATTGTTTTTTGGCATGCATGAAAACAAATTCACGGAGAAGTAAAGTAGTAAAGTGTCATCATATTCTCACAAAAACAACCAATTTGTCATATTTTTACACCACAAAAAATTAAAACAAGTGTTCTATAGCATACACAAACACAAACTTTTCTATTGGATTTAATGGGAAATGGTCAGAAAATTTTGAGCAGTTGTATTTTCATGATTTTTTATTTTCTTCGTTTTATTATTTTATGATTTTTGCTAAGAGTAGGGTAATTTGCTAATTAAAATGTTTTGTTACTTTTATTTTTTAACATACTTATAAGATAAAAAAATAATTGTTCATTTGGTGTACACACATATATAACATATATATCAACTTAAAAGCTAACAGAGAGTTTCTTAGCCATGGGATTTTGGGCTGTCTTATTTACTATAAAAGGAACATATGGCTAAATTTACTGTAATTAGCCAACAATAAAGGGTTAAAAGGGCATTGCAACTGCAAAACGACCCAGCATTTTAACACTAAGGGTCTGGGTGCCTTTTTAAACTTTTAATATGATCTGTCAGTAACAACATAATAGTGCAAGTGGTATAAAGCTTAAACTCGCATAAGATTATATCAGCATAAAATCATCTTTAGCAAGGCACTTTTTTTATTGTTATTAGAGGAAAATAAATGGTTTTTGTCTTTTCTTTTCCCCCAATTCCAACTTACAATGTCAATGTCTAGTTTTGCTGTTGTTTTCTCTTTTTCCTCATTTATTATGTCTCAACTTCATCTGTCCATACCTATAGACTATTACCCTCTCATCGCCAAGAAAGTTGTACGGAATATTTATGCCCACAATCCTTGTATAGTGAAAACACCTTGAGAGGTAAAAAAAACAAACAAAAAAACAAACAGTATTTATATAAGTACGGTTGATAAGATGCAAAGAAGACTTAAAGAATATTTTATTTATTTATTCTTTTTGTGAGAGTGTTGTGCTGAGGTATGCTGTATGAGTCATCTGAGCCACTCCAATGCATCTGTGCTCCTCCTCACCTTGAGTGTGCCCTCACTGCTGGCTTACCTGTCAGCTTTCCCATGCCTTGTTTTGATACTGAACTTATTGGACCCCCTTCCATGTCTCTTGCACTTATATACATTTTCTTTATCACACACTTTTAGCACCTTCCTGTCTCACTGCCAAATGGCATCCTAGACTTCTCAATGTCTCTGTCCTCTTTCTTCAGTCTGTTTCATCCTTCCTGACTTCCCGTGTGCATCTCTCCTTCTCTTCCTTTGGCTACAGCCTGCTGAATTAAACATTGCTGCAGTCTTTCTCGGTAAATCTGCCGACTGCATCAAATCCTCTTTCCCTCTCTCTATCCAATTACAAATGCCTCATCCAAACTAAAACAAGACCTGAGTCGGACAAATGTTACACCTTGTTTCATTTTTATTTATTTATTTTTAAACAGAAGAGGCACAAATGAAAACACATTCACATTAAGCACATAAGGTAACATAGGGCCTCATGTACAAAGACTTGTGTAGATTTCTCACTAAAACATGGCGTTTGCTTAAATCCAGAAAATGTTGTTTGCACAAAAATATCCAGATGCATGAATCTATGCACAAACATGAATCCAAGCACATTTGTACATCCCAATTGAGCATGTGTTGAAGTACACTCCTCCCTGTCCACGTCATATTTTAATGAGCCCACACCTGAGATTCCACTCGGCACGATAAGAAAATTACAAGAGAATGAGCGTGCCAGGGAGAAGGTGAGGCTTCTTAAGATATTTTACACTTTATGCACGGGGTTATTAACAAGAGTCCTTTGCTCATAGAGACAATAAGAGGCTTGTTAGAAAGATCTTAAGCTGTAGTTTAACTGGCAAGAATAAACAGCAATGATGCTATGAAGACAGGATGCATGCTCAATGGGCATCACAGGGATTAATTTTAGGACAATTACCTAAATATATTTAATCAAGAAGCCACCCATCGCGCACAGGGCCAGCTTGTAATCTGTTCCCAGCAATGCTATTACTCAGTGTAAATGAGATATGCGTTAAACCAGGCCACCTCGTCACAATGTTGGTTAACTGCATTTGCGCATCACATATGATCTGTATATTGATCGAATGAAAATGTTTCCTGTTGATATATACAAATCCATTATGTGATGGCGCTTTTATAGCAATGCATGTGTGCAGTCAATAGCACTGATTACATTAGGAAATCCGGCTGTCGCTGCAAATCGCACTTTCATGTTGACCTGTTCAGCTGCATTTTATGAGAATTTGATTAACCTGGCTGACGTGGATAATTCTGTCCCACACAGCTGGCATGGCTCGGCTCAGGGTTGACAGACACAGCTCTAGTTGGTCCTCTGGAATGCCTCACTATCATGAACTGCTCCGTCTCAGCTAAACCCTAAATAAATGCGATATACTAGCGACAGAAAAGCTGAGCAGCTCATCACTGACAGCTGTCATGAGTTACAGAACAGCAGGAGAGGAGGAGCAAAGGAGGAAGCTGCTGCACAGAAGCAGAGAAGACCAGAGAGCCACTAGACCAGCCGTGCTTGTGCAAAACGCAGCAAAAGTTAAAGATAAGAAAAAAAGGGAAAAGGAAAAAAGTGGGAAAAGTCTGGATGTGGAACCCACTCAACACGAAAAGTGTGGCTGTTAAAACACCATCATTCACAACGGGGCGACTCCTATATGTTGTTCCATCAATGTTCTTTTATTCACAAATCCATCCACAGAGTAAACAGGCTCATCTTTTCTATCTGTCCTCTAGACGGCTACAAGTCCCGCTGTTGTAACAGAGAAATGACAGATGTAATAGGCATGTTATGCCGTGCATGCATTAATTACTATAAAAATATTAACGCAATAAATCAGTTAACGTTGATAACGCATTTTTTTTTTTTTTGTGACAGCCCTAAATTTTTTACATCTAACCTAAACTAACCCCTACTGACATCCGAGTTGAGGTGAGAACACTTTAGATACTGGGTCAGATAAACTTTTAATATTTTTTTTATTTGACTTTTATCTAAATCATTTCTCTAGCAAGTATAATGCAAGTATAAGTATAAGTTCCTTCTTATAAGCAATTTTGAACAATTAATAGCTGTGATACACTATTTGTTTGACAGTTTCCTATCATGCAATATTTTCACATTTGCAAAGAGAAATTTTTAATTTATTAAAAAATTTCCAATCATGAGTTAGGTTCCTGTGATGTTCTTTTATTTATTTTATTTATTTTATTTTTTTTTATGTCACAATTTTAGGAATTGAGAAAAATTTTGCTTTTATTGTAAAACTGTTACATTTTACGTGGTGAACAAATGTGTCTTTTAAAAACTAATTACAAAATTATATGAAGTAAAGAGTTGGTGGAGAAATCTTTGAATATGTTTTCCATGCTTCACGCAGCTTCATCTGTTGTGTAAAAGCTCGACAAAGACATGAAATAAAAAAAAAAAATTTGTACAATCATGGTTAAAATGTTGTAGAACTTTATCTATTGTAAAATTACTGATGTGATAATAATGTTGGAGCCACTCTCTCAGATGAAGGCTTTAAAGGGAAATATTGATACGGTGGATGTGGTGTTTAGATGTGTTTTTTTGTCTTTTGATAACAAAATGTAAAAGCAGCTTCAGAGAGATCTTCACTGGGTCAGTGATATAGTTTGATAACTACTCTATTACTGTATTAATAAATAAAATAAAATGGTTTAATTTTTTGCATTTAGAAAATGTACTTATTTAAGTCTTTGTGTGCTCTTTGACTGAATTATTAACTGAACACACACATATTCAACTTTTTTGGTTGTAATTCAGTTTAGCATCACTTTTCCACCCATTCATTTTAAGGTGTGTGTTCTTAACCTTCAATACATTTTGAGGTTTTGATGAGCGTTGTTTTACTGACCAGCCTATGAAACCTCTCCATTCATTCCCATCTGCATTGCAATTTCTGCATTTCAAAGCGGGATCAATCAGACCAATGTATTTTCATAAATATTTTTTATCCTAAATAACAACACTCATCTTGCTTTTTTGATTACAGTGCAATACTGATTTGAGGCCTTAAAAATGCATTAATGGCTACCAGATTTGCATTTATATTGGATTTTCGCTCAGGCAGACAAGAACCTGAGATAGAGCTCTGCGAACAAAGACCAAACAGAACACGCATCATCTGAAACACATTCGACCCCGTAATAGAGTACAAGCAAGAGAACGACAGATGATGCTAGTGTGAGCAAAACAGGCATCGAATTTCACTGCTAACTAAAGCGCACCCTGATACACCTTATTCAGATCAGGTCTGATACAACAGATATGCAGCCAGGAGTGAAAGTAGCTTTCTTGTAACTGATGAATACCATATAGGAAACGTCCACTTACATGTTTGATAATAAAAAAGGGATGCAGCTTCAAGATTGCAATCAGCATTGGCAGAGGAGTGGCAATAACTTACACAAAGCACATTTCAAAGTTTTCTGTAGGAGACATAATTCTGGAGGGAAACGATAATTGGTGCCTTGCGGTGTCTTTCCCCTCTAGGCAATTGTGACCTTTTCACAGCACTAGACAAGAGGATGGAACCTTCTAATTCTGTGTTTATCCTTAAAATAGGCACCGTGCCCATGTTATTAAAGATTTGTTTGTTGCTGATCAGGTTGGCATTGTCCGTACTGCGTACCTCCAGGGTAATCTCTCTTGATAAGTGAACCTGAAAGAAATGGATGCTTTGTCTCTCTGCAAATCTGATTCAACCACTTTCCACCACTAAATCTTTGAGGCAGGGAAAGTCCCCAGGGAAATTTACAAAGCGATTCAGTCCTCATTGGTTGTTAGAGTGGAGCACGGCTGGGCAATCATGTGCCAAGGAGGACCGAGGGTATGTATGATTTCATTCCAACCAAACCCTACATCCCAGCTGATGTCAATGATTGCCTCCCCTTACTGACTGAAGATATACTAATCATTGAAATTAACTGGTAGTCAAGCTTTCAATGGAAATCCTCTCAAAAGTTAATGAAAAGTTAATTAGTCCGATTGAAGAATGGACTCCCAGTTTTTGCCATGAAGATCAGTATATGCATTTTTTTTATTTTTTTTTCATCTGTACTTCATGCTCTACAGAGTCCACTCATACAGACACTATATTGAAGGACGTTTCTTAGATCAGGCTGTGCTAAAGTAAATCTGATCCATCAAACTTTTTGATTTGTCTGGTTTGCAGAAGCTTAACAGGTGTGTGCATTGCATGGTTTAAATGCCTTGTCAAGGGGAATAAGACATCTACCAATCATGGCTGAATGTGATGCCACTAATGGTTTGTTAAGAGTGAGAAATAACTGGAGCCACTTGAGCTGAGCAAAATTCCCAGTAGCACCAGACAAGCAAACACACCCTCTTTTTTTAATAAATCACTGCAGCATCACAGAAAGCACTCGGCAGCTGTACAGTTTCTGTGAAAAGCAGCTTCTGAAGTTTTGCCTCTGAGATTCATGCCTCTGTGCAACATCCTCCTCTATAACGTTACACATTATGCAAATGAATTGTTTACTGTTCATGTGACAGCATCAAGGCACGAAAGCCAGTGGGGACCAGGGGCTGTGGCAAGTTACCAAGAAGGAAGGAGGAAAGCAAGAGAACAAACCATGTGAAAAAACTGCCAAAGCATGTGGCAAATGACAATCTTACTTTGTTTCAGTCATTTGTAATTCTGAGTTAGAAGACTGCAGATGGGTGTAAGAAAATCAGAGCACATTGTTCTAAGAAAGAGGGTTTTTAGTCATACAAGTTCAGTACTTTCTCATCTTTTGTGTTTGAGCCGTGAATAAAGGGCTTTTTGAAGAAAAGTCAAAAATAAAGGGTCAACTATTGCTTCAATAGTTGAAGGCAAAGATGAGGCAAAGTAAAACAAAAGCAAACTTTTTTTTCCCATTTAATAAGAAGCCAAAATTAATCATATGTCTTTAATAATTTAAAGCTAAACTAATGAACTTTGGCGGATCTTTTCACTGTGGTGCCTCTTAATGAAGACTTTCTCGGCATCCTGTTTCTTATCTAAGTTCACTTCAGTCAATAAAAGCCAGCTCACTGTTGACTTCAGTTTTTTCTTGTGTGCCATCAAAATGAGTCTGAAGCACAGTTTTAATGCCAGATACCTGGCTATTACTCTTTAAAGATATTGCTTTAAAGAGTAATAGCTCTTTTATGTGACACAGTCACTTGTTTCCAAAACACTACCTTTTACTAGAATAAGATTTGGATTTTAACTTGTCCTTTTACCTTAGTAACGTTTCTGAATATTTCCTCCACCCCTATGTTGAGAACTAAAATAATTAATCTGGTCTTACTGAAAACAATAAGACTCCGCCTTGAAACATGCTCCAGTTGCAATAACTATACAAGCTGCTCTCACAAATTTGGTTTGTATGATTTCTGAAAAATAACGTTTGTGCATATTCTATGAATTCTTGAGCCCATCAGGACAATTATAAATCAATAGGGGAGCTCTGTTGTGCTGTCTGCAGGAAATTTTGGGTTCCAGGAAAGTTGTGTTGTTCCAACAACAAAAATGTATAAGAAAATGGTTTTTATTAACTTTATTATAATATATTAAAGGTGAACAGACAAAATGCCATTATTAGAGAGCAAAACTTTTTACTTATGAACTTCATCAAGTGAATGCAAAGTATTAGTTTGCTTAACCACAGCAATGTAATTGCTAATTAGAGCCAAACCGATTGACTGGCCAGCTGATTACAACCCTTTTCAAAATAATCATAATTGGCTGGAGTTTTGCTACATAAACACTGTTGTATTCTTTATATAATTTCTCATAAAACAGTAAATGTCAAGCGTCGCAGTCGAGCACAATGTCATTGTGCTGTTGTCCACTAGATGGAGAACTGACTCCATTCAATCCTCACCACTGTCAATAACTACTGCAGTAGCTAGAGACTGGCAGAACTAAACTAAAGTGCTACAACGACACTGTAAAATAAAGAATGACTCAAAATGTTTCCAGTTTAAGTGTAACTCTGGTTACCATGTGTCATGACAGTGACCCGTGCTGGTTGCATTGGTCATGCTTTATATTTACGTCGCATTGCTAAAGTTGTGCTAGCCTAGCCTAAGTTTCTGCCTGTCTTTCAATTTCAGCAATAACATTGCTGTGGTCATGCCAACCCAACATAGCGTCAGCTAATAGCTTAAAGCTAGCAAGTAACTGAAGAAAAATCTTAAGTGTACAAAATATTTGATAGAACAAGCATTTCGTCACTCCATCAGTTGCATGTTAAGACGCGTTTGGGGAGGAGCGATGTAAACGCAAAGAGGAGGACAAAAGTTACAATGATGAACATTACTCTCTTTCCTTAACTGTCATGATTTCATGTCACTATTAGTTTTTCTTTCTCAGAAAATATTACAACGTGACTCAGGCCGTGACAGCAACTTATTGTGTGTGTTGTTGTAGAGTAACATAAGTATCAGACTATTTGTGACCATTATATGTTCAAAATGCAACTCTGTTTATGATGACATGTTTTGACATCTGAGAAAAGCATCTCTAGTTTTATTTTGGTTCATATGAGTCATGACTTCATTGCCAAGAAAATATTACAGTATAGTAAATGTGATTTAACATTAAATGGCATCAGAAGGCTGCATAAGAAGTGTTTTGCCAGTAACTTCACTCATATTGCCTATATAGCAAACGTCTTTGGACTAAATCTAAAGATGAATTCATTAGTACAACTGGTAGCTATATTAATGCATGCTCTTTAGAAAGAAAAATTCACAATGCAAGTTTAAAATAAAATAAATACAATAGAAGTTATTTTATTCATACATATTTTATTTATTATTATTATTATTATTATTATTATTATTATTATTATTATTATTATTATTATTATTATTATTATTATTATTATTATGTTATTCAGCCAATTAATCGGTTATCAAAATTAATTTTTTGCCAAATATCGGGGTTGGCATTGACCTTAAGAAATCCATATCTGTCGGGCTCAAGGATGAACGAATGCGCAGGTGCACTGATCTCTTGTGTTGCTGGAAATACATTGCAACTTTGCAACTTTTCATGCACATTCTACAAATAGGTAATGAGAATATGTATAATTACACCACCAGCTGTCCCTAGGGATCAAAATCTAACATTTGCATGTTTTGTTTCTGACATCCCTTTTTAGATACTTTTGACTTAATGTCTTTCTGTGTCTTCACTATGTGAATATATATATATATATATATATAATTTTCTAAATCCGTGCAATACCGAACTGCAATATATA
>JBAMHW010000021.1:11279088-11292160 GCA_037177495.1 Rhadinocentrus ornatus | reverse complement strand
CCCCCCCCCCCCCCCCCCCCCCCCCCCCCCCCCCCCCCCCCCCCCCCCCCCCCCCCCCCCCCCCCCCCCCACAAAAAGAAGCCTGTTATATGACAAAGTCTATTTTAGCAGTACAAGTAGAAGTCATAGAGTTAGGTTAATTGTCTGGTACTGAGCAAATACGACAGCACCCTTGTCATTGTCACTTTGCCGTGACATGGTGTGAATTTATTTCTTGCCCCTCACGCATTGTTCACCCTCCGTACCTCCCTGGAGTTTTCAGAAAGCCACACAGATTGTGCCTCTGCATACAAGGTGGAGTTTTATTCCTTTGCAGAAGAGTGTGAGGAATATCCTTAGCTCTCTGGCTGTCTGTTTGTAATTTGTGTCATGTTAAGTTCTGAAGAGGTTAGAATAGTTCTTTATGACATGTTATGAAACTGTATAGCCTCTAATGTGAAAGAACAGCATCTCCCTTTACACAGTAGTTTCAATTACTGCTGGAGGAAATTTTTATCTATGGGTATTGTTGCTGAACCTAATCAACCTAATCATGCCTGGACTAGGTATCTTTAAATTAACACATAAAAAATACAAATATACTATTGATCACATTCTGCTTAATGAGAAAAAAACAAAGAATAAATTTCACCATTTAATGAAATATTAAAATGATGCAGCTGCTTATGATGTAAAATATCTATTTGGTTGTGATAGGTCTCCTAGTAACCAATAAAGAGAAAAGATTTTCATCAGTGAAAGTATTTTAGAGCTTTGGCCCCTGGCCGTGGAGCAACAGTGCACTATCAAGTGCTATCATATGCACAATATAGTCTTCTTTTCATGGTTTATTAGACAATAACACATCATAAAAAAGCAAGGAAAATTTAATGACCCTAATCTTTTACTTAAATACATGATAAACTGGTGTAATACTGATAAGGGGATCCTTCTTGTTATTTTATTTTACTCTATTATATAAAATTACATTTTTTTTAAGATCATCAAAATTAGCTCAGAATTTTCATTTTCAGATACTACTTCACTTATTTGCCAGCTCAAAAATGAAGGAATAATTTGATTATCTACTAGTGAAATTAGCTATAACAATAGCCTAAGATTTAGAGTATAATCAGTTCTTTAAGCTGACTGTCACACATTTGAACTTTTGACTATTACAGAGTAGCCTGGTTCAGGATAATCACTTATTATTGGAATGAAGTAATGTTCAAACTGAGAGACAGGAGAAATGATCAGCATAGGGCTGTTAAAAGTTACTTTACACAGATTTAGGATGTGAGGGTAAACATCCATACAGTTATTATTTTACTTATTTCTAAAATTAACAGGATTTATAGTTTATTTATAATCAACAGTTAATAGATTTCTTATGTTATTTTCATGTTATTTGCATTGAACAATTTTGCTAAGTGTGAAATTACTTTATCGGCCAAAGGGGTGAATTAATCCAACTGAGATTATTAAACGATTACGTGTTCTTACAATATAAATGCAATCATTGTTCATTTAAGAACTTAATACTGTCTTTTTTTTAAAAATAATGATGACTCAAAGACAACGTGATATTCCAGATGGGTTTGTTTTCATACAACCATCTGGCAAGACGTCTTTGAGATATGTGGAGAGGGATGGGCGGAAAAAAAAATCTTGGCAGGTGAGTGGATCACCCATCTGTCTATTACCATCTATCATAGGTAAGTTTCAACCAGTTAGATTAATGGACTAAAGTCAGTTAGTAGAATCAACGTGCCAAAGAAAGCTGGGCAAAGAAGAAAAACATAATTTACACTGAAAAAAGTATGTAGCTTTGTTCTTAGCTCTTATATGAGTAAAGAAAGCGGTTGGGTTGAACCAAATGAATCTTTATTAATTGGCAGTTTGGCATCATAAACTGATCAATCTTTTCTTTTCTTTTGGTAAAGAACATATTGTGCCATATTCTCACTCCAGTGCCACTGTATTTTGCTGTTTTGACACAACCCTGTTGCATTAAAAATCAACACAGTTAGTAGCCTTTCGTTTCAGGTTTCAACACGGTGGGGAAACACATACGGTGAATTTCTTCACCATTATCTGCCTGCTGTCAGCATCTAATATTGTTGTGACTGGTCTGTGAAAGCACTAATGCCAAACGACACACTATGCGTATCTCAAAGATGCCAGTGGCTTCAACAAAACTGAAGCAATTGATTTAATAAAAACAGGTTGGAATAGAGTATAATTGAATTATTTTACATTCAGATGGGAGTTTGAATACTTGCCAAGTGATTTCTACTAAGGAGCTCTGAAGATCCACTATCAAGTATATCATAAAAATTTAAAAACTGTTTCATACACACTTTCTGACTGACTCTTGTTTCCTCCTTACAATAACATACTGAACCATAACGTTAAGGCACTTGCTTGTTGCAATACCATGAAAATCACCTCCGCAGTTGACCAAGAGTTTATTCTTTCTCACCACCTGAGGCATGATTGCTTTCTGAATCTCTGAAAGCTCCCACTGAGAGCATTTACATCCATGTTGCTGCATGATGACAGTAAATCCTATGTGCTTATTTCTATCAGCCAAGTTTCTATTTGTGTGTTTATATTCTTGTACTATCACAGTGGTAGTCATCCCATATGGCAGATTTTCTGCGTGTTTGCTTTGATAGTGTCTCATCTGAGGATTATCAGACTCAAAACTAAAATTCATTGTTAGATAAAAGACATTTATGTTGACCACACAGGGTTTTTTCACACTTACAAGACATTTAATTTAGGTCTTTTGATTGATTTTACAAGATGTTGTTTGTCTGCATTAAGAGAAAAGTAGTTGTTATCAGGAAAACTATTTTGAGTCTAGAAAGTATCTTATTATTAGAAAAAAAAGATTGATAAAAATGAATGCACTCTGTGCACTCTTTAAAATTTGACAGCTCCCACCCTTCTGAATCAATGTACTGTGTTAAAAAGGACTATCCATAACAAGTGGGTTGATGGCTTATTTTCAGGGCAAGAAGACATGTGGTGCAATGAACAAGCAGCACATCAAATATTCTCCCTAAGAAAAAATAATACACCAATGTTCAGGTTAAGTTTAAAGTACTGTAAAAAAGCACCTGAGGATGGGTAATGTAAATTAACTTGAGGCAAGATAATGCATTTGCTCAACAACGTTAACCCATGTCTTATGTGATTTTATCACCAACTACTCTACACCAGTTACTCACTAACTACCAAGCAACACAAAAAAGTCTAAGAAGAAAACTGATAATTTCAGGGTTTAATTTACAAAGTCAGGGGTTTACGCATATACATCATTTTGCTAAACAACATCTGAGGTTCAGTTAAAGTGATTGACTAACATTTGGGTAGGCTAGCCAATAGTGCAGATGCATACATATTTACTAAACTGTAGCAATAGACAACATTAATAGTATTTTTCTTATTTGGTGCTGAATAAGACAAACCTCAAGTAGAACCATTTTCTCTGTGCTTTGAGAATAATAGAATTCTTGAAAAATATAAGATGTTGCATCCTGAGAAAAAAGAAGGGCACCATAAACATACTAGTCTCCTGCACCTCTTGACTAGCCACTAAAATAAAAGGAAATGTATATTTATAAATTCCACTGTTTATTATAAAAAAAAAAAGAATATATATAATAAAAACTGATAGTTCAACAATATATGCACATGCTAACTTTGCACCTACGTTAATAGAGTTTGCAGGGTTGGTGTAGCCTGTCCATCCTAATCCATGGATGGTAGTAAATTGTATTTTAATGCTTTTTCCTAAACAAATCTTGTGCCCCTCACTTCACCCCTCAGTCTCATGGCACATTTTCAAATCCATTTTTCATGCTATTATGATCGCGCCAAGGTTAGCATGAGCTCACCAAGCCAGAATCTCACATGTGTTTTACAGATTTGTTTGGGACCTTTCTAGATCATTAATGTCTGTATTATTTTTATGTGAATGTTATTTGAGAGAGGAAAGACAAAGAGTGGATCATGCTTTCCCTTGAATAAGCAGGGTAAAAAGGGAAGGATGTCTGCTTCAGGAAATCACCAGACAGAACAAGGGAGGCTTGTTTCTCCATCCTCTTTTTAAACAGCTCTATTCATGCTGCAACTCCTCCTCTATTCTGGTTCTTTCATGGGGATTCAATCTCCATTCGAGTCCTGTCACTTGCTATGCCAATCAATTCCTCCTACTCCTGTGTGGGGGTCTAATAGTTCCTCTTTATTCTATAAAGTTCATAAGAATGGAGAGGCTTGTTCTCCTTATTTGTATTCTAAATCCCAGGGAGCAAAGGTTCAGGAAAAAAAGTAAAGCCTTTTGCAATGAGTCAGACTTGAGGGAATTGGAATAGATATACTGTATATTTCTATACTGTCCATCCATTGTTCATGCATGACACCTGATCACCAATATGTATTATTTATATTCCACATTATGTGTCAGAAGAATCGTATGGATATAAGCAGATAGAGTTCTTGCTGAACTGTTATCAGCACAGCTGCCTCAGAGAATTTATTTCCCAGTGATACTGGTATAATGCATGTAGTGAAGCAAAACCTTTGACGTAATGTTATGGATGGCTGGCAGCCTCAAAATGAATTTTTGTACTCCTCTGGGTTATTTTAACATACTTGATATTAATGCGGCCACAAGGGGTCTAAAAGATTGTGTGAAATACATCAAGGATTCACACAGCTGAATGAAAGAATGAGGGAAGATCAGGACAGCATCGAAATATGACTAACCCCTGTCATTATAATTCAGAGAATTATTATTGCACCACTCGCAGACATGTCTAGAAAGGCGTGGTAATGGTCTGCCACTTGCAATTGCTGGAAAGCAACAGAGGAATGGGTGGACTGGCCGTGGCTAACTTCATTTGCACTGGATTTTTCCCTCAACCAAGTCTCTCGCGTTGGTCGTGTTGTTTCTTTAAAAAGGGCTGCAGTGGCACCCTGACCTTCAGAAAACATGGCTGAGCAAGCAACACTCGGTTTGATAATTAAATTCTCTGGTTGGTCGGCAACCAATCAGCTCAGCTCAGGGATCAATGGCTGATTTAAAAAAAAAAAACTAATTCACTAATGGGTCAGAGTTATTCCAATTTACCTGGATGCTGAATTATTGTGTCCAAATCTATTCTGGGAGTGGAAGAATCAATGCGACGCAGGGAGAAGAGCGGCAGATGGGAGTCGGCTGCATCTGTCATGTGAAGTGGTGCAAGGAGGGTGCTCTGCGGCTGATTTGATAGCTGCCCAGTTGAACAGAAGCAATGCGGGGGCAGTTTATGAGATGGCTCTTACAGGCATCATCTATGTCATAAAGCAAACTAATTAATAAGGTTTCAGGGTAAGCACGAGGGCAAAGACTTGATAGTTTAGGCCCAAGGTTTCTGTGTGTGTGTGACTCAGATGGATTAAGCACACTGGCTAACGAAAGGGCAATTAAATTTAGCATGAAATAAAAATGGAATTAATCTGTGTCATGAGGGATTTTGCAACAAAGGATAAAAACATTGTGACACCAGCATATTTCTTCCTGCAATCTGTTATTGTAATAAATTTAGAGCTCACCTTTACATTAACATTGTTAATGGTAACACTAAACTGATTATCATCTGCACACTCTATGTCTCTTAAACACATTAAGTTAAAAAGAGCATCATGGTACTGATTTGCTCTTCTGTTTATCTCATTCCAGGAGAAAGTGTTTTGAGGTGATAGGAAAAAATTAGTCATTTCTTTGCCAAAGAGAAAGAGATGCAATGTAGCGCGGATGAACCATTTGTCACCACATCCACTGGTGCTGCTGTTGGCTACTGTGGCTGCGTAACAGATGAAGATTGATCATTTGTCAGCATGCAAATTGGCTTTCAACTGCTTTCTCTAATTACTCTGTAGTTTTATTGATGACAAACCACTGACTGCTTTCCTTCGATTTACCTTGCATGACAAAGTCTTTGTTTTGAATATGTTGTCTCTTACCTTTCCTTATAGGGGGAAATAAAGAGAGGTGAAATCCTACATATAGATTTCATATTCTACACCCTATTCCCGTGATTCACTGAAACAATGTAAGATTAAGGGCAAAAATGCCAGAATGGATTTCATTCTCATACTTGGTCACACTCAAAATGTACCCAGAGGAGCCCCTGACATGAAGCAGAGCTTGAAGAGAACTTGCAGGGAAGATGTAAATGACACTGTGCGCACTGCACCTTTTTCTTGCTCATGCATGTAAATGTCAAATGATGTTACCCACAGGTTTCCACTGACAAGACCCAAAAAGTCTACACCAAAGAAACGCGTGGGCAAGAATCTCTCTGTGTATATCAAAAGTCTCCTTATCTGGAGAGTGCATACAAAACTGTGCAAGGTAACATACTTTTTTTTAATGACATTTAAAGTAATCTGTGAACTCAGTGAGTAAAATAACCACTAGAATCTGCAAAGAAGCTCACCTCAGACCCCATTAATATCATTTCACTGTAATTACCGTTAGAATTAAACAGCACATCCTCCCTCCTTGTTTCTCCATTCTGTGACTGATCTGTCATAATTGCCTGTGTCTGTAACATTTCATTCAAATCACACTATCAGTGCCACAAGATTGGGTGTGAAGGAGTGTTGCGAGGCAACTGTGAGCCTGCAGTTGGTTTCCATAACTGCATATTATTCTAAAAAGACATATGTGAGAAAGTATCATCTTATCAAGGTGAGGGTGTGATTTCCCATCCGGTTTCAATCTGTGAGGACTGTGTGAAAAGAACACATGCTTCTTTCTTCTCGTGCTGAATTTCTGCACAAGAAGAAACCTATGCATGTATATAGTTAACTGAAACTCATCGCACCAGTCTTGACCTTTTGACGTCTGCCGTTTCCTACTGACATAAACCATATGTCCATATGACCATAAAAACCAAAAAAGTTTGGTTTTTTGACCAAAAAAAAAAAGTAACTGAAAATAGAAAATGTTTTGCCAGCAAATTTCTGAGTGTTGATGCAGTTTCACCTAACCTTTTTAGAACAGCCTTTTAGTTGTTTTTTTTTTTCCCACATTTTTGAGGGAGGCTCTCTCGCTGACAAAAATACATAACAGCTGCTGTCCTCTCAAGAGAATGGACTGCTGGCATTATGTGGGGAGATTTTTTTTTTTTTTTCTCCAGTTTCTCCAGTGGGTTATTTTTGTTGGTTTTTGTAATCCCCATTAGCTCTCTCCACTCAGATGCAATGCCATTTCTGAAAATATTGACCTCCTTTTCATTCCAATTAAATGCTCACTTTCTAATTCATCCTTTGACAAACTGATAATCACACGACTTTGGCAAGAGTTCCCTTTCTGACCAACCACCTGGCTCTTCTGCAACAGAAGGAATGGGGTGTTAAAGCGACGGTCACTGATCCTATTGTTCCTAATTCAAAGCCCTACATTTGTGAAATGAGGGGAGAGAAGAGGAGCAAGCATGGGCTCTGTGTGTTCCATAAATCAGCAAAATCTGTAGAGACTCAGAGCAGATGGTGGAAATTAAAAGAAAAAATAAGTTCTCCCATCTCAATTCAATGCAGATTAAGCATTGCAAAGCTAAGCTGTTCTGTATTACGTTTATGCTGTACTGTGCAAAGACACCACCATTCTGGCTGGTTTATTCAGTGCCCAGCTCATCCTGCCTTATATAATGAACTTACCCTGTATCAATGGAAATGTATAAATTTGATAATATGTAAATTATTAACACTAAACATTAAAGTTTGGCAACAAAAGTATTTTTTTTATTGGAGTTAAAATGAAATTAGAAATATTTAAATGTACTTTAAGGATTTGTCACAATCTACTCAAAGCAGAAAGGAAAATCATGTACAATTCAAATTTAAATAATAAAATAGTAATAATAATATATATTTAAAGAAAATTATAACTACTGTATTCTATCAGTGAAAAGAGTATGGGGGATAGTGGTGTGTATAAATCCACATCTACAAAGCCATTCTGAAAAGACTTTTTCCGGCCTGGAATAACTAAAAGGATCCAACATTTTTGCTGAGAAAAGCTCTTTTTTTTCTTTTCTGCACTATATTTCGTCTCCTCTTCTTGGGAGGTTATCATTTGCAAAGCCATGCCCTTGATATGGGTTACTGCAGCCAACATGTTCCTATTCCCCATGTTAAGTTTGAAAATAGAGTGCTCTTGACCTCTTGCCTTTGAAATCCTTCCACTGTCGCTATATAGCTCCCCTCATCTGTCCTCTTTTTTATGCTGTAACTCAGAGGCTTTTGCTATAAGACTAGCATTTTCAGTCCCTTCCTCTAACACCTTTTTAACTTTGCCTATCTGAGACACAGGTAAGCTTTGACACAAGTTTTGTAAAACGTTCCTCTATATACACAAACTCTAGTCATCTGTTGCTATATGCGCCAACTGAATCCTCATTGCATGGTTGCTAACATCTTCCCTTCAGTTGCTGAATAATTTACAAGCCAATTCTTACAAACTCTCACTATCCACCACAAAGGCACAGGGGTGATTTTCATAGGTCTTCTTTAAATGTTTGTATTCAAAAAAGACATCAAATGCCTCTTTACAATTTAAAATTTAATGAAGTGGTTTAGGTATAGGTAATCCTTCCTTTCTTTGGGGGTACAAAGCACTATCTGCCTCAAGCATTAATCCAATTAAAGTTATACAGAATTTCTTAGTTTCCAATCTGTGTTTAAGAAAGGAAAGAAAGAAAGACTGAATGATAATCTTTACCTAGCTTAGGACTCAATTAAAAATAATTGTAATGATGAAGAGAGATGTTTTAAAAGTCATGTAGCTTGTTGGACAAACATGGTAAGTGTGTGCATAAATATGAAAAACACAGCAGATTGTGCAGATTGTGATATGAATAGCCACAGAAATTAATTATAAACACTGCAAATCCTTTATGATCGAAGGTTCTGTTTTCAAAGAGGGATTTTAAGCCTAGAAGGATTGAGAATTTGCCTTTTACTTTCACACAATCACTCCATGTGGAGAATTCCTTGAAGAAAACACAATGGGGATAGGACTTTGTGATACTGACATATGCACTGCCATCATTAAAATCAAATCTTGTTCAAAAGATAGATTGAAGTTTTTGGCAGAAAAGAGTTGTAATTGTACATAGAGGGGGGGATGATGCACCTACAGAAAAATTTTAACTAGGTCAAAACTTAGTTTCTGAACATGAGAACGACAGCATACAGGAGAAATACGCATTAACAACCAAGGAGCGTCAATTTTTTTTTTGTGCATATCACCATGCCTGTAAAGATTTATTCCCTTGAGTGGGCATATAAAAGTAATAACAGTTCAAGGACTTACTTTTTTGATAGAAAAGGTGATTGTATATAGTTAAATTCTACTGTTGAAAGAAACTACTTACTGAGCTTCTCATTAGCACTGACTCAGTGCATTCAAAGTTTTTACATGATGTTAGGGAAATATCTGGGATGACTTACAGTATGTAGTGGAAGCAAAATGCATTAAGCTGCATCCATCTGCAGGAGAATCAAATTTGATAAAAGTCCTTGTTTTAGTGAATACTTTGCAAGCAATTCAACCAAGAAGAAAACGTGTATTTGGACACAAATTAAGTCTGGCAGGATCAAAGGGTTAATCAGAAAAGCACTGATTGGTGATTAGCTTCTTTGTGTGTAATAGAGAAGGAGTAATTTTAGGCCTACAGTGTTTAATTGGATGATAAACTAAAGCAAGGCTGCCTTTGGAATTTTAAACTAATAATGGTAGGAGGTGGGAGTGTGAGGATGGCAGCCAAAAGGCGTGGCTTCAAAGGAGTAATGAAAGCAAGAGTAGCCTAGAGGTGAAAGAATTAAAAATGAAACAGTCTCCTTTATTAAACTTTTGCTAAGCTCAATTACAGTGATAAAAGATTTCTGTGATGAACCATTTGAACAAAAGAACATTGAAGCAGAGCATCAAAGAAGAAGCACATTTCTGTAGAATCTTGCTTGAGCTGAACAATGCAGTGACAGATTATAATCTGAGGTCACTATCTATTTCTCTATATGTATTGAAATTAAGTTTCTACAAAGTATAGGGATCTTTAAGTGTTAGCAAGCCAAAGGATACAATTGCTGCACTTCTTTAAAATTTTCTCTCTTTCTTTCATAGTTTATTTATCTTTTACTCAGCACTATGAATGTGCTTCTTCTCTGCCCTACATTGGTTGGTTTGCTGAGTGCACAAAAGCACTGAGGGAGGATTCTGCTCAGGCCAGCCTCACCTGGACTGGCCTCTCCATCTTTACAACAAGCTCCATCAGCAAGGCAACATGAAGGTCTTTTGGGATAGTGTATGAGTGTGTGCTTATTAATTGTGTGTGAACGTATAAATGTGAGGTGGTATTTGTCCTCTAAGATTCAATCAATGCTTTTCTGTTTGCCAAACATGGCCCACGAACTACATATGTACTTCAGTGGTTGAGTGAGCAGCCATTCAGAAAACAAACATAAAAGCACACAATGGTCATGTGCAATATTTAGCATTACAATAAATGCAATATTTACTTGCATCAATGATTTAGCCTAAGTATGGAAATTTGGAAAAAGTATAATGAATCTACAGTCCCTAATAATTGGAATATTAATAATAAAGTTATGATGCTTTAAGCACTTGAGGTAAACCACTGTGAATGTCATGAGTTGACTGCAAGTCCTTAATGAGTTTTGTCTCACAGTGAATTGTCAAGATCGCCAATGATGCTTATTCATCTAGAGACAATGGCCTAAATTCAAAGCTAGTCTCTTACTGTGATGCATCATCTCTCCATAGCTGCCCAGTTACCTTGCAGCATATTAAACCATGTAATATAAATAATATAACTTTACTCTCTCAGAATTGCAGAATTCCCACATGATTATAGCAAGAAATCCTTAATTTGTTTGTTATAAATTAACATACAGTGGAACATGTTTGCAATACCCTATATTTTACAGTAGTTGTATTTACAATACACATCATGTTTCTGCTCCCAGTCAGCACACTGTCAGCAGTTTGATTCAAGCACAAATCTTTGCTTGTCTGGCTCGGGCACGCTTGTCGGATTCTGTCGAGGTTTCGTGCAAAAATTTTCTAAAATACAAATAGGCCCAGTGTGCGCTAATCTGTGATTCTGGTATTATTCATAGTTCATACACTTATGCTATTATACTGTATGACTGAGTATGTCCTTTTTAATCTAAAGAAAACCATTTAAGGTTGATCAAAATAATCTTGGCACTTGGCGATATCATATTTCTCCAAAATGAGGAGAGGAGTGTTAATGGAGTGAGGTGCCAAATTGGCACAGTTCTGGCAGCACTGCACTCAATTGAGAAAACACATTATTCATGTTAAGGGATTCAGTCAATGTGTATTAATATTGCCTCTGCATTTTAATAGAAGGCAGAAAGTGTATCATCCATTTGAGTGTTTCAGAAAGTATCACATTGTGAACAGATTCATTTACTTTATCCACAACATTATTTGAAAAAAATGAATATAATTTCTTTGGCTAGGTAAACGCAAAATATGCTTGATTTTATGAGGATGTTTAATTTGTGTTTGCTGTCAAAATCAAAGGAGGCATTAAAATGCAACATTTCGTTTTGCTTGCATCTCCATCACCTGATTTATGTTATCTGATGCACAATCATCCCAAAGCAAAGTATAATTACCCTCTACATTGTCTGGATTGTGTTTGACTCAGTGCAGCGAAAGCCTAGAGGGAACAGCATAAAGACCTGCTTTACAAGTGAATTTCACATTATTACACTTGTTTTAGTTCATCTCTAAAATCAAATTATTCAAATGTCCTTTGGCAAGATTTGATTTTTTTTTTTCATTTTCAAGAAAACCTTCTCCCCTTAACCCCACTTCTGTGGAAAACCTCTGAAGTTTCAAAAACCAGCTCTGTAATTGTCATCACTCCCTCAGTCCCCATCGCGTGTCAACCCTTCACTCGTGTAGCCCCATACTCCATCTTTCTGTCACCCCAACTCCTCTAAAAGAGGATCAAGAGAGAGGCCCCTTCCAATTTCTCTCCACCTCTAATAGGCACTTTCCTGCGTTACATGATCACTGGGTGTCAAGATTAAAGAATGGCTAGTGCTTCCCAGGGCAGAAATGGATGGGCGACAGAGGAAAAAAGCACTCCATAATTACTGATAAATCGAGCACACAGCCTCCTCTCTTTCCACTTTCTCCCTATCCACCTGGCCCTAGTGTCAATGCGAGGGGCTGAGCAAGTTAAAGCGAAAAAAAAGTTGACCACGCCAGCCACTTTTTTGCACTGCTGATATTGCAGTTAAGTTCGGGCAATTTAGGGCCAATGGAGTGACTTGGAGCTTTTATTCACCCTCCATTCATCTCTACTTTGAAGTGGGACGCACAGTACTAGGCACCTGCAGCCACAGCACAATGGCACCTCTCAAAGTGTACCGAACTATACCATACTAAAATCCCAAGCAAACACAGGTAAGCTGCCATACAGCAAGCACAATTTTTACTTTAATCTGTGACAGGGTTATAACCTGTCTGATCCAGCGGAGCAAACATCCTTCTCTTCTGAACACTGGAGAAGTGCTATGTAAGCGACAGTAGCTGGTGAAAAAGCAAACGGCTGTTTGGGTATTTTTCTCACACCAAGCAATTGTGACAGGTTGCCAAGTAGCAGCCCACTACCATTGTTTATTAATAACCCCAATAGCTTTGTGAAAACCACCAGTGCATGTAAGGCTCTTCAGTCAGACTGCTTTGTTCTATTTTTTTATAGGGTACAATAAAAGAGTCAGTAGGTGGTGATGAAACCCTGGACTAAATAGTCACCCACAGTGTATCTACAGAGTGCTGAGCACAATTAATAGGCTGCGTGTTTTTACACATAACACATGACATAACATCTAAAATGGTGTTCATGTTTGCAGTGGTCTAAATAAGAAGCAGAAGGGTGTTATATATTTATTTATTTGTTAGTTAGTTAGTTAGTTAGTTAGTTAGTTAGTTAGTTAGTTAGTTAGTTAGTTAGTTAGTTAGTTAGTTAGT
>JBAMHW010000021.1:11174532-11198869 GCA_037177495.1 Rhadinocentrus ornatus | reverse complement strand
GATAATTTTTGTGTGATTTTGTTGTCAGCACATTCAACTATGTAAAGAACAAAGTGTTTAATAAGAATAGTTCATTCGTTCTGATCTAAGATTTGTTATTTTAGTGTTCCCTTTATTTTTTGGGAGCAGTGTGTGTGTATGTATATATATATATATATATATATATACACTTTACATTTTTTGTTATGGTTCTGGGTGGGTGTTAACTTTTTTCTAAACCTTAGTGTGTGACTTTGAAAGCAGTCAGGAGTTGAACAGTGGTGAAAGTGTGACATGATGGATGCTTGGGGGCAGCGTTGTGGAAAACCTGATTCCACCTTATACCTAATGGAGTGGCAAGCCTTCCTGTAGACTGCCAGAGATCCTAAAATAAAGGCCCAGACATTTGACCAGGCTGACAACACTGCTAACATCAAATTAAAGTTTTGTTTTCCATCTCCACTGGTTGTCTGAGATAAAGTGTCCTATAGCACATTGTATTAGGTCAATACATTGATTGGAATAAAATGAATAAAAATAATGTAGTATATTATTATTTGTACAAACCTTGAAGACATCTTCATCCCCACAGTTTGAGATAGGGCTGTGCATCAGACACAGCTGGATTTCATGGTGTATCTCTGTAAGAGAACACAAGCACACGTCATCACATAGAGAGAAATCCTTATTGAAAGAAAGTGAAGCAAAACACAATGCTGCTTTTAACCTTTTCTTAAAACGCTCCAATCCTGGGCATTTAGGCATCACAAACACAAAAGAGAGGAGTGGGCAAACAGGGAAGCTGCCCCAGTGTGACCCCACTAGTAATGGGATGACTTTGATATTCCCTGAGCACATGACACAAGGTACTTGGATTAAAAGCCTTTTATTCACCATGACCTTTCCCTTGCCGTCTTTCCTCAGAGAAATCTTCCCTGCCTCTACTGCCATCACAGTGACAGGCCACCCCCACCAAAACAAAAGGCCAAGTGGTAGAGTGACACAAAGTCAATATGGGAGACTTGTTGTTTGAACACATCAGAGTTTAACCTCCATGTTATTGTTGTTGGTGTATCTAACTAACAAGGAAGATAATGCATTGTAGATGCTTATTAATTACTATCATTCAATCCTTTATGCAATTTAAAAAAAATGTAGATTAACTTCATTCATTGATGTCAAGTACTCTATGGGTTAGAGATGAAACTATGATGAATAAAATGTTTTAAACTAACAAATATTGTGTTTTATTTCTTAGTTTTGATTAAATCACCCGCATTAAAACAGTCCATCACCCATTATCCAATGTTGTATGACTGACAAGACTCAGAGTGACAGGTACTTGATGGGGATTCAGTGTTCATTTCTGTCCCAAACGTTGGTCATTATCACCTTCTCTCTGACATGACCAATTGCACTCAATATGTCGTGTCTGTGAATGCACATGAAATTGATGGATGATAAAAGTCTATGTTTTGACACATTTTGTTGCTTCTACAACTATTATAAAGTTAACCAAGCTACATGTGAAGTGTTTGAGAGGTGTGGGGGATATTTTATATATACATATATATATATATAATTAAATTAATTAAATTGCTTGAAAATGAAGGTGTTAATAAGCAATGATACCACGTAATGCCATAGGGTGACTATTGCCAAAAAAAAAAGCAATACGTCTTGGAAAAAATAAAAATAAAATAAGCATAGTTAATATCAGTTTTAGTACCAAGAATATATAGAATTCTCCAAACTGCTTTTACTCCAGCTCAGTGCCCACACATTATAGCAAATAGGGAGCTGCATGTACCCTATTTATGCACATAGTGAAGACTGACAAAAGTAAAATAGTAAGAGGTTAAACTGGTGTTTCTGTGTTTCATGTTTTATTTCTCAGGATGGATAATAGACCTAGAAGAGCAATATTTGAAAATGGGTCTGTTCATAGTTCAGATTTCACTTGGATTTATTGGGTTTCTGTTCCCTGCTTGGAATCTCCACAATAATGCACCAAATTCTTTTCACTGTATAAAACAATTTGCATTTTACTGGCATCAAATTTTAGTCCAAACAGCATTCTGTTCCCCAAGCTATAGTGCATATGCAGCCTCAGAAAGACCTAAATGTTAAACATCATTCTGCAAAAACAAACACACATTATTCTCATAAACAAACATAAAACATTTTTTTCACACTTCACCTCTACTCAGTGTATAGATGAAATGTGAAATATAATCATAATAATTTGATTTCAATGGACATTAACCTGTATGTTGTTGCCCTAAATTAATTACGGTCGAGCTTTTGGCTGGCGGCTCTGTTTGTCATTGTCCAATTGGTCCATGCCATCCGCTAGTAACTTTATCTCTCAGTGCAGCTTTCCATCCACCATGGCCAAGTCCTCACTGCCTCCACCAACAAAAAAATTGTCCTCTTTGCACAAGGCCCCCTCATTCATTCTAATTAAGCCAACTGAAACTAAATAGCAGAAGCTTTGTTTACAAGGGGTTAGTTGTGCTCAGCAGTCTGTGCACGAAGGCACTTGCCTTTGCAACCAGTCAGGGGTTTATCTAAAGCTACACTTACTGCTTTCACTAATTTACATTTGTGTTTTCCTTTACACTAATTTCCATATCTGCCACTGCGGGGCTATGTTGCCTTCACAGAAGTAATGTATCAATCACATTTAAGCTATGGGCTGTTCCTGAAGTGTAAAAGCCATGAGTATAAATTCAGTTTTCAGAAATTTAATGGTGATGCAAAAGCATGATCATCATCAAGGAAAAGAACATTGCTAGATAAGGTCATGTAGAAAAATTAAAGCCTGTTTAAAACTGACTAAACATCATTGTAGAGAAAGAAAAACTTCAAAAGAGTTGTGAAAATATCCATGCTAGACTAATGGTATTAGTTTTGTCCATGGTTTGGGTATGATATTATCATTTGAAAGTACTCTTAGTGACTAAAGTCGTTGACTCAATAAAAGTGAGTGACGCCTTCTTCTCTGTGGGTATTGAGAAATAGTGCAGTGTTGCAAAATTCCACTGCCTTCTGAAATTATGGTAAATCATGATCATATTGCATTACAATATAAGTTACATTGATGACACTTATTATCTTATTGAGCTGAACATGCTTTTCAACAGGTTGAGTTCAGTTTAGTATGCCCCCTCTAGCCTTCAATCATAGACCTCACAACCTTCACAAGTCCTCTCACACTTCCACTCTGTCATGAACATAGTGCAGCTCAAACTTTGGACCCTGACACAGATCCATCTTCTTTTTAAACCAACACAGAATGAGATCTCCTCTACCTCTCCCTCCTTTAGCCTCTCTGTCTCCCGTAGTCTTTTAAAAAAGCTACTGGACAGACTGAACTGATACAAGGCTGCAGGTTCAGATGGTGAAAACCTGTGCAGAACAACTATGCTTGATTAAGTAGCGCCTCTTCAATATTAGAGTCAGAAGACTGTTCATAGGCTGTGAAAACATCCTATCTTGGTCCAATAAACCTCATCCATCTAATCTAAGTGATATTAGACCAATTACTCTAGAATCTCACATAATTTTGAGAGACTATTATTGGTTCACCCTGTCACATCCCCAGGCCTTCGGCCTGTGGTTGTGTTATTTAAATACTGTTGCGCGATTGCATCACTCTGATTGGCTGCATATTGGACTGTGACCTCCCTCCTTGTCCATCACTGATATGATTGGTCGCCGTCTGTTCAACTTATCCTTTGCTGGGACCAACCTTTGCTCTACAGTGATTGGACGGATGTCATTCCGCACTTCCTCTCCAAGGACCACTCAGCAGGACTACGGGCTGTGTTTGAATGTCCACACTACTCCCTAACCCCTCATTCACTACATAGGGGTGCACTATATAGCACACTACATGGTGCACTAAGTTTCTTAGCAATTCGGACACGAAGCTGCCTATTTTTCCCTCGCCGCAGACCACGTGACTACCAGCAGTCACCACGGCAACCACAACGCACATCAATATGTCATTCCAAATACAATCCAAAGCTGTGTGTAAATATTTTTATTTTTATTCCTTATGTTGCATTTTATTCTTTGTTGCATATCTATTCAATAAAAATGCTTTTTCGCGCCATATTGAGCTTCTGCCCGCAATGTGGTCTTTTTTGACCCATCTGGTGACTATCGATGCTCACTACTTTTCAAGATGCATTGTGGGTAATTTTGAGAACCCTACATTTTTCTCTCTGGACATTCGGACACCCCTACAAAATGGCGTGACCCCTATATAGGGTACTATGTAGGGAGTAGGGTGCACATTCGGACACAGCCTGGGTCTTTAAGAAGGAGGAAACCCCAACAATCAAGGCTGCTGTGTTCCATTAGGCCCACAACTCACCAACTTGGGATTGTGTTAAGACGCTTGTCTGAACCTTGTGGTTTGTTAAGAGCATTTAGAGACTCCCTTTAGTTGTGTACACGATTGTGTTTTGATTTAAGAAATTGGAAGAGAAGCTCTCATCTTTTGAGTAGCATTTTGAGTTAAGTTTATATAGGATTTTGGTTTGTTTTATTAGGAGACCTTTTGGTGTTGGATGTTAGTTTATTATACTGAAAACTCTAATATGTAAAATTAAAAGTAATTGTATGATTTTGTTTGTTTAGTATTTGATATTAATCTAAGTAAGAAGAATTGTTTATTTTTATATTTCAACGTTAATTGTTAATAGTAAATTGTTAATTGTTACCTCATTGAGGACATCTTTTGCTAATTGTTTTACTTTTACAAGACAAAAAATAATCCAATGTAGGACACCATTTGTGATTTATTAGTGAATAAAATTTTGTAGAGCCTGGGTTTGCAATAAATTATTGTTATATATCTTTGAGTCGGTCCGAAACTTGAGGACATTCCTGCAGCTGTCGCTCTCCAGAACATTGTGATTATATGACTGACAAATTAATTATATCTGTTTAAAAAAATTAATAAATGAAGCCACCTACAATATTTTTTCCCTCAGGGGACTCATAAAGTGTGTTTTTATATCTTACGTCCATGGAACTATAAAAATATTGGGTATAGAAACAAAAGTAGTACCTTTTAAAATCCACATGTAAGACGGTGCTTTACTTGTGTGTGCCTGTGACAAATAAACAAACTAGCTTTCATATGTGACAAAATAACAGCAGCTTCTCCTGGAGGGCAGTTATCTGTATATTGCATCTCTAAACCTGAATGAAGTGCTTGCTGAAAGTATAAAATTGAGCAATTCCCATAGTCTTCCAATTTGTGAAATTGGTGTAGGTTATATGTCCTCTGTGGAAACATGCTAACAATTGCTAGGAATCAAGTAAAATGAATTGATGTCCATCCATACAATATCTATACTGCTTCATCCAACGAAGGGTCATGGGGCAGCTGGAGCCTATCCCAGCATTCAGCAGGTGAGAGGCAGGGTACACCATGGAAGGTCACAAGTCCATCTCATATGATGTATCGTATGATAAAGAGTTTTTAACCAGATTACCATTCTTGCAAAAGAAATATCTCAGTTATTGTTTTAACATGTTCTATTGAAATTGTGTGAATTTTGTCTCATAACCTCAGCCTTTAACTTAACATAGTAGTTTGTAAATAGCTGGATCTGTTTGACTTAGTTTATAAAAGTTATGGGATGCTGCTAAATTGTTAACAATTACAAACTGCAGCTGCAAGAATAACTTACCAATAAATTACCCTACCAACTTGTGCATAATCTTTGGACAACAAATTTTTAGAATGTCCAGAAAATAGGTAGCATCACTGAGATAAACAGAAAATGTCCTTTGATGTTAACAAATGCTGATTTATTAACAACTCTCAAAGTTGCATGTAAGCATCCATCCATCCATCCATTCAGAAAAAATAAATAGTAACAACATACTTTCATTTAAGTAATGTGCAGTTTGAGACCCACAGGATGATATTAGCTTTATGTTTGTTCCCACTCTTGCTAAGCCATCAAATTGGTTTTGTTTTTTCAATGAAATTAGTGAGATTTAGGTACAAAAACAACTGAGGAAAAGTCATTAGCTTTGCGTTCACAAAGTTAACCCTCCATTTTCAAAGACAGGTGCATTTAATGTGAGATTAGTCTTATATTGTTGGCAAAATATGGAACTTTTTTACTCTTTACCTAATTCTAGCCATGAGAATTAGCATCATGCTTTTTTATGAAACATGATCAGCAATGCAGATAACTTTTTTTATTTGGGTTAAGATCAAGAAGGTTGATGCCTCTGATGGTTTGGTGGCATATTTCATCTATACACTTCTCTAGATGTAACAGAGCATAGAGAACCAACAGAATGAATTCCCCTGGGCTGTCTTTATTCTTCTCATGTGGGTCATTGGGATTCTATGTATGTTCTGTGAAGGCCAGTGTTGCATACCTAAGTCTATATTCATGTCTTTTGATGATGAATGACTTATGTTTGAACTGCCAATTGTCCTTGTTTTCCCTGCGGTAAAAATATAGTTTAACATTCAACCAAACTCTGAGGGTTTTACTTCTGTAAGTTCACCATTGTATAGTATGAACTCCATTTTAGAAGACAGTAGGGCCCACTATCTGCTGCCTTGCCAGTCTTAAGGTTTAAACCCACACATTTCTACTTGATCAATCCCTCGATAACTCAGTTTGTTTGCTTATCAATCCAATGTAAGCTATTTTAAACCTAATGGAACAGCAAGAAAAACATATTTTTTTGTGTAGATGTAGCTGTCCAATTATGAACCTGCCAGAACAATCTCCTTTCTTCTGTGTAGGTCATAGCCCTTGAAAATGTATTCTCTGTTGTGGCAGCCAGTCTAGCCATGTCCACAAGTGAAGTGCATGTGATCTCTGCTGCATTGAAATGAGATGGGGAAATTCTCAGATTTTCCACTAAGCCCTGTTTTTTAGCCAGAAACCTCAAAAATGAGAGGTGTAAGAATTTACAGCAGGTGTAACAACTTACTTTGTAAAAGATCTACAAGCTGTTTATAGTGCTCATGGAGACTTTGCTACTTTTAAGAAACAACCCTTTTCTTTTATTAATTTATTTTATTTATTTATTTATTTTTTAACAGGGTTTTATATAGGAACTTTACTTGTTGTTTCTGTTTGTCTCCTTTGCAGTTTATTTTGTTTGTTTGTTTCCTGCATGTCATCTTTAAATCTCAGCTGTTGACATTTTTCCCAGGGGTTTTTTCATCTTTTTTGCTAACCAACTTTGTAGTACAGTGTGGAATGGGAATAAAATGTGTGAAAGAGTAGCATTTAATTTCTGTTGTGTGTATTTGTAATACTACAAGTAACAACTAAACAGATTTATTCATTTAAACTGTTTTATAACATAAATGTTGTTCTAAACTTAGTACATATTTTGACGTTACTGTTATTGCATTTTAATTTCAGCTTTGCAACTTTTTATGGGAGGTATGATTGCTGGGTCTAAGCCCCCCAAAATTATACCTCCATCCAGCACCATCATGAAACTAATAATAGTGAAACTACTCAGTGGTAAGTTTAATTTATTCTAAGTCCAGTTTAGTTTATTCCACAGTTTATTTCAACTGAGTTTAGTTACTAAGTTTCACATAACAAGAAGAAAGCCCCCAACTGTGCTCTTTGCAGGCCTTACTAAGCTCTGACTATTTTCAGCGAAAGTGGTAATCATGAAAAGTGCTCTCTAATAGATCAGCAACAGAAGTTAAAGTAGCGAGCAAGAGGATAAGAAAACTGTAATCTGTAGTGGCAGTTTGCAAAGAGCCAAACCAGAAGAGAAACAAAACCCAATACCTGTAAAGTACTTAGCTGTGGCCAATTATGTATCAACTGAATCACCAGCGAGAGGAGAAATTGTTCAGTACCTTCTGTGTTACTACAATAGCAAGCTTTAAAGGTAAGGACATTATGCTGGTAAAGAAAGACACTGAGAAGATGGTTGGGATGAAGGCTGTGAAGGATACCTTAAGTAACAATGAAGAAATCCCTTAAAAGAATAAAAAGCAAATCTGTGTAGTGTAAAGTGTATTTGTATCTCAAATTAGAATCAGGTAGTCCACAAGGCAGCAAACTCTGCTCTAAAATATGCAAATGCAACACCTCCTTACATTATTATTGTTACCAGACTTTGTCAAAAGGCTAAATAATGTGGAAAGACTATACGTTTCACCTGAAATAGACCACAAATCACAAAGTTGTATCTTAATCTGAGTGATAATGACAACATCTTATGTACATAGAGAGAGAAAAATCTCAGCCATTTGTAAGAGATCCAATGATTTCCAGTCCAGGTGCTATATTGACCCAATCAATACACTTAACAGTCAGATCTGTGCTCTGTCACATGAGGATTTCTGTCAGACTTACCTCCGCAGCAGTTTGAAAATACATTGCTTTGGGCATTTCTTCTAGGTATCTGATTTTAAGAAGTATTGAGTTAGAACATCCCTGGCAAACTGGCTAATGCTCCACTATTTCCAACTGTTCTTATTTGGACCCAAAAGGTTCTCTACAAATACAACATATTGGTTTTAAGATGTGGGGCTTAAAATTATACTTTGACGAATTGTAGACTAAGATAAAAATGGCCATTTATATATTTTAAATCTGTAAAATGAGAAGGAAAGAAAATAAGGAAAGGGCTAAAACAGACAGAATATCACAAAGGTATGAGTCTACCTGGTTTGCATTAGTTTGGCCACACAGTTTATTTTAAGGCATCATCACTATCACACTCCTTTGCATAGAAAAAAACTACTAGTATACCATCCAAATGTAATTAAAAATAATTTTTAAAAAAACTAAAAATGATATCTAATAAAAAAACAGAAAAGATTAAACTTATATCACATATACATATATGTGTGTATGTAAATTTGAATGGCATGGTCATTCTTAGCAATTTGCATGTAAAAAAGAAGGGTATGGAGCAAAAAAAGCAAACATAAAAGCAGAAAATACTGTGCTGTATTGCCTCTGAGGTGTTATAGCCAAACAGCTTCGGAGGTGTCTGCATTTTAAAGGAAAGGGATTTGCTTTGGGCACACTGCACTGCTTATAAGTTAGAGGATTATCCAGGACCAGGCTGTGTATAGTCAGTTAGGTGTGGGCAAGTATGTGAATGCTTGCAAGAAAGTGAATGCCTGAGAGGAGGTGAGAGATGAGCACAGAGGCAGAGCCTGTGCACAGCCTTGAAGAGTGTAAACAACCTTGTGTGCAGCACAGCACCTCAGGGTGTGAAAGTCTGAGGGAGAGACTGCTTTACCGGGTACCTTCAGTTATGCTCAGATGGAGCTTCCTGAACTCAATGTGCCCCTGAGGCTTTATTGGTTTCATGTCAGACCAAGTCACAGATTTTACTTCTTTAATGCTAAGAATTTATCAGCAATCATTCCTTAATATATTCTTTTCATCAGCAATACAATCTCTGCATTCACAAAAAAAAAAAAAACATTGCACCATCTGCTGGTAGCCATCAGAAATCCATTCGTCAAGATAATTAATAGAGAATGGGACTTTTCCCTGCAGCCACTCATTTCGAAGTGCTACCAGCAAATATAGCGCTTTAATAAAAGCTACACTGGAATACTTTGTCTTTTTCACTTCATCATAGTTACCTCTTCACAACAGATATTTTGTGTGATTGTGTGTCATTGTCGTTGTTGAGCTTAAATCACTGTTAAGGCTCCAAATTCCTTAGGTTTTTTTTGTTTGTTTTTTTACCTCCACCAAGGTAGAGGTCATGTTTTCAGTGGTGTTGGTTTGTCTGTTTTGTCTGTCTGTCTGTCTGTCTGTCTGTCTGTCTGTCTGTCTGTCTGTCTGTCTGTCTGTCTGTCTGTCTGTCTGTCTGCTAGCAACATAACTGGAAAAAAATTATGGATGGATTTTGATGAAATTATTAGGAAATATCTGTAATGCATTTACATATACATATTAAACTCCTTGCAATCTATTTTCGAAAATGCTTCATTGTTATACCAATATGTAAGACTATAAAATAGAGCTTGATGAATGAGTGCTAGATATTTAACTAGAAATTTAACTTATATATTTAACTGATTATTGGAATTTGCTTGATGGAAACAATGTCCTTCTTAATTCCTAATTAAACCCAAGACACAACAAAAATCCCCCCCAAAAAATATTAATATATACTTCCTCAACCCAAATTAGCCTCTGCATTAATCACATCTCTAGACTGACTAAAGAGCAGTGGATGGCCAAAGACTAAAATGTTGCAGCTAATGCATGCCTTATGCCTATTTAATCGAGATTTAGAGTAATGTGTTCGTATAGAAGCGATTGTTAAGACGTTAAGCATTTTCTGGTATGTGAACTTATTTTACATTAGGAAAATGAAAGCCCTTTAAAAATGACAATTTAAAGAACCATTTATTATAGTGAATTTATTCCAATGGGGGGAAAAAAAAACAAATAACTTTATTTTTCCATATGTGTGTTTCTTAACACTAATACATCAGTGCAGATGTGAAGCCTTAGAACACGATATCTATAGTTAGTAACCAACTCCTTGGCAACTGTACTTCATTTATTTATAAATCTTTTTTTCCCTTCATCTGGAAATATACCTTTAGTTCTTGAAGCCCATCACACCACTGACACATGACTTTTTTTTTTTATTTATTTTTTTTTATTATTTACATTTGAACACAAAGATTTCATGATGTTGTCAAGGGATAAGAAAAGTATTTCTCTTACACACACACTCACACATTTGCAGAAAAGAGCTGTGACGACTGTTTTGTGCCTTGAGGCAATTGTTGTATGCTTTATGCAAAGCCTAGATAACACTTTTTACAAGATGTAGTTTTACAGACAAGAACAGATTTGTTCTAAGATGCAAACAAGCCTGCACATGAAATGTACGCTGTTCAAGGCCAAACACTTCCATGGTCAAATATGGAGATGGGGGCAGTCTAAAAACAAGTATTGTGTGCTTTGGCTGTGGATCTGAAAATATTGAATGAGTTTGTAAAATAGGAAGACTTGAAACCTGAGGAAAGACCCAATATAAAGAAAAACACCATTATTTCCATTACTTCACCAGACAATAAAGGTTACACATGATTCATCAAAACATCTTTGTGCTCATTGTTTTTCAGGTCAGTCATGAGTCAAACTGTCCAGAAACAGAAAAGAACATCAGCTTCTATTAAGTCCCATTTTTTAGTCCAATTTTGAGATTTATAATCTGTATAAAATGCATATCTTTATTCAATGGACATGTCATTGAAATATCAAAAAAAAAAATTTCGTAGGTATAAAAAGCCATGACATTACATTCCCTTAATATTAGCAAGAACCTTTTACTGTCTACTGGTATTTTTACATTTACTAAACTAAATGAATTTGGAATCCATGAAAAGTTTTATACTTACAGTGAAAAGACAGCAAGAAATTCTTGTGATCCAGGTGTTAATCTTGTTTGCTGCATGGTATGCTACACACCAAGCTGCATACTTATGAGACACTTGGGATTTAGTGTGTTCATACCGTGGCAAATTGTTAGAATCCTCTTTTATCAGGATTTAGTCAATTCATGCCACTACTTTCAGTTTGAAGAATAATTAAAGTATGTGATTTTTCTTCTGCAGAGTTTATCATATACCTGTGCAAATGTAGATGTTTATCAAGGACTGAATGCATTTTAGAGGAAATTCACACTTGAAAACCAGCAAGAAAAGAGACAGATGCTTCTACAAACAATTGATGTGAAATACATGTGCATTTTCCTCTTGATAATACTTTTTGAGCAAATTTCTTTTAAACTCTCAGATAAATACACTATGTCCTTCACAGCTTCCATTTTCACATACAAAAATGTTTCAATGTGTGTAGTACTGAGAGTCTGAGGCTTTAATCCATGTCACTGCTCTACATAGAACCGCACCATTCTTATATTTCCATTCCTGCGAAATGTGCAGAATCCTGGGATATTTCAGAGATATAAGATACACAAAATACACTCATTGTCTGTCAAGTACACTTTATTAAATGTTTTCTGAAAAAAGAAACATGAATTTGTCAGAGACATATGAGATAAATGGCATCAGTGGAATCCTATCTTGTCAAATGGATCTAATTAAAATAGTAAATGCTGCCAACTCTAGTATAAAAACGCTGTATCCTACTGCATGTTTAACAAGTAAATCAATTGACAGCCGGTCTTATTTCAGTGTTCAGACAGGGTTGCTCTAACACAGGCAGATCACACACTGCTCAACATATTAAAAACAAACAAAAGGAAAAAAGAAACATTTCTAAAACTGCAACCAAATTGTAAACTTGAGTTTAAAAGAAAAAAAAAAAATCTTTTTTTAATTGTTGCCTTTTTAAAAATTTCATATGTGGATGTTTATTGCAAACGGTGTTAAATATCTATCCGGGATGCTACTCTGAGGTGCGACATCCTGTTTACAATTCAGAATGGATTTCCCCATCACAGCTGCTGAAGATAACACAAAGAGCCTAAAACAATGTCAGGATGGCATTTATCATAGACATGGTTTGTTTTAAGACTAAAGAGCAATTTTAGGGTAAAAGTTAAATGGGATAAAGCCAATAAGTCAAATGTACTGGCTGACATGTGATGTGACAAATTTTGTATGTGATGGCAGCAGAATCCAAACTAAATATTATTTTATATAAAAACAAAGTTAAAGAAAATCTTGTGTCTTAATTCAGAATGGTCCCAGTTTTTCAAATACATTATGAACAAATCAGGTTATAAAATAATTCAAAGTAAGAATATTATACAACACTTACAAAAACAAAACAAAAGAAAACAAATCTTGGTAAAAATGACATATAGACAATACATACAAGTTAACCTCATATTGCACAAATACTCAAGTGTCAATTTGTACTGGCCCTCTTTGTTGTGTCTTAACAAAAATGCACGAAGAAATTCAGGCATGCACCCCACAATAAAAGGAAAAAATTCTGCACGTTTGCACATGTATATGGCGGGGAATACGCTACATATCTCACATACAATGAGAAAAGATTTTACAAAGGATGTTGATTTGGAACATGATCAAGATTATATTTAAAGGTGAATAAATTATTTTAACTATCCAAATCAGAAGGTGAATAACTTTTTGACATGTGAATATATGTATATATATTTATATACCAGTAAAGTAAATCAGTGTATCACATAATAAAAAAAAAGTTTAACATCACAGTTTGAGTGCTTGTGTCAGTGTCATGTATTGTAAATAAAAACAGAATTTCTGTGCTTGCTTACAGCACAAGACATCATAGGATTTTTTTAAAGATGCAAAACAAACAAACAAAGAAAAACTTTATTATAATAATTTATCAGCATTCATTATGCACCCCTAAAGGTCCCTAACACTCTACTATGCTGTTTATGGTGCAGCCTATAAATGTAGAAATCAGTTATTTATTTAACAAGTTAATGTACAACATGACAAGTTTCATGTCCTTTCATATTTTCTTTGGTGATTTAAAACCTGCATTTCACTTTTTAAAGATGTTTTGACTGAGCTAAAACACATTTAGATGGCTTATGCTTTTCTTCATTGGAACCAAAATATGGTCCTAAAGCACTCATTGTACTGTGGGGTCAAGACGTGAGCTGTATTCAGAGCTGACTTGTAGATATTTTTACTTCAAAGCTTGTGGAGGAAATTTAGATATAGAAACTGTACATATCTCTATTTATCATAATGTCCTTCATTTTTTACAAATTCTAATAATACGAGTCAGTTATAGTGATTATTCTTTATTCCAGAATATGCTTTAAAATGTTAAAAGCCCTTCTGTATCACTACTGGTCTTGCAGTGACAGTACAAATGTTTTTTGGTGCATAGGTCTCATTGTATTATGTGGAAGCACCCCCAAAGGTGTAGATGAAGACACACCAAGCGCTTTTAGTGAGATTAACTCCATTTTACACCGGTTTCAAAAAGAAAAAAAGAAAAAAGAAAAAAAAAAGGGGTGGGGGGGGCAAAAAAAGTAAATTTTGGTGAAATAAAACCCTCATTTGTCTAAGTTCAAGGTGACCCATTTCCAATGTTTAGGTGAGATGAATGTTTTTTTTTTCTTTTTTTTATCATAAAGCTAATTCTGAATGTATTGGTGGCATTGTATTTATTAAAAAAATAAAGACACTCTTTCCTTTCTTTCTAATAAAAAAAAATAGAGTAGTGGGTTAGGGAATGGTGACACTCTAGGTAAAAAGAAACTAAATTTCAGGAAGCAGGACAGACTTAGTGCCAAATTTTGATCCTTGAATTTAGTATAAAAGTTTACAATGTGTAGATAATGGTGTTGGACATGTAACTGCCCCTATTGAATTTAGATATTATGCAGTGAAAAAGGGCTGGCATTCAATTTGCAACTATTTTGTAGAACCTCCTCCCAGCAGACAAAGCTGCATGAGTGGCACTTAAGTCTATATAAGAGTGTGATGTCTAAAACCTCATTTGGAACATGATTGTAGGCGCATTTACTCAGCTCTGAATACAGAAATGCATCTTAACCAGTAACCATGATTAAAAAACTGAAGCATTTTGAGCTCATTTTAATATTGAATTGTTTCCTTTACAATTATTTAGATTATTGTAAAGGATAAATAAATTGTAACCTCAAGTAAGCAGTGGGGAAAACCATTGATATGAAAGCTCTGATATATCAGCTGTGTGGCATAAAAAAGGGGACCTTGTTTTGTGAGCTACTGATGACCCACAGGGTCACTTAAGGGTTAACCTTGAGTGTGACAAAATTACACGGTTAAAAACTAAATAAAATTAATCAATTTACCAGAGAAATCTGGTTTTAAGTTTGAACTAATC
Organism: Rhadinocentrus ornatus; assembly: GCA_037177495.1. NCBI lineage: Eukaryota > Metazoa > Chordata > Actinopteri > Atheriniformes > Melanotaeniidae > Rhadinocentrus > Rhadinocentrus ornatus. The sequence continues at coordinate 11,184,032 of JBAMHW010000021.1, read as the reverse complement.
CACATTTCAGAATAATAAGAGGTAGAAAACCATTAACATTAAACTCCAATTAATACAAATACCCCTTGATGTCATTGCCTGGTTGGAGTTGCAAAAATGTAGATCTTTTCCATTCATGTGATGATATTGATGAGTTTTTGACCCAGACAACGGCCATTTATATTTTTGGCAATCATATTAGCACAAGAGCTTTTCATCTGTTTTTCAAAGTCTATCTTTTGACCTGTTTGTCTCCTGTTTAACAATTATTGTGCTGCCATCACACAAGCACAATTCATTGAAAGGAATGCGGTGAATTTCCTGTTAGCTCTCAGGGGATATGGTTTGTTTTTCCTGTTGCTGGAAGCCAAATTATTATTTTTTCTCTTGCACTCTTTGACATCCTTTCTAAGAGTTTGACTTTACAAAGAGGCTGCAAAGGTGAGCATCAAAGGCTACAGGTTAGACTTTGGGTACTCATCATCTAGCCTTTCCCACCCACAAACTCCCAGATCATTGTCAGACATATGTCAAAGACCTAATTTGTGGTTTTTAAATGGGAATTTAAAGGGTGTAGGCAGTTTTTTTGGAGCATTAACATAAAAATGCACAAAAAAACAAATACATGACTTTGAAGGAAGCTGACACTGAAATTTCATGCCATGCTGCTGGTCGGCGTGCTTTGGGTGCTTCCAATGCTAGCATTGGCACTGCTATTCTCAGAGGGGGACGGGTTGGTGGAAACCGGTTGTCGTTTTGCTCTAGAGCAGGGACATCCTGGGGAAGGAGAAGAAGATGCAAAACAGTAAGAACCTGATGGCAAACAAGTTAATAAAAAGAGAGAGAGACAGGAAAAGTTCAATTTCTCACCAGGAAGACCAGCTGCAGTTGACCTCATGTGCAATCCAGTTGGGTATCCTGAGTTAGAAAGAATGAGCCCATTTAAAAACTAGACTTTAATCAGGTCAAAACTATAATGGAGCAGAATTACTGCATCCTCAGCATGCATTTACCTGTTTTAATTTTGATAAACCACAGTGCTCCAATGAGTAATACTCCAATCAGGAAGCCTCCAAAAGCAATGCCCAGAACACCAGATAGGCGAAAATCAAAGCACGGAGAGGCTGAAATGTAAATGTGAAAAAACAAAGTATGAAAGATTCAGTTAACCTACGGCAAACATAAGCCAAATATGGTGGAAACCATTCTTTCCAACACATTCAAATAAATGTGCAGAAATGTAAAATGTTGAATTTGATGTGATGCTGAGTGGTGACAGGAGTGAGTCGAAGATAGTATTCTTTTCTAAGAGTAGATAATTATCATTGAATGTGTTAAGTGCTATTTGCTTTGTAGCAGTAGTATTCTGCCTTAGCAGTACTATCCTTAAATCTTGTCAGATTAAACTGCAGCAACAGTGTAAATAAATAAATCCTGTAGCTTAAGATTCTTTTGTAAATGAACCCAGGGGAAGTTTTTTTTCTTCATATCAGGATCACTTAGAGGAGTTGCTTCATTGTGCATTATGAATATTACACAGCAGTTGATTTTGGATTTTAGTAAGACTTTGATCCCAACCAACCCAGCCGTGTCAATGCAGAAAAACCTCTGGAAAATCTTGAAAATGTTCTGGCTATCTGGTCTTCATGTATGTTTACAAGTTTGTTGCTTGACTCATTGCATATTTTTGTCTGGTGTTTGGAGATTACCTTCCAAAATGATTAAATAACTTTTAATGTCGCATAAACACATAAATTATAACATAAAATTTGTTTAATCACCAACTACTGCAGTTATGTTCATGTTTTTTCTTTGTGTTGCTGATGTTTTTGTTGTTATGATTCATGGTTTTTATTTATTTATTCATTCTTGTCTGTCTTTTTGCAGGTGCTCCTGATGATTGTCAGCTTTGTTTTCTTGCAGATGTTGCAGGTGGTTTTCTGTTTCTTTACCGGTGTTGCAGCTGGTTGCTTGGTTTTTTCCATTTAGACTGAACAGCTGATGCTGTTACTTTCTATCTGGTGTATCCTTGTCTCTTTTTTTCATTTTTTTCTGCTCACCTTTTCTCTTCTGCTTGCCCTCCCCTTTCTTTTTCCCCCACCTTGTCAGGTCTAGCATTGATATATAAATTCAGCAATAGACAAATCTTACAATAAAGAATAATACTTAAATTATCAAGAGCGGCCTTATATACATAAAGATTCTCTTGGCAAAGCAAATTTGTTTGGCACAACACAGCAGCCAGACCACTATTCTGCTTGCTATGATGCTGGACAGGATAAGGTGAAACAAAAAACAAACATAAAATGTCAAAAGTGGCAACAGAGTTTATAAAATCTTTGAGTTTTGTATGCTCTGCTTCAGTCTAATCAACTGTCAAACTATATTATTACTTAAATCTAAACCAAAATATGAATATGTGTGTTGTATATCAGACAAAATTGTGTATTCATGCTTTTCCCTCTCTCCTTTGTCAATTGCCTACAGAGACCTTTCCAAAAGCACCCAGAACATTTGTAAAAAAAAAACAAAAAACTAATCATCACCTGTGCATGAGTTTCTCTCACCTGCCTCTGCAGCCTCCTGCCTCCTGGTGAAACTAGCTAATCTAGGGACTGTTCTTTGATTCTGTACTTGGATTCATAAAATACTGCCTTCCTCCCCTGCAGTAATCTAAAGAAGGGGCATCGGAGACAGAAAACACTGATTGTTTTGTAGAAACCTGCCACGATTCTACATAGTAAAATCATTTAAATAATGGCATGTATCGGGTGATTCCCAAGCTGGAGTGAGCTGGGATGCACTTGTTTATTTCTGAAAGCAAAATGGAACATTTAAGCTAAAATAGGTATTAATAATAGAATAGATAATAGAATGGGTATTACATTACAGTAAATAAGAGTAAATGTAGCTCCATATTTTCATCTTACATGTAAAATTTAAATGTTTAAGACTACAGCAAATGCTGTCATGTTATTTAATTAAACAATAAAAAATTAAATATCATCTGAAATGAATAACTTAGAGCACTGAAACAGTGACATCATGTGGGCATTTGTGCTAATTTCATTCCAAAGAGCAAAACTAGTCTTTTGATCCAAGAGCAAAAAAGCTTTCTGACCCTGAATGGGCCAGAAACATAACAGCAACTTGTGTAGGCTTTCTTTAGAGACTTGTTTTCTTCAATCGGTCTTTGTGTAAGTGAGGGATTGACAGCAAAGCTGAATAAACAGAAGCAGGAAGCAGAAGCTCCAGTGCAGGTGGAGAGGAGGAGAGAGACAACAGACCTGTGGTGCGACTCTCTGACCCCTGCATGAAAACCACCAAACAGGAAGGATTGCTAAATGGACCACTCAGTCCTGCCCACTACAGCTTTGCTACAGAATGTAGTCTGCTAGCCCTGCTTATATATAGTAACCTTTGTATCTGTGTTACGGGCAAAGATGAAGACTCGGGGTAAAGTAAATGAGTAGTTAATTCAGGCTAAAAGGGAACACTCAAATTCCATGCTTTGTCTTTCTGTTGTACAAAAGAAAATGAGCATGAAGGAAACTTAAACATAAACAATCCCATTGTCAATTTTACAAAACTATTTCATGTATTTTATTTATACATCATCTGCTTCCTTGTGTGTTTTTACTCAGACAGTGACTTTCAACTCAAATTTCCGACACATTAATTATCATCGGCGGAAACTACTCTTTCTTTTAGTAAAGACATCTTTCCTTATTTGAGTCAAATGTGTTGATTAGTCTCACAATAGCACAAAGCCCACCAGTGCCCGTGTTTGGATAGCGGTATAGTCAGACCTCTTGGAAACACAAAGGACTTCGCTTCCCCCCACGCTTTCCCTTGAGGGCCATTTCATCTGATTGTGGCCACAAGGTCAGCATGCAGACTTTCCTAAAGGACGAGACCCTGCCCTGCAACCGCTTACTGGATTCATAGCATATCCTGAGCTTAGTGCTATGACAACTGCCTGTGCAGCATGTGGTGTGCGCTGTAAGCAATAATAGGAATGAAAATTATAGCAGCAAGCAGCAACTCTTTGACGAAACACCAGACTACCAATTAAGTCCTGAAGGCATAAAAGGTAATTTAAAAGTTTTAGTTATTTTTCTCAGAGTTCACAGAGTTTATTGTTAGTGGTTTAATTATAAATCATTCATCTTCACATGAAGGGTTTGTTAGTTTGAAACAAAAAAATAAAATAAAAACAAAAATGATTTTGGTGATTTTTAAAAAAAGTTGATCTGTGTTTTGGAGTTTAAACTGAACTCACAAGGTGGTTGCAGACATGGCTGTGTAATCTCCAGATTTCCCCTCACTCTTCCTCCATCTCCACATTTCTGTGGCAAAGAAAAGAAAAAGATAGACAAAAAGCAGCTTACCAATACCGCCAAAGGAACACAACATTATCCCTACTCAGCCACACACACCCATTCCCCCCCAAAAAACAATTAATGATTAAAAGCTATATCCAAATGGCTGAAGCACTAGGAACCGCTCTTTTTCAAAATTGATTTGATAACTCAAAAGCTGTATCATTGACCAGTTTAAACTTCTCTTTTAAAATCTATTCATCAATTAAAGTGGTAAAATATCTGGTGTTAAATCTACATTTTGCATTTGCATTTAAGAGCTGCTGCCGTGAACCCAAGACATGTTGTCAATGGAGCTCTCACTGCAAGTGAAGCAGACCATCCTTAGGCTGAAAAAAACAAGGCAAATCTATCAGAGATATAGCAGGAACATTAGGGGCAGCCAAATCAGTATTCTGGGACTTAATGAGAGAAAAAGAACCCATAATCATACAGATGAAAATTGCTTCATTAAAAGCCTGGCAAAGTATCGCAAAGAAAAAAAAAAAAAACCTCCATAGGGATTTTCTACAGGTTTAGACTTCAGGCAGGCATTACCTGTAAAGGTTTCTCATCAATGAATTGCAAACAAGCATTTTACTCATGGCTATGTTAATTTGTTGAATCAGTTTTGAGGCCCTTTATGTGTATAGCTTTTATCCCCAAACCCTTCCTCTAATTTGGATCTAATTGCTTTCTAATTAAAGCTGAGAGTCAGCACTTTGAGTCCACATTCCTTGTAAAACTTCACCATGAATATTTATTTTATATATTGAAGTTAAAGTAAAGAAAAAGTCTGTTGCTGTTAAAATTCACCAAAATACAATTAAATTGGAGCAGCAAAAATAACTCCTACCTCATTGTAGCAAAGTTTGACAAAGCACTCCAGGTCCCATGTGGTGGACGTCAGCTCCTGGAGCTGGTCTAAGGAGAAGCTGAGTCTAGTGCGGTTTAGACAGGGACTTAAAGAGCAGGCTTCTGAAATGAAGGGCAAGTCTTTCACTACAGGGCATGACCCCCTGGAGTGCACAAAGCAGCTGATCACCTTAATCTTCAAGACGATGCCCCCCAAAGTGTCACCAGAAATCTACAGGAAACAGAGAAGAAATTAAATAAACTGCAGCTGAAAGGAAAAAAGCACAATAGTCTCTCAAATGGGTATCAGCTAACTAAGGTCAACCGTTACATGTGCTGTAAAAAGACAGCTTAAATAACGCAGAATTTCTAATAGACAATAACTACTATAATAACCCTTTTCATTTCCATAGAAAAACCATATTGAGCCATTAATATATGCTTAATGGTAAATTTGCAACAAAGCAGGAGGAAATCATTTGCTGGTTTCCATATGACATCTTTAACTATTTTATCTACTATCATTAAAACTTTAGTGACAGTAAGATGAGATGAGATGAGATGGTTTGGATATTATCTTTTTGGCTTGCCTCAGCATGGCTTGTTTACAGGTAGACAGCAGGGACCAGTGCTGTTATTATCTTCCATTATCCACCTATTATCTTACACGAGGTCTGAATGAGACAGCAGGTTTGACTCCAACTGGACAGAGAGGCTACCAAACAATGCTGTAATGCTATTATTGTAAGGCTATTATGCCCTTAGACCACAAAGAAGTAACATCTTTATTTTTGTCTCCAAAAAGAGATCAGTGAGCTATCAATACGTAGATCGATCCTAATTTAGGATTTCCGCAGACCTTTGGTCATCGACTCCGGTTAAAGGTGGACAGGAATATGCTACTTACAATTTTTCTTTGAAATAGTAAGAACATGAAGAACTATAGATACTTTTTTTAATTCTAGAATTTATTTAAAAATATAGTGTTTGCCATTTTAAGGCCCACATGTACGCCATACACATGCATGTCATTTTATTTTGTGAATCACGGCATGCAGCAGAGCATGTTGCTAGCCACTCTGTAACTTTAAACATGATTGCTTTAATAAAAGCAATAGGATCTGGTCATTTCACATACAAGAATAATAAGGCTTCCATATTTAGGATGTTAAGGAAGTTTGTACATGCAAGAAAAAAACCTGATCAATGATCCTTTCAAAACTAAGGGATGTGAGGCAGGTTTGTGGAATGGTATTAATTCTGTGCACAGTATGTTGAGTGTTTAGGGGTTGGCTCATTGACCCTTATCTTTTCCACATATGCAGCGTGCTAGGGCAAAACACAGAATCTTTATTGTCCCTAATGTGCTCATTAAAATATTTTTGTGGGTGTACACAACAGAAAAGGTAATAAATATACTGTAATGACTGTGGATAAAAACTAACTCATGCTCCTTGTTACCATTACTTGAAATAAACTGGATGGATGGATGGATGAATGGATGGATGGATTCTTACCTCTGCATAGATTCTCTTGTCACTCTGTACTTTGGTATTGGGGTCCAGGGGTGAACGATAGTCTGGGGAGGTGTACAACTGCATCACTAGAGGCATCTGATGAGGGGAGTTAGTTGTCATGGGAATGACTAATTTTGGGACTGTTTCTGTAACTGGAGGAGGCGATCCTAAAAGACAATGAAAATAAAAATAAAAATATTACAGAACATATTTCATGACTTTAGGAAGACTGCATTGCGTGTGAGTAATGGATTTCGCACTTTTTGATCTATTTGTCCTGCAGAATTTTTTAAAAAAAAGGAAAATGTGTACTTTTAATACTCATACCTCCAAAGTTGTATGCTTTTCCAAGAACCAGGAAAATGTCTGAGTTAACCAGTCTGATTTCAGTATAGCTGGTGAAAAACGGAACTTTAAAACGTTCCAAAGCCATCCTTTGTACATCCAGTGCATTGTCGCTTTGTTGTGTAGTTCCAATAGTTGGTGGGATTTCGTGTTGTAAGGGGGGCAGCCATATAGCATTGTTAGACTGTAGAAAAAAAGGACAATTTTAATTAAATCACTTGTAATGTTGAACTGTCTTGTACAGGTATTTATTACCCATCAAGCATTGAAAGGTTTATCATGTGAAAAAAGGTACTAAGTGAGCTGTATGAGTTGGCTGACAGCATCGTGATGACAAAGTGTGAACTTTTATCAGTGGAATAATATGCCTAATCACTGGTATAATATGCTTTATGCTTTATCAACCGTTTATCAAACTAGAAAATATGCTAAATTCCCATCCTACAAGGGTCAATTAGCAAACTCCTACAAAAAAAAAAGTACAAAAAAATCTGTATTTATCAAATGTACAAAGGCCAATTATATGCACGTTAGTAGTCCCACATTTTTTAAATGCCCTGCTTGTGCCCATTCATCTGCAAAAACAGGACAGTACCAAATAGAATTTTTACCTTTAAATGTTGTTTTTTATTTTATGAAGCTCTTTGGCTAACCTCAGTTACAAGTTGTTACATTCCAAACTTTGGGGGAAAATGTTCTCACACACTAAATACAAGCAAACCTATGCATAAGCATGGTTGATAAATGAGGGCCCTGGAATTTATGCATTAGCTTACACCAAGCTTGGCGACATGTGGACTGACGACGGTCCAGTTGGTACCCTGAGGGCCTCTCAGGAACACACTGGTCTGATTTCTGTCAACACGCAGGAATACGTTGCTGCAATGTGAAGAAAAATATGTCACAAGAAAACATTTGCCAAAAGAAAATGCAAAAAAGAAAAAAATAAATAAAAGACCAGACAAAAGTTCATGTTTTATAAATATAAAGGTTTACCGTATTTCAGAATTCTCCGGGATGTTGACGATATGAAGCTCATCGTTATTAGCGCTCTGTGGCTGCGGGATGCAGGATTTGAATGAAGAAGGATTTAACTCAATCTTCATAAAGTGCTTCTTTAACATATCTTCATTTTCAAGTATACATTCAGGACGACCAGGCTTGGTACCTGTAAAACCACAAATATTACATTTTTATGTATTGATCATTAATCCATTGTTGAACAAAAATGACATCAAAAAATGAAAAGCCAGTAATTCTGTTTTAATTCCTAACCATATCAAAGCTTCTAGTAAGTCATATCTTTTCAGACATGAGAAAAAAGTAAGACTTAAAGAAATTGTGCCCAAAACCATCTGCAAAGACTTCACTAAAAATTATTTAGGAACAGGGAGCCCGTGATTCCAAAAAATAAATAAAATTAAGTAAAATACTTGGCAGATGATTGAAGAGCTTGTATCATTGTTTATAACAGGCTTCACCAAGTAACTGCAGTTCCACAGGCCAGACTACAACAGCAAACCAAATTATTTCATTAACACTCTCGCTTTCCTGCTGTGAAAGATTATCTAAGTGTAGTCTGAGCAGAGTATAGCTGACTTTGCACAGTTGCATTTTGCTGTAAAACGATACAAGTTAGATTTAGGAAGATCCCACAGAACCTAGGTTAACACCATCACTCTAAAAGCCATGGAAAGTGACAACACTGAATAACAGCGTACAGTTTCTTAGACCTCCTGTGAAAAAATAAGTGCATGTGAAAGCTATGTGGTCTTTGTATTTACAATAATTCTAAAGCAAGAATATGAAAGTAACTTATTTAATATTGTCTTTTGCACAATTCTTAAATCACATTGCACAAGTCTTCAGCTGAGCAGCACAAGGGCTGAAAATGTTCACTTAACACAGAAATACAACAACAAAAAATGGCATTAAAGCATCTATCACACCAGATTTTGAGTATTACAACATTTAATTTCTTTTATAACCTTTCTCAATGCTTTGCTGAGGCTTATAATGCCATAAAGAGGCTTTGCTTGAAAATTATTGTTCTTGCACTGAAACTCACTGCTGTCCCTGATGGAAATAACATCTCACAATATCATTAATGTCCACTCTTTACTCAGCCATGACTCTTCACTTTAAATCATAATGGCTTTGCACCGCCATCTTCAGCCATCAGTGGGCAATCGTCCATGGATTCCTTTCCAAATGTTTTCTCATATGTTATGACATTTTGTTAAAGGGAAAGTTCACAAAAAAACGCAATACATATTTTGCTTTGTTCTAGGGCTGCTCGATTATGGGAAAAATGATAATCACAATTATTTTTATTTTTTATTTTTTTTAAAGGGGGGGGGGGGGGGGGGGGGTTTCCTTTTTTTTGGGAACACAAACTCTTTTCTTCCCCCCAGTCCCCACTACCCAAAAGATTTTTTTCTCC
>JBAMHW010000021.1:11112389-11160119 GCA_037177495.1 Rhadinocentrus ornatus | reverse complement strand
TTACTTAGGAGGTTCCATATACTGGATACATTTCACTGCTTTAACACTGATTAAGTTGTGTTCATTAAAATATAGGAAGTGTCTAATTTTTTCCCCTTACAAGCAGGTGACTAACTTGTTCAAAGTTGTTAGTTGTTCAGCCTCTCATTTGTGCAACCTTGACATGCTTACCGAACTGCCAAATTCCAGGTTAAGGATGTGGACCTCTGCCTTGTCTTCTCTGACAAAACTGGTCCAACAGCCCAATGCCAACTCCCCCACGTACACCAGTGGGCTATCCTTAACCGCCGTTGGTTCACATGTCTGACTTGAGGCTGAAAAAAATCAAGTTCAAAGGGTTAAGCCATGTCAGCAGTATAGTCAAGTTTTAATGAATAATTTCACACCTCCAACATTAATACAAAACTCTTTGTATTCTCCAGGCTAATGTGCCAATTAACAAGATTTTGAGTCTATCCGTAATAATCCTGTCATACACTGACACAAACCGGCAGTTAATAAAAACCTCTGTGTGAAAGACAGAGATCTATCATTTAAAAGATGGATAAACACCGAAATATTTCAGATCCCTTGTCTGCAAAGAGCTAAATTTGTTATTAATCATTCTGAAAGCTTTTCCCTAGTTTCAAACTATGGATGTTAAATGTGAGGGTAGGACTACATTGTTTAAAAACAGATCCGCTACTCCACGTTTATCAGACGTGTCAGGACACTGGGCTGCAGTCATCCATCAAAGCTGCTCACTCGGCTCTCCGCTACGAGGCTGCTGTTTAACCTAGGATCCATGTCTCTGGAGGCTGAATTAATCAAGCTGAGGCTGTGCAGTCATGGGTGAGGTTGGTTATAAATGCCTGCTGTTTGACCTGGGAGATGTGTGTGTGTTCTTTTGTTTTAGATTGGAGTGAGTCTAAGGTTGCTAGGGGCAAAATATTCTCCTGCAAAGTTCCTCTTTTCTATGATAAAATGACAGCTGTTTTATTTTCCAACTCAAATAGAGTTTACTGTACTGGCACATCCCTATACTTAAAGTTAGAGTTAAAGTTAAAAAAAAAAAAAAAAAGTTAAGAGTCCAACTAACAGATAAATATGGCATTATGGTTGTAACAGCTTTGCCTGACAGGTTCTTTAGTCTGGATTAAGACCTCATTACAAAGTCCACCTAACCTACCTTTATGATAGAATAAACTTTCCTATCTAAATAACCATCCACCCAAACATTAATTATGTATACCCAGAGTAAGATGAGTATTAGCATTATATGTCTGATGCAGGCCTCATTCAACCCAAAAACAGCTGGAGCTGAAGTGTGATATCAATGGCATGAAAACGGCAACAGCTAATTTAGTAAGCAAATGCTGCATGAAAGACCGCTCCACTGACCTTTATGATGTATTTGGTCTGTTTAAAGGACCACCATCCATCAGACAGGAGGTGTGGTGTAAAGCAAAGGAAGGGGTTAATGGGAGCTTCCAAAGATTGGAACACTGACCGGATGTTCCTTATTTAGAAGTAGCACTAATGAAAGGCCTCGGTTAAAGCAATGTCATCACTACTGGTGGGGGAGAGTGGACAAAGACAGAGATAAAATGGGATAGAAACAGATGAATGCAATGAAAGGTAAAATAGAGGGAGCTAGAACTTGTTACATAAGGCGCCCTCTATTATTTTCCTTTTTGTGTCTGTTCTTTATTCTTGCCCTCAAAATAAAATTGGATTGGTGTTTTTTTTTTTTTACTTTTAATCAATTATTTGGTTGTATCATCATTGACTGTCTAAACAGAGAGCTTCCTTTAAATTACCCCATTTCTTTAGAGTTTCTTTGTCATGATCAAATCTCTTAGATGCAACTTATAAGAACTGCAGAAGTGATGTCTTATGTCTTATGAATGACTTTCAGGAAGTAATGTATCTTTTTTTTTATCAAATTAAAAGCATGTTTCCCACCATCCCACAGGAGGGATGAATTATTTATGGAACTATACTTAACTGTTTTAAAAGTTTTTTCTTTTAAACCAAAATGGAGAACCATCTATGCGCCTTCGCCTTCTCTCCTCCACTTTTGCCCCAAAGGTCAAGGCTGACTTCTTGTTATTCTGGCCCCCTGTCTTAATGTCTATTGCTCAATATCCACATCCATTAAGTTATTTCTCTCTTGTTCAGCTGCGACAGACTCAACGGCCCGTGACTGTCGCCCGAGAGGTCTTAGTATAAATCACATTGACTGCCAAAGTATGAGTGAATGTATGTGTAAGTAGATGCATGTTTCACTACTCTCCTTTTTACATGTCACCATAGGATATGAAGAACATTACTTTTGCCCCCTTGACCCAGGAAATGCCAATGGCCCAACTAAACGGTTTGCTGGTAAATGAGGTATAGAAGAGCCATTCTATCATCTGTCCTCTTTATCTACTTATATCAGTCCCCTCCATTTCCCATTCCATGAGAAGACTTGTTTATAGATGTCAGTGATTTTTCATTTAGATGTTAAGTGTCAGGAACAGACGTAAATAGAAAACATCGGGGAAGACAGAAAATAGGCTTAATTCATGTAAAACAAAACAAACTTGATACTAAGAATTGCTTTAACTTTAAAGGCAACTTTATTTTCATTAGTGAAGGATGTCATCTTACATATATATTAAATAAAATAGTCACAGCAAACTGAAAATATACACAAGACCTGCAAATTCCAGCACAAATCAATGCAGATCAATCAGCTTTACCTTTAAGTAAAGGGCATTTCTGAAAGTAGTGAATAATCAAACCTAAATACAAGGAGGACAAAAAGAAAATCTCATCTGTGTCCTTCACATTTTACTTTTAAAACCTCCAATATATTCCAGTAAGTGACAGAAGGCTGGTTCATCAAATGACAGACATCCATTACCCTCATGCGTTCATCTATGCATATTACCATTAGACTGTGGATATTTTAAAACATATAATAAACTTGCCATTAATGTTGTTCTGCTTGGTTTAGTCTGTAAGTCTACATGCTATATTTTATCTTGTCATACTCTTTCATTCTATTGGATGAGATAGCTGGATGGATGCAGAGGTAAGCTTCACAATAATGAGCTCAAAAAACTCCCAAAAGATGTTGCAGTCTAGCTGTCAGCCTGTAGTTTACGTAACATGTTATCATCGTATTAATTATTTGAGTTAGGCCAATACCAATAGTAGCATTTGAAATACTCACCAATCCTGCCAAACGTAAACAGATCAGGGCGAGTATTTAAACACTATCCTATACCGTGGAAAGGGAACCATAACTCTCTTTCCCATCAACACCACAACACAATGATACAGGAAGTTTTGCAATCTTGTGTGACGATTGTCCTGAGTTGGTAGGCGGAGAAGCAGTTGCACCAAAGTCACTGAAGTGCATTACATTTAGCATTACCGTTATGTCAGCAATTTGGCGCTATTACTAACTAGCAAATCCCAAAAGAGCGACATGCCAAATATGCAGAGCTGAAGTTTTCAAAAACCGTACGAATGCTGCCAAATTTAACACCAGCAACCTCGTGAAACATTTGGGTCGCTATCAGGTGAAAGCGCACAAGGACTTTGTTGTCATAACTGAAAAGTGTGATGAACCGCAGCAACAACAAACACAGGCAAAGCTTTAAAAAATCTGTGAGAAATTTGCAAAAGAAAGCCAGAATGACACCACAATAACAGACAAAGTTTTATAATTTATTGTGCTGGAAGACCAGCGTCTGTCCATTGGGGAAACGGTCACTGTAAGTTCAATTCGAAGATTTTTTTAATTAGAAATTCTTTAAATTTAATTATTCGACTCAATAATTTAAAGAGTTCTGCATTTTCATGGGTTAATATATTTTTTTTTTTAGTTTAATTTATTTTCGCACATTATATAATAATAACTACAATATAATACATGAAATGTTTTTAAATAAAATTATTTATAGACTTTTTAATAAAATAACACAGGCATTGGATCAGTACTCGGTATCGGTAGATAATTAAACCCCAGGTATCGGAATCTGTATCACACAGAAAAAAAATGGGATTAATTACATGAATTTCTACTTTTTATAGAGTATCAGTCTAACTAACGACACCCAGTTAACATATTGTTCTTTAATGCATCAGAGAATTATCTTTATTGTTTCAAAATTTAAAAAAAGACAATGTAATTAATTTATGATGCCAAGAAAACCTCTTCAGTTTCACAGACCAGGACCCATATAATTATAAAGAGTGCAGAGTAGCTGCACTGAGGCCAGTAGTTGTGCTTCGGATTTACTTGGAGGTGATTTATCATTAAATAGAAAAAAAAAAAGTTTGCCCTACTCAAATCCATTATTTAAAACAGTTCACACTAACAATAATCAATAATCAATATCAATAATTTGAGACAGCCACTTTACAGAATAAACTACACTATCCATGTTAAATTTTAATTCATAAAGGAACAAAAAGTGGGAATTACATTACATTACTGCTTTGAATACTTTAGGATATATGTTTTTATAATTTATGCACATAGTTACTAAACTAATTAAACTAATTAAAAACTTTATATTACCTTAATAATATGTTGTTGTTTTTTTGTCTATTTATTTATTGGTTTGAACATATCCTAGGCCATCAGCATTTCATCAGTAAGCTGACATTACCAAGGATTAAAAATGACTAAACTATGAGATGTAAAGGAGCACAGCCACTTGCCAAGGTTTAATATGAAAAATGAAAACTTACAGGACCTCCCACTGGATGGAATGACTGATATTCATAAAGAGAGGGAAGAAAAAGAGAGGGGAAACCCTGACGGCAAACAACGTCAAGACCAACTGTCTCCCATGTTCCCTCAGGGCTGAGTAAACTGTTTGTGTCCAGGGTCGGGCGACAGAGTCATGATGGGAAGGAGGGAGGGAGGGTCAGCAGTCCTATCTGAGTTAGTCTTAAAGGGAAAGGGGAGCTGCAAGGCATGCTCAAGTTTCTCTCGACTCCACGTACACACACATACACATACACACACACCTATTGTCCTGGCGTTTCCGCGACTGTAGATTGAGGCCTGACCATCCACAGGAAGGTAAACAAACTCTTATCAGTGCTCTGCAGGGGCCTGCACTGTCCCCTGGCCTCTCACCCCTCCATACAACACATTACACACTCCACGCAACACACAGCCTTCCTGGCCATCTCACCTCTATCTTCAGTCCTGAAATGCTATCAAAAAGAAAAAAAAATGCTGATTAGTCTTGTCAGTTAAATAGCTTAAAACTTTTGTATGTGCGTCCATGTGCCAAGTCTTGCTTCCAGTGTTTGCTAGAGAGGAATTGAGGATGTGATAGCTGGTCTGGAGACAGCCTGTCTTCACACTAGCTCTGTTTACACCTCTGGGAGCCATTCGTCCGTCCTCTCATCGTTGTCGGAGGCCAGAGGAACAGCAGCGCCAACAGCTGCATTGTTCACCGTCTGACTTTATGCCTTGTCTGCTGCTAGCATTTAACTATTCTAAATTCTTTGCTTCAGATGATCAAAATTATATACATTGTGATTATTTGAACGAAAGGAGCACTTGCAGGCACATTAAATGATTATTTTTTAAGGCAAATGTTCTTATATTTTCTCTGGTGAGCTATAATATTGCATGCATTAACAGTTACTTGGTATCGTGTCTTCTTTATCTACTTATATGGTTAGATTTTCCCCCAGTATACTGGAAAAGCGCTAGCAAAACACAATTAATCAACTGAAAGTTAATTGGTGGATAGACAGACTAATTTAGCCAGTTCCATGCTAACTGTGTGCAACTGAAGCGGGCTGAGGCGTTAAGAGATTCATGGCACAGTGGCTGCTCCCAATCATCCGGGATTGATGTGGCTTTTGCACAACATATGCTTCATGTAGCAGCAGCAGAGATTAGCTTGTTTTTCACGACTGATTTTTGCCAGTAAATATTAATACTTTCTGATATGAAGGCAGAATAGTAATGAAGACTAGAATATTTTCTAAACATATTTATAGAAGTGTAGGAGGAAGCTTTGGTGAAAAAAAACACTAATCTGCACTGCATAGAGCTGATTCCGGCTGTAAGAACAGAATGGTTTTTTAATCAAATCTTAGAGAGAATTATGGGACAGCTTAAAGTTTATGATTTCATTTTTTACAGTTAAACTAATGGACATGTCTGTACAGAAGAGAAAATTCTTTGACCAATGTGAATTTATTCCCAACAACATCTGTGAAAGGATTATTGAGTATTCAGAGTTTGACTGCTTGATATATTGTAGTTATAGTGTTTGAGCTAAGATTAAAATAATCTGTCAAGGCTTTTTCTTTGCTTACTATATTCTTCTTGACATATCACTGATATGAAAAATTCAATGTCCAAATCCACTGGGAATTTTCCTATAACATCAGTCTTACACGCAAACAGTCAACATACACACAAACAGACATCAGAGGGAGATTTCAGCACACTACATACAGACTGAACAGTGTGGCACCTGAATCAACAGGAAAACTACCCACCCAGTACTTGAATCAAGAGGCTCTATCATTATATTATGCAACACATAGCTGCTGATTGTGTTGCACTGGCCAGTAGTTTTTAGTATATTACACAGAAAAAAGTAGCTCATTTTGAATTTGATGGCAGAAAACATCTTGAAAAAGTTGTAACAGGGTGATGTTTATTGTTGTGTAGCATCCCCTCATCTCTTAACAACCGTCTGTAAATGTCTGGCGAGTGAGGAGACCAGTCGATGGAGTTGAGACAATGAATGATGTCTAATTCTTGGCTGATGCAGGATTCTAGCTGCTCAACAGTCCTGGACTTTTGTTGGCCATTTTCTTTTTCTTTTTTTTTTTATTCTTGGTGCTTCAAAGGTTTAAATGAGCTTTGGCCCAAATAAGATGTGTATATTCTAGCAAGCATTATATATTCTAGCAAGCATTAGCCTCCAGGACAAATAAATTAAGAAAATGATCCCTAAAGGTTCTACAAAGGTTACAGGCTTCAAGAAATGTTCCCTCAGGGTATGAACCATATGACTGCGAAGCCAGTGAACTGAAGGGGGTGTGGGAGCAGGACTCTTAGGAGGAGGTATTCCTTTAACTAGACTCTGAAATGCTGATTGAAAGTGAATTTTGGGGAAATACATATACATTAGTTTGATGTTAGGCCTGCTCAAAAATCTCTTACATCCTTACCATTAGGAAAGAGTCTAATGTAATCAAAACCATCATCTTCCTAAAGCTAACCAACTAGTTTAAATTCATAAACATAAAAATTATAAGTCAGGTAATTAAGAAAATAATAAGGAATTTAAACATTTTGTTTAGCGTAGGGCTGAAACATCCTGAGTTGAGGCCAAATTCGCTGCAACCTAACCGGAATCACTGAAATTATGAGATTAATCTGACTGATCAATCCACCTTCGAGCTTCAACAACATTCTTTCTCTCACCTTTATTTATACAGGTTAATTTCATTGACATACTAGATTTAATTTTAAAGTGCGACATGTCTTTTTCTAATATCTTAAAGCTATTTATAAGCCATGAGTTTAGCATTTTGGACATTCTCCTCTGAGCTTTTCAAAACCCAAAGTCAGCAGTGAGCACTAAAGCTGACCAAGGCTTAAATGGAGACAACCAGATTTCTACAAGAAAGAAGAAAATGTGCTAAAATGTAAAGTACACAGTAAAAATTACTTTTCATAAAATAAGAATCTGAATTACACAAATTATGTTTCTTGGAATTTTATCTGGCATAAAAGAAAATACAGGGAACTGAAGCTTAACTTGAAATTTGCTCAACCTTCCAGGAAATGTTGGGGCTAGATCTGCACAGAATAATCATTAAATAAAGTCCCTGATGAATAAAGGTTAGTGAAATTAAGAAATACAATGCTGGCCTGTCACAAGGCGTCTTTAACCCTGCTCTGACTCAGCACCATTGACTTAAAGACTCAGGTGAATAAGCAGACACATCAATAGTGTTCCTTAATTATTGTGTTCCATCTTATTAACAAGTACATTTCCTTTCTGTGTAGACCCTAGGGTTGACCAGGGTACATTGACTGTCAGATAAGAGTATGATAAACTGCTGTTTTAAAGATTAGGGTCAGGCTTAAAAGAAAAAAAGGAACTATAGAGTGCCATTTAAAAAAATAGTAAGAATAATATTTGATAGTCTTACCCTAAAATAATTTTTTTCCTCAGTTTCTTTTCATTTACTTGCCCCAAGAACATCCTCAATCAACCCAAAGTCGACACAAATAGGGAGAAAACACAATTCAATACAATTTTAAATCAGAGCGAGAATCTCAGATCTAACAAATTTCATCATTTATATGTTAAACTGAATCTATTATAAAGTGGGGAACAGTAAAAGAGACGTGGGGAAAAAAAACAGAGAGGAACATGGAGTCAGTGAGGCTCCCCCACACTACTTTCTGTATTCAAACAGAGGAAAAGCAAGGCAGTCAGAAATGGATTGTTATTTGGGAGGGGCATAACATTGTAAGAGATTAAAATCGGTCTGAGGCAGCGACAAGTGGTCGCGTCTCCCTGCCACCCAGTCTGACTACAAGCTAAGCTGGCTCACTACAGTAAAACAGGGGAAGTGGACTGTTTTGACTCTCAAAGCCATTTTTAACATGATGTTTTTTTGTGTTTTTTTTTCTCTTCTCTCTCTCTCTTTTTTTTTTCTTTTTTTTTGCTACCATGACTTCTGAGAAATCTCAGTCATCTTTTTCATTCTTCTTTCTTTTGAAATTTGTCACATCCCATTTCTGACAGCTAATAAAATTCCATTTTGTGTGAATATTTTTCTTATATCTCATTACTCTGATTTTCACATGTTCTGAATGATAATTTCCCTCTTCCCCCACATCTTCCACTCTTTTATCACTAGTCTTGTTTCCTATATTTCTGTTTTTTTCAATCTATTTACTTCTCTTCTCCACAATCTTTCCTCTGAACCACTTATCTGCTCTTTGACAGTCACACAGATTTGACCCCCCACTCCCTCGCTGTCTCCATGAATCAGCCTTTATGAATTCTGTTATCTCTGTTTGTTTTACTGTCTGTCTAGCTCCATGTCCGTCTTTAAGATCCATTTTTCAGAAGGCTCTCCCTCCTCCTCCAGCAGCTTGCTAATCACTTTTGTACTTTTTCCTCAGCCCGTGGCGGGAGACTCAGGGGTTGGCAAAAGTGCAGCAGGAGGTCTGGCAGTTAACATCATGATGCCTGAATCCCACTGGGAAAGCTGTTGCAGCAGGGGGCATATTCAGCACTATTTCCCAGCCAGGAAATGCCGCATACACAGTGGATGAAAATCACAAAGACTTCAGTCAGACGCAAAGATAATTGTTAATGTGTCCAACTACCACAGCCAGCTTATGCGATAGCAGTTATTGTGCTTGGTCTGAAAAATTTAATCTGAAAATCATCTTCTAAGGAGGGCGCATACGACTGCTTCGCATGTAATAAACTACTGGTTAGACAAAATGTCACGCAATGCCTGGCTATACAACCAAGAAAAAAAATGTGTGCTATCCAAACTTTCTAGATTTTTAAAACAGTTTTAAAGGGCAACTTGACTGATTTTATAGATAAAAAAAAATTACTCCCATTAAAGGGATTAAATTACCTGTTGCATTTGTCAAGCTTTATCAAGTCTGGGGAAAAAACAAAACAAATGACATCACCAGTGTTATCTAATTTCAGCTTTGTAAATTACAGGTCCTATTAAAGAAGTTAGAGCATCAAAAAGAAAATGTGTGTACGTTTTTTGTGTTTCATCCAAACAAAAACAGGATTTGATTGTTTATCCTCTTCCTCACAAAATACTCATATTCATAAGGTGTCGCATCATCTTCTATAAATGCCTTGTAACCACACAGCTGCAAGAAGGTGTAACGCTGTTCCAATCTACAGACTTAATTCTGTTAATAAAGATAGAATATTTAGTGTTTTCAAATTTTGTTTTTCCTTTGTTATTTAATGTAATTTTTTGTCATTTTTTGGTTTAATACCAGATTTTCTCTTACACAAGATGAACTACGAGATACAAAACTTGTTATTCTGCCTTTTCTTCATGCACTTAGTGACATCATTATGCAGTGCATTTGCATATCATTTTCCTAGCAGTTTAATATAATGTTTCCCCTAGGTTTTTTTTGCTTTGAGGTGGAGGGTGGTGCAGCGGTGGCTGATCATTGACGATGGTGGCCGATTGTTGACTGCCGATTCACCTGTCTACCATCTAGCTGTGGAAAGCAGCAACAAGTTTAAGTTCTTTCTGGAGACATGGCTTGGTGCTTGTCGCATATTACCAATCAAACTACTGACCAGTCTGATTACACTTGACCTTTAATGAGCTGGGCTTTAAAGAGAATGAAGCTAAAACAGAACATTTCAGTCAAAAGGTGACAAGGATGCATCAATGTATTAAAAAAAATATTGTGCACTGAGTCTTTAGAGGATCCCCAAACTGAAATAATGCACCACTAATAACGGCTCTTCAAAATGAATATTTCAGCTCAACCAATATGAATAGATTCCACTAATGAATATTCTTATCGAGGTAAACAAATGTCTGAAGTTAAATGACAAAGGGGAATCTAAAAAATGGTGGCGCCACAGGTACTCAAAGATAAACCTGCAAGCTGAAGTAAGACCTTCAAAACAAACGGCAATGTGTTTATCACAATTAACCTGCCTGAAGTTATCTGATTATTGGAGCTTAATAGAACTCTGCTTAGAGAATTCAGATGAGCTACAAACAAGAAAGTTTGGTTTTAAAGTCAAAGGCTGGGCTTCATAATCCCAAGCTGATTAAGATAGAACCCCAAAAACTAAATTACTTGTATGTCAATTGTAGAGTAGGATTAAAAAAGTCGCTGGGCTTTTCTTTAGTTTTTTTTTGGTGTTTTTTTGCCTATACCTTAAGAATGGAAGCCAGAGAGCCAGTGTTTGAACTACAAATGCAGTCTGGTAGGCTTGACAAGATAACCACACTTTTTCTATGATTTACCCAGAAACATCTGTGACTCATCAACCATATTCTTAAAATAGGTGGATTTTATCAATTTTGCTGGATAATTAAACAGTCATTTATATGAAAGCCACAGTCTCCTAAAGCAATGATGAAAAAAATTTATATCCAAACAACTCACAAGTGAATTGATAAGTCAGTGGGAATCTATATGAGCATATTATAACAGTATTTATGTTTACGGTTTAAGGACATTAGGTGAGACGAGCAAATCCATGAATTTTAGTATCTATTATGTAAACATATTAAATTAATTAATTAATCCAGCAGCTATACAACAAGGCTGTAAGTGGTGCACTTGGTTTAACTGGGAGTTTGATGGTTGCTGTATTGAAACCATGGCTTTCGACATCGCATGAAGATTTCAGCAGGCTGATGTCAAGAATTTGACAGGGTGGTCAAACATTAAAAAAATAAATAAAAAAAAAGCTTAAAGCTAAATCAAGACTGAGTTCAAGCACAACACAATATACCACTGCTTTGGCCAAGTGTGTCATGGGATTTGTGGTGTGCTCGAGGCTATTTTTGATTTACTTTTACTTTTTTCTGTGTTTACTTCTTCTTTCAGCAGCTTTCACATCATGTCTGCTCCCACAGTTGCTTGCTGCTGAACAGGATTCCATCATATAAAACAGACTTTGAATTACATTAGATGTGCTGGTAACATCTTCTCATATCTCCATATTCAGCATCAGTTTGGGGATGTGCTTTTATTTTATTGTTTGATGTTGCGTGTCATATTTCATGTTTGCTTAAAACAAATGTAGTCCGAAACCCAGGAAACAACGTTGGAGAAAATGACAAATTAATATGACAATACTGAACCATAAAATGACCAACACACAAGACAGAAGATAAAGGAACTCATGTGTGTCACAGAAGTGTTTTGATTAATGCTTCAAACATACAGTACACAGTGCTGCTATAAGAAACCCCCCCCTAAAGCTGCTGTAGCAGATGTACAAATATGAAGCAAAAATGAAGATGCTTGGAGCCATATTTGAGAGAGAGAGGGAAAAACTGAATGTGACTACAGAACTATGTGTCACTGATGCAATTAAAGCTGACCTAAACAGCTCCTTACAGACTCCACCAGCAGACAGTAAGACTGATCCCCTGCAGTGGAAAGATACATAAGGTCAAATCTCCACAGGTCTGTCAGTTGGTCAAAACCCCTGCTGAGAGGATGTTTAGTACTTGAGGCAATATTGTGATTTGTCATACAGTGGGTCAGCGTTGGAGCCTGATTTAGTAAACAGGCTTGTTTTTCTGGCACATAATCCTAACAGTCTTGCATGCTTGCCAGGGCCATTTTGACTTACTCAAAAAGCAAGCTGAAAATGCCACTTCATTTTTCTGGTGTATGTTTACAGGCCTTAAGCAGGAAAAATGTTATTTGGCACTGAAGTGTTTGTTTCACCTTCAAGCAGAGCTTGAAAATGAAAGCATATATGTTTATTTTGTTGACAGTTACTATTAGCACTGCTTTACATCAAAGCAACTTTTGTTGTGCTTTTTAATTTTGACATTTATGGACTGAAAGAAGCTGTAGTTTACATTTACATTCATTTAAAAAGAACTGCTTGAAACAGAAAGAAATGTTTGTTTTTGTTCTTGATGTCAGAATTTAAAACAACCAAAAGCAATTTGTCTACAAACTAGAAAGTGTTGAAAAGACCACATAATCCTAAAAATCGTCTCATGGAAAAATAAATGTCTAATTCAAATAATGTCTCATAATCAATTATAATAGCCTTTTATAATATTTCTAAAATCAGATCAGTAGAACTGAAACTTAGCATTGATTATGTTTGTACAAATTATAGACAAATATTTATTTTTTAGTCCTGTTTCATAAAATGAACTGCATGTGGCTACATGTTCTCAAAGAACATCATGGTGCTGCAGGGAACTGGGAAACAAACACCCCGTGGCAACACTGCAGAGCACTGGTAAGAGTGTGAGGCTGGATTACAGCCCGTGAGGATATCAGGAGGGCTCCTGATCCTTTTACCACCTTTTAGGGATTACAGGTTTGAATTAGTTACGGGCAGCCAGCCACATGCAGCCAATAGACAGGGGGTAACAGAGGGGGATCTCAAATTTATCACCATCCACATGTTTTCTTGTGTCTTGCACATTCATTTAAAGAAAATGTTCTTTAGCCACTAAAACCTGAGAAAATACACATATACAAAGCTTTCCTGGATGACTTGATGGATCAGGAGACAGCCTTGGAGCTACACTGGTTTAGACACCATACTCATTTTTCTACTAAACTTTAATATCTTCTCTGTGTATAATCTTTAACTTGCTGTCAGGGTAAACAGTCACTCTGGGATTTTGCCAAAAACTAGTTTTGCATAACCTCTTTGCAGATGCAAGTACATCCACTGGAGAACATAATGCTATTTTGTGACTTCAGAACACAAGGCAGGACCAAATTCATATCTGCCTTTGATATGCCTTTCAACTTAACCTTGACAGAACTGTCCCACAGCGGCACCAAATTTCCTAAATTTATTGGCCCGGGGTCTGTTGTCTGAGGCTAAAAGTAATGACTGTTAACTGGTAGACTCACCCGAGGTTGCAATGGTGATGCACAGAAGCAGGGCACACCGTGTCACAAAACCCTCCATCTCTTAAAAGTTTTATTTTTCTTCTTCTTCTTTTTGGAAAAGCTGAATCTCACTCTCTGGGGTGTGAAGATGCCAGGGGAATAGTTGAAGTGCTCTTGTCTGGTGGCAGATCAGCAATGACTGTGGAAGTGACAGAGCAGACAGTCTTAAAAAGGTTGAAAGGTCAGGAAAAAAAGAATCTGGGAACCAGTGAGGAAAGGTGCTTGATAAGAATCTGACCACATGTCTCACAGTTCTACTGTGTCACGAAAAAGTTACAACACAAACATAGCCTATTGCTGATTAACCACAATTAACGATTAATATGCACAATGAAAGCGCAATTTTCACTGTGGAAAAATAATCTATTTATTATTAAAGCTGATAACATAAACGGGTCATTTACAAAATACCTTTTACCGGAATTAGCTCTTGAGATAATCTCGCAATATTTCTGCCCTTCTTCCTGACGCACAATTAGGGTCCGACCCAGAGGTTATCTGGTGGTCACTAAACTTCTGGCGGAATGTTTCAGGAAGCACTATGGCATCGCTTTCTTTAAATAATATCACAATGTCGACATCAGATAAGAAGGAGACTGCTCTCGTTATATAATTCATATAGAAGGAAAGGAAGAGCCTGTGTAAACTGTTTATGCTGTTCCAAAGGAAAACAGAAAGTCTCGTAATTTCCTTGGACATTGCGCTAGAAGTCATTCGTCTTTCAACTTGTGTCAGCGCCACTAAAAGGCTCAAAGGATCTAATAAAGTGCGCTAAACTGATGGGACACGCAACATGTATCTAATCGGGAAATATACGTTTTTTTAAGCCGAAGTGATGTGAAATAAATACAGCTTTCAGTCCACAGCTCTTTGTTTTCATAAGTGAAATATCTGGCATCCTCTCGACGTATTCTGCCGCTGTTTGATCCCCGCTAATCGTTTAGAAAGACACAAAACACGGACTTGGTCAGGAGTCAGAAAAAAATATTGTCTACTGGGTTTCAGGAAATTAAAAACACATCCCTAAAGTGTGGAAGAGAAAGTGAAAAGAAAGGGTTTAAGTCAAAACTTACTTCTTAAGTTGGTGGCTGGCTTGAATGATAAAGTAAGACTTTGTAATCCACAGACGAGGATGTGGCAGCATTCAGCAAAGAGACGATGCGTGGACTTTCCAAACTTTTTTGTGTTGCCTGGGCGGTACAGATTGACTTCTGTTGCCCTCCCACAGGAGTGTTTTTTCCCCCTAAGATTTTGACTGCTGCTCCTGCCACAGAGTGGTCAGTGGTACAAATGTTTACTACGTGTACTTACCAAAAGCGAAAAGACGTGTAATATGGTAAATGGGCTGTACTTATAGCACTTTTCTAGTTAGGTTGACCACTTTAAACATTGCATATCATATACATTACAAAGCACTGAGGAATATATTAAGTTACACCATATGAAGGGTAGTGCATGGTTAGATGAGAAGTACATTTTATTGATTTAAGAAATTGGAAAGTTTCATAGAATGGTGTAAATGATTAGAGAAGAAGGTAAATAAGATTCTTCCTTTCTTCTAGATTTACGTGTAATAGATATTTGATAATGTCGAGGCATGTGAGAAAGTCAGAGACAACATCAGTCAGCTGTTTACGTTGTTCACAAATGTTTTATTAGATTCTCTTACTAGGTCATTAAAAGCCCAGGGGAATATTACCTGTACATCATACAGTAGTTAAGTTTATATATTCCTTTTACACTAGGGCCTACAGCCCTCAGACATAATCTTCTAATTTGGAAATTAGTTTTTTGTATTCTTCAGCAAACCATTTTTTTATTTTTACAATGCTATTACATAAAATTGCACACCCATTATCAGTTAAAGTACATTTGTATATTCTATGGACTCTATTTAGGAAAATGATGCATTATTCAAAGATATTAGCAAGTACATTAGTGATAATTAGTTAGCAGGTATTGCAGGTGCTTATATTATTTGCACAATGTTTTTGCTCACAGGTCCACAATATTTGGGCTTTAATTTCAGAGGAAAAAATTAGTGCTTACTCCTGTTAGAGGTAAAAAATAAAAATAAAAATAACAGAAGAAAATGTGTCAGATGTTGCCTAATGTGGTAATCAGTGAAATGAGTGAATTAGAAGCTTTTTAAAACATTATAAGGAATAATAAGCACTAAAGACAGAGTGAAAGTGAATGGCAGACGTCTAGTGAATGAGATGTCTTTTTGAAGATAGGGTTAGGACATTTTTGACTTGACATCATAAAAAGTGCACAGGTAACATGAAAATTATTCTGCTTTCATGAATGTTTCTGTGATCTCTGATACTGTGGCAGTTATTGCACTCGAACATCAAATAAAAAAATAGAAAAAGAAAATTTATTTATTGTGACTTTTGTGGTTTGGAAAGTAAACAGTTTAGTCTCAATAGAAATGCTTTACATATTCATTTAGTCTGTATCTCCAAAGCACAGTCCATAGATGTAAAATAACAACATATCCCTAGACTGTTGTTTTTCAGGGTATTATCCATGTGACGTGGCAGGAGCCATTATAGAAAAATACAGTAATGTGTAAGCCATAGCCATTTATTTTGCATTATCTAAACCAGGTTTCTCCAAATCCGGTCCTGAAGCACCACTACCCTGCAGCTTGTTTCACTGCTTACACTCATCTGGTTTAAATCACTGGGTCTTTAACAGGCTTGTGGAGAACTTGAGGACAAGTTGTTAAGACAATCCATTTAATCTGAATCAGATGAGTAAGAGTAGGGGAACGTCTAAAACCTATTGGGCAGTGGTCCCTGAGGACTGGGTTTGGACAACTCTGGTTTAAACCATCCATTTATCTTAACTCTAATCCAAACCACATGTCTTTAACTGCTCACCCTAACTATTTGGATATGGGAAGGATGAAGAAAGTCTGACGTTATAAGAGAGGATTAATTGGAAAAGAGAAAGGACAGAGAAAAAAGTAATGCAGGATGTGTTTTGAATGTGTGAGTCTGCAGAGGTGGGGTCCACCACCACCTCCTTCTATTTTGTAAGCATTTGTGGCTAAATCAAAAGTGTCAAACCAATGGCAAAATATGGATACTGGATGTTCTCATGTGTGAAACATTGAACTATGAATATTCAGCTAATTATGTTGAATATTTACTTAATGAACCTTCTTGCTGTGACCACAGTGCTAGCTGTGCTATTTCTAAGATATATTGGTGAACAATTATTTTTACATTGTGTTGATCAATGCAAAACATGAGACTGAAACAGTTTTCCTTAGCTTTGTCTTCAGAAAGAGAAATGTAGCTCAATCATTATGAGATCAGATGACTCAGATAAGTGAAATCATCCACTTAACCTTCAAGAAGCTGCTTTCCCATCAACTTTTAGGTCCTTGCCTATTTGTACTGTAAAGAGTCATCCAGTTAACTTAGCTGCATTTGGCTCAGCATTAAGACTCTGAGCAGAACATGTTTCTCTGCACACATTAGAATTCATTTGGCTGTGTCTGTGTTCATGGACCATGATAC
Source organism: Rhadinocentrus ornatus (assembly GCA_037177495.1). Taxonomy (NCBI): domain Eukaryota; kingdom Metazoa; phylum Chordata; class Actinopteri; order Atheriniformes; family Melanotaeniidae; genus Rhadinocentrus; species Rhadinocentrus ornatus. The sequence continues at coordinate 11,142,920 of JBAMHW010000021.1, read as the reverse complement.
CTCTCTTTTCATTCCTGTGTTCCTTTGTCCAAGAAATTCTGTTACATAACAGGTGTAGCTTCTCATGCTGGGCAAAGATTTGCACCTTTGGGAGATTTAGGCCCTCTTAGTCTTTGTAAGTTTGATTTATTTTGTTTTAGTAACTTATCAATGGCTTGTTTCAACTACCTGGATCGCACTTAAATTTAAAAACACCTGGCGAGTGCAAATCTCATTTTCCTTTAAATAGGCTTTAAATAAGTGTCCAAAAGAGAAGATTCCACATTAACACACACACTGTAATTCCTGAATCCACCTATTTAAATATCTTTGAATTAAAGTTTGTAGTGCGCAGGTGTGTACAAGACTTTCACCAAATCACTAAATGTATCCCTATAAAACCAAAAAACATTAGAAGAAGCTTAAAATTCTTGTGGACAAGTTATACTAAAAGACTACCACACCATCACACAAAAAAATGCAAAGAGTAGACAAAACATCCTTTCAGAACTGAACAGTCTCAGAGGAGTCATCCTCCCTCTAAATCAACTCTCCGCACAAAGCCTATTGGCAGATGCGAAAAACTGAGGAAAAAGTAAACAGACACACACTTCAACAATGCTTCAAAAGTATATAAATAACTACAGCATCTAGCAGCTATGTTTTTTTCTATCCTACGTCTGTCTACATCTGTCCTACTGTCCTATGTGTTATGTTAGAGATGTCAAAAGTAGCAGTTAATAAAGATTAATCTTTTTTCTCTCTCTCTTCTATTCACAGTGGCTTTGTTAATAATCTCGATATGCATCTCCTTCATGTAAAAAAAATAACATGTGGCACCTAAACTTTGCAGAAAAATGGTATGATTAGAGGGCAAAGGAAATCAATTACAGCTAATTATAATTAAAGCATGTCCTGAAGGTTACATTTTAGGCCTGCAAATTAACCGTGAAGGTTCCGATGTCGACTCTGGTGTCCTTCAACATCAGGGTTCGGCAGATGGATTATTGCCATGTAAAGCAGTGCAGCAGTTTTGTAATATCCCCCAAATAATTATGATAATAAAGTTTGATTCTTATTTGCTAAAAGTCTAGCCAATATCAATGATTGTTACAAGGTTTTAATCTACTATATTTGAGTTAATTATTTACATGTGGAAGATACAGTCTAATATGTGAATCCACAACTATTTCCATTCTTCCCATTTGAGGAAAAACAGCAGAGATTCATTTTTTAAGTTGAGGAAGCAATAAGCAGTCATGGGGTTCAGAGTAGTAGATGCACCTCTGAGCTAAATGAGGAGGGAAACACAAAGCTTGACACCTGTGTAAAGGAGAACATGAAGAAAACACCACGTTCTTCTTGCATATTTCACTCAGTTTGTCTATATAGAGCTAGTTCACAACAAAGTAATCTCAGGGCACTTCACTGAGAAAGTAAACATGTTTGAGACTCTCTAGACATTGATGCTGTCGGCACACCTCTGATTCACAAACACCAGCCATCTATTTCAAAAGTACAAGATGATTGATCATTAATCCACCTCTGTTTGGTCAGTATTAACGTGTAAAGATGAACAATAACAGCATAACAATTGTGTCCTCTACATGGAATTATAGCATCATCTGATGAAAATAGCTTATGACTGCAGCTCAAGTATTAAGTGACAAATTCCAATACACTGCACAATGCTGGAAAGAAAAACACAACTGATTAAATATTGGCTGAAATTCCCTGTCTTGTGATGCTTAAATGACTACAGTCCTTTGGTAGCTTACATGACTTGCATTTAGCAGATGGGGAGTATGTCACTGTTGGCATTCACCTCTGTGGCTGGCTAAAGGACACTTCTACAGTGGCGCTCTGCCTCAATGGTATTCCTTTTTACTGAAGCCTGTCCCCTCCCAACTTTCCAACCCCCCTCCCTCCAAGTAGTTTTTCAATAACAGGAAACAATCGGCCAGCGTCTTTCATCACAGGTTGACGTTAGTTCCCGCACGGTGCCACTTGGTCTCTTGCTGCCAGCCCGTGAGTTAGTGCTGCAGTCTATAGCAGAGAGAGAGGGAATAAAGGGTATGCGTTGGCTTCCTCATTTCCTTATCGTCCTCCAAGGGGGGAACTTAGCCTTACACTTCTAATATCCTAGACTGATACACAATGAACAGAAGCCTATCTTCTTTACAAAGACATTTAATGTACATCTCTGATCCTTTCAAGGAGCGAAATGACAAGGCCAATTTGCAAAACCGTATCACATTTTAAATGGAGTTTGAGATTTTTTGCTTGAAGTGAACTAAGGTTTCGGTTAATTGAATAGTCCCATTTAATTTTAGCTATAAAATCCCAAATCACTGTCTGTGACATATTGCTCCCTAATCATTCTTTTAAGGATGACTGACTGGTTGCCCAGATGATTCCCCTGATAAATTGTATATTCAGGCTACATTTGGCCCACAGCTTTTCGAGTTCATGGACTGTTTAGATCATAGACTGTCCTTTATTCCTATTGCCTGTATCATAATTACAATGTTACACACAGTGAGAGAAACATGTCCTTTTTCAAACACTTTTATGCAGTTATTTTACTTGAATTAAACCACACCAACCTCCAAGTTACAACCGATGTATGCAGCTACATAACAAAACACAAATACGGTGGGTTTTTGCATGAATACTGATTCAGCATTCACAATGCTAAATAAATAAACCTGATGCAGCATTCTTGCTTAATGATGAATTTATTTCTTTTTTTCTTCTGAAAGCTAGAATTTTTAACCATGGTTTGAAAAAACATACTCTGTTTTAATTTCCAATGCTGATATCTGTAGTAGTCTGTTTTATATTAGTATTTCTAAATAAATGTGTCTGTATGAGAACATTGACTCAACTAGCACAACTTCAAGAGTTTACATTTTTGGCATATGAACAACCATGCAAGCTTTACAATACTCCCCAAATATTCAACTTTCTATGTTAAAGCTTGTATTTTCTAAATAAATAAATGAATAAAACAAAATCATGCTTTGTTCAGATCATTTCATCCAAACAAATTTGTAAAGACTTGCGATGATTTAATTCATGTGTTATTTAATCAAACAAATTGTGGAGGAGAGGATTTTTGAGGCCACATAAAAAATCTAAATTGGCCATTATGAACAGTTGACTATATGTAGAATGGGGATAGCTATAGTGATGTAATTGGCTGGCATTTAGAGCAACTTAGATTTCTACAGTCATAAACTGTATGCAGGAGGTATATCTAAATATTAACTCAAGCACAAATCCATTTGATAACACAACCTACACATAAAACTACTCTGACTCAGGTTTGAATATAATTTTAAAGGATAAATTAAATCACTTTTAAAATGGTCAAGAAATTCAAACACTACTCTCTGGCGTTTGAGTCCAGTAGGAAAGGGTTTAATTAGGTATTTGGTCATCCGTCAGCACTGAGGGGAACATGAAGACAGAGTGGACAAGCACATTTTCAATGAGGAGGCTTTTCTTGGGCCAGTAAGAGCAGGCATAGCTTATATTTTCCTGAGAGACACGTTCGCTAACTGTGATATGTTGGGGGTACAAAATGGGCTACTTAGACTAAACATTCATTAACTAAAACACTGAATATAAAAACACATTTATGTTGTCCTTTTTGATAGTGAGGACTGTGTTGGCATCGTCCCCGGTGTGTCAACAGAGATGAATCACTCTGGTGCCCCTCAGCAAGGCTCTAAACTCTCAACTGCTCCCCTGAAGCTGAAACATGGCAGCCCACTGCTCTCTAGTAATTCTAAAGATAAATAAAGGTAAAATGAGGAATTTAATTTCCCAGATGGGATTAATAAAGTAGAAATTATAAAAAAATTATAATTATTATTCTAAAGCAGTCGTGTTAAATGGCATGTCATCTCCCAACATTTAACACAGGAGAAGCTTAAAATAAACATAGAGAATGTCTTTAAGGTGACATGTTTTTTTATATGTTATATCTATCTTTTACCCCATTAAAGAACTATTAGTTTGGAGAAAGGAAGAAATGACAACTAGATTTATTGATAACTTGTTGGTAGATCCTGCTTACTGTGACTTTGAAGAGGTCATCAGGTGGTACGATTGTTCCAGTGATTTTTACTTACTGAAGTACTATAGTTTGTTTAACAGGTTAACTTTGGTTTAGAGCTGTGGGCTGGAGTTAAATCCACACATACAGTGACACATAAGGCATAAAAGCTCCCTTTCTCTCTCTCAGCTTCTCGCGCAAGTTGTTTGTATATGTTGTTGTTTTATATTCTGCAGTACGTGATAGATTCCACAGCAACCTCTGCTTATTCCCTTTGTTTTGTACTTTTAAGTAAGAGCAGCATTCCTAGCATTCATGCAGCATCCTCAATGACTTTCTGAAAGTGCTTACAGCTGCCTTCTACTGATTGACTTCCAATGGACACATCCTGTCTACCTTCAGTGTTTTTCCCCTTCCTCATCCCTACAGAGCACAGTCATGATCAGAGCTCTCCTTAGAGAGTAGTCCGGATACCTGCTTGCTTGGCAAGCTGGAAATACGTGTATTTGTGTCAGAGAGGGAGGTGAGAGTCAGAGGAAGACCAGTTGGTCATCAAGGCCTCAAAGGGAAAATCGGAATACTTTGGTTAACTATGAATGTTGGAAGGTGTCCCATATCCTGTTGTGTCTACATGCTTCAGCATCTTCATCATGATTTATGAATAGGAAAACATTTCCTTTGTCCTCTCTGTGTCTATGCCTTATAATAATAAATGTCAGCCTGTGAACCACCAATCTAAGGGCAGTTAAGATTCTTACCAATGCTGAAACTGTAAAAAAAAAAAAAATTACTGTTCATTGTATAGGATCTTTAATGTTTTGTTTTGTTTTACATGTATCACTTTAAAAAATACCTTTATAACATGTGTACGTATTAAATGAAAGAAAATCTGTGCATCACATATAGTTGCAAATGCCTGAAAGAAATCAAGGACAATTGAAATATGCGAACAGTTTCCTCACTTTGTTCATAGGAGATGATGTTGCTGTTCAAGGACACACTGGTGAATAACATGGCAGCATTAAAGAGGTCATATTATGCTTTCTCACTCTCAGTGTCTTCCACCTTTATTTTTCTTATAAAAGTGAGAGTCCCACAGAAGAGACTGCTCACCATCATCATCATGTAAAATATTTCTATAATTTCTAACTAATCTTTAACTAGGTGTTTTGAGATGAGTGATATTAAAGAAAAAGGAGCTACAGCATTTGAAAAAATATATTCTTTGCAAAATTATTCTTGTAGATGACCAAAAATTGCTAATCCAAAAATTAGCATAGGAGAAAAAAATATTGGCATGTTTTTGAGTTGTAGATATATCCAAATGTATATTTAGCACAGGACCAAAGCAAGCCATTTATACTACATAAAGTTAAAAATTTCCTAGATTCTGTTTTAAGTTGTGCATTTTTCTAATCTAGCACATCTGCATTGTGCTAGATTGGTATTAGATTTAAGGCATGCATATTCTGCAATACTGTGATTGACTGGCGGCCTGTCCAGGGTGTACCCTGCCACTTGCCTGCTAATTACTGGGATTGGCTCTAGCTTCCCCACGACCCAGGGTAAAACCAGGGTATATGGGAAAGGTATTGATTCATTTGTTAACCAAGTTTAGTCCTTGGTAAATATACACAGAAAGATTCCAAATGAAGCAACAACCAGACACAGCTTATCCAGGTATAGGTTTGTTTTACTACAATGCATCGATAGCCTTGGAGACCTGAGCGAAGACATCATCCACGGGCAACTCAGAGTCCACCTATGGATAAAGCAAGATGACACATGTTATATTTTACTCACACTTTACGTTTTGTCTGCAGACAGCATAACAGTCTTACAAACCTTCCTGACAATACCGCGGCCCTCATAAAAGGCAATGACTGGCTCAGTTGCTTTGTAATACAAGTCTAGGCGCTTCTTGATGGTCTCTTCATTATCATCAGAACGGCCGCTGGTCTCACCACGTTTCAAGAGTCTCTTGACCATGGTCTCTGCTTTTGCATCAACGTACAGCAGCAGGCAGGGTTTGCCAATCTGAGACCAAGGAGAGTTTGATCATTTAAGCTCATCTTTATTCAGTGCTGCAGGGATGAATTTTAAACCAACATGTCGTAAACATTCCCACCTTCTTCTCAAACTCCTCTCCCTGCTTCACCTCACGGGGATAGCCATCAATAAGGAAGCCCTTGGAGACGTCAGCCTTGGCGATCATGGCATCCTTAATCATGTCTAAGACTGTGTCCTGCAAACAGCCGTCAAATACTTAGATCAACCTTCACAAGTACATAAGACAGAAAAAAGAAAACTGTTTTATCCATGAACACGAAGCACAAGTTTCAAAAGATGCACCCTCTTACCAGGGGTACAAGCTCTCCCTTCTGCATGATGGCCTGGAGCTGTTTGCCCCTCTCAGAGCCGGAAGCCACCTCAGCACGGAGCAGATCACCAGAAGACAGATGAGTGTAGGCATACTTTGTAACTATCTTCTCACACTGGGTGCCTTTTCCAGAGCCAGGTCCACCTGAAGCAAAGAATAACAGAAAAGCATAATTATAGCATAAAATAAAGAGCTATTGATGGTTAAATGTGTTGCTTGTAAAGTATCAAAGGCAGTTCAGTTTACTTACCCACAACAAAGATGATCTTAGCATCTTTAATTTTCTCTGAAATAAAGATAAACATAAGAGGTTTTGAATCCATACACAACATGGCTATTTTTTTTTTCTTCATACTAGTACTTAAAAAAAAAAAATAATTTTTTTTTGCAACAAACCAGCATAAGAGTTTAATGTTGATGTATTTTCCATTTTCAGTACAAAACAATTTCCATCTTTTTTCTTTTTTTTTTTTCTTTGCTTTTTTTGGTGTAGATTTTTGCTAACACAAGTGTTGATATGGCAACTGTTGCTAACTGCAATATTATGTTGCCAGGGGTTCAGAGGGAACTACAACAAATGATATATGTTTAAGTAATGAGCTACAAATTTAAAGAAAATTTGGATGTAATATATTTGTGATAAGAATTGTAAGAATTGTATACAATCATATAATTTATGTGATTATTATAATCCATATATTTCAATATTAAATGTAAGGAGAGTTTGAATGTATGTTTCTACTTCTCTTGCATTCTCAAAGATTACCAGAAGAGGGCAGCAGAGTCCGTGAAAATGCTAAAGTGACCATCTATCTCAACTCAAACCCTATTAGATTAAAAATAAAGACGGAGGTGAACATGCTGCAACTTATAAATCACAATTAATAAAGCATTTATAACTTTACCAAAGTACTTCTTTTAATTACCTGCCATTGTGTCGCTTTTGTGGAGTGTTTTCTTTCAACCTGTAGACAGAAAAAGACAACAAAAAAAGCAAATAAATTCACGTTACTAAGCAGTGGGGTGGGCAAGGTAAAAGCATATGGTAATCCAAAAATAAAATGACTTTGACAATAGGTTAAAAAAACTTTTCCAGCATCAATACAAAATTGTTCCCTTTCATGTAGTAATAGAAAAATACTATTGAAAATATCTTTTATTTTTAAAGGTATTAAATTTTTTAATAAATTTATTATCTACAGTGCGCTTTTTCTTAACCTCACACATATATGATAACAGTATCGGAGTAACATGACAGTAACTGTAATATTTTTGTTGGTGTTCAAATAGTAAAATATGGGGAGATAGAAAACATAGCACGATAGCAGTGAATGATCAATGATGTCCTTAAGCAAAGGCATCCAACCCTGACAGTTGCTCCTTAGGCGTTGCTCTAGCTGCCCACTGCTCTTAATGTGATTCACTTTATCTCGTGTGTGCTTGACTTTCTCATTGATCTTACTGTGTGTCCTCAGCTTACAGATGAACTAAATGCAGAGAATAAATTCATGCAGATTTAAAAGTAAAAAAGTCAGTTTTCCATAGACCAATGTTTTAATTAATGAAAACTATACAACTTCATGATTATTCTCAGCATATCCACCATCATAGTACTAGAGCACAGTGTTGTCTAGTGTCTGTGTTGTTTATAAAATGTCTGTCAAGCTTTTCAGCAGCTGAAATGACCTAGAAAACATACTAGACTAGACAAAGAGTGAACGTAGTCTCAGTGCTTTTGATGCCAACATTATTTCTCACCTCTAGGGCTAGTTTGATCAAACTCGCAGAAATCTGATTGTGATTGTGAAAAACAAGGAGAAGCTGTCTTCCTGGAAATGAAAAGGAGACCGAGGCTTCTTGTAGCAGGTAGGGTTATTCGATGCTGCTACCTCTGAGTAAAACTACAGCAATGCTGGTTAATCAACAATCAGTTTGCACGGGTCTACCAGTTCTAAAGAAGACAACAACTGCACAACATCCTGTTTACTCGGTTTTTCTTGTCTTTTTTTTTAGCTGAGTGAAAATTGCTACAGAAGAATGAGGAAGCAAGATTGGCGCTTAAATGTTGAATGTAAAATAGATATCTACAAGTAGCGGCTTGTCTGTGCTATGTCTTGAAGTTGAAAACACAGTTTCAAAGATCTACTTTAGTCATAGTCATTTTATTATGTTATGAGTTAAATAAAACAGATGTATCTAACACTGCACAGCTGTAACAAGATAAGAGTCAGAATGATAACTTTAATGTGCAGTATAGAGAGTATTTAATATCACAATCTACCATCATCTTAGTTTTACTTTAGCAGTTAAGAGTAATCCACTTTTAATAATTGTGCTTGCTACTAGTTAGCCTGCATACATTAGGCGCATGTGCTGGTTATGGTTGCCAGTAAACTGAGAGGTTTCTGGTATGTGAGAGTATTTGTGTCAAAAGGCAAAGGGAGGATTTCTTAAATTACTTAGTGACTCCATGTGGGATTCAAGTGTCTTGGCATGGTTGCAAAGGAGGACAAAAAACATTAGACCCAGTAAAACATTATTATACGTATTTTTTAAGTAAAAATTGAAAAATAAATTAAAATAGCACATTATAATGTAATTGTTTGTTATTGTGTTTTTTTGTTTTTGTGTGCGTGTGTTTTATTTGTGTTATTTTATATTGATAATTCCTAACATTTGTGCATCTTTTTCATAGTTTTTGAATGAAAGTATAGAATTAGGTTAGTTTGAAACCTGAATTTTGCCTTCGGACAAGCTGACAGTTTACTCTCTGGCACATGATATATTAGCTTTGTGGAATGAAGGGATGTTTTAGTATAGCTGCTCTGATGAAGAGAGAAAATAAGATTAACGCAAGACTGCGTTTACCTTTAACTTGTTCTCTGATTGCAATGCATATTAGTGATGGGGCTGTGTCTCAGGTGTCCAGTTTTATGTAAGCAGACATTAACCCCATGGTCAGTGTAAATGTCACTTGGAGGCTGATATCTGAGTCAGCACAGAGCCTCTTTGGGAATCCCACTCTGGCCTATTATGGTGCCATCTTCTCAGTTGGCTACTTCTTTGGCATGTGAAACATGTCCAGAATGGTGAATCCAACATTATATAGCTTTTTGGTTGCACCAATAAAGAAATTAAACGCAACATTCTTGCAACATTAATGCTTTGATATATTTTCACAAATGGATGACATTTGAGATGTGGCAAAAATTCTGACTGGACATGTGCAAACCATCATTGTGCATCATGTTCTTCACTCACTTGATCCCCATTAAAATTCATGAATACATTACTAAAACATAAATAATGCAATTAAGCACAATTAATTACAGTAGGTTTAAGCCTTTATAGTGCACATGAAATGTCAGTGAAGATAACCTGACGTGTGATTTTCAAAATTGTTCATCAGAAACAAAATACAAAGATCCTGGATTGACTACAACTTCTTGCCCATCAGTCCATCTCACATGCCCCACCCCCATGTGTTATTACTGGTTTTTTTAACATGCTGTCCTGCTAAATAAAGACTCACTCAGTCTGCAGCTGTTAAGACATATTATGTCAAGCATTCTTAAAAAGCACATGGAGATGGAGCTCTACCTTACTGCTCCTAAAAGCAAATGCAGTGAAAACAAAGTATTAAGGTTATATGATCTGTTAGTACATTCACTCTGTGTACCAGTTGGTTACTAAGGTAATCTGCAGTTTAATTGAGAGTAGTGTCCCTTTAAGAGAGAGAACAGGGGACCCTTTGACGTCAGTGCCGTTGGAGATATTCTGTGATGTTTGTGAAAGGATGGAGCATGAGACATTTTGATGCAAGCTGCAGTTGCTGTGGATGTCATTGTGTTGTAAAGCGGTCACCTCGCTGTAAAGCATTTGCACACAGGAATCAATAGCACTTAGAGAAGAATCAGCTGTTAATGGTTGTTATAGGGGTTAGGGGCATGGCTGTGGATTTAAATGGTAGCATTGGCTTGTGTGAAAATGACCTTTAATGTCTAAAGGTTAACAGAGTGTTGACATGTTGTTAAAGTGGAGGCAAATCATCCATAGTGAAATGTTGCAGAAAAAATAGACAAATGTGTTTCAGTAATGTGTATTTCTTTAGATGATAATTATGTAATCCATTGAGCACATCTCTGTGAATGACACATAAGACCAGCATGTCTGTGCAGAACACAGAAATGTCTCATCATCCAGAAGGATTTAACCATTTTCAACACTGACTAACCAGTGTCTACAAACCAGATGACAGTTTAGTCATGCACACTGCCTGTTATTTTCACAGACCTGCCCACTCTGCCTGCTTATAGTCTCTGACATCCCTCTGTTCTTCACTCCCTCTCACAAAGCAAGACACAGTCGCAGACATTCTTGTTCTGCTTCTATTGAGCCTTTGTCCCCTGTACTGACCTCTCTTCCGAGCTGTGGCTTTAGATCCCAGTGCAAAGGGGCTGCCGTCCCTGGATCCCTGTGTGTGTGTGTGTCTGCACAGTTCCTACTGCACGGCAGCCCTCCCTCCCCGTGCTATGCCTTTTTATAGCTAAGCTGAGCCTGCTCAGCCCACACTGCATTCTGGGTAAGAGGGAGGAAGAACAGAGAAGGAGGGGGAAGAAATGGTGATGCACAGAGGAAGCGGGGTGAAATTAGAGGCAGGGAGATTGGAGGAGGGCTCTGTGACAGCTGTATGCGAGTGTGTCCGTACTGCTTCATGTTTTCTAGCTTATTTGTTGTCACTAGCTTTTCTTAAAAACAGGATATGTGCTGCAAGATCTGCACACATTTGTGAGGAAGTAAGCTTAAAAGAGGCGGGATTATCTGCCAATAACACATGGTCAAGCTAATATCAGCATAACGTGATGAATAATAATGATCTGACCCAAATAAATGTTGGAAACCAGAGACATTATGTCACAGAATAAGGGCAGGAGTCACAATCAAGTTGGAGTGAGGTGCAGTTACTCACACGGATTAATCTAATACAGTGTACTTCCACTACTACAAAGAGATGACAAGGGGAATAAGTTTCTTTGTTTCTTAATAAATACTTTACATTCTTACTCAACCTTAGTTATGTAACTGTAGATGCAGTTGGCCAAAAGGTTTGGTCAGCCCTTTGTGTGTTGTTCTATCCAAAACCGCTTGAGAAATCCAATTCCATTCAGTGGATTGTGTGGCTTTTAGATAGAGCTAAAATTCTCAAACACAGTATGTCGGCATTATTGTGTCATACAAATGAGTGGCACTCGTAAAGTTTTCTAAAGCTTAAAAAGAAGAATTGTTGAATAGAAACTATATAAAAGCAACCAAATTCAAAACTAAACAGTACCCAAATAAACATCTGAAACATTTTATTAAAAGCATGAAGGAACATTTTCATGTCCTCTAAAGAAACAAAAATACAAAATAGATTTATATGTACAAATTATGGCAAAAACAATTAGAAGCGTACCAGGTTTTTTCTAAAAGTTAATTCACAAAAAGAGAGAAAAGTTATATATTAACTGTAGCTCCCAATGTGTTGATTATCAAAGAAGGGTGAATCAGAAATGACAAGATCCACCTGGTTCACATATCAATATTTCTAAGATTCAAATTAGCTTTGAGATACAAATGAGGTATGCACTATTTCTGAGTTATCCTCAATGTCAAATATTTTCAGTACCATAATTTTCCCATGAAATAAATGTTCTGTGCAGTGAGTATTTCTCAAGCTCTTGACCAATTTAAGCTTTCTATCTGCAGTTTGTACCTCTTGCTAATTTCGTAACAGCAACAGAAAAAGTGGAAATTATGTGATTTTCATTAAGCTTTATGAAACTTTATGAAATGGTTTGCAAAAATCTCCACATTTACACTACAAATGAACAAAACAAAAGAAAATGTTTCAACAGACAGAAGCCTGTAATTTCACAGAGGTAAAACTGGTTCCGGCCACAGAGAGGCAGTATATAACAACACAGCTTAGAGTTATGGAGTTTGACTTTAAAGCTATGACGTCTGTCTTATAGGTCAGCTTTAACGGCAGTAAGCAGCAGTTTGCTCTCACATGTTTAAATAGGCAGCTGAAAGCATTACTTTAAAAGCCAGGCAGAAACATTAAGCATAAATTACCACACATCTATAAAATAAACAGCTATTCCACATCTTTTGCTCAGTACTCTTAATTACTGCATATGTTAAAAGATTTTTTTAACTGCATAAAAATAACAATGATGTGGTAAATCATATTTCATACAGTTTTTCAATTCAAACAAAGACTTTGTTAAAGTGGAGGAAAAAATCAGTCTGGTTATCCACTAGTGAGAGTTTAAAGTGACCAAAGCAGTTTTGATCAGCACTGGAAGGCTAACCTTAATACTGTTACTAAACAAATAACACTCTTCTATGAGTAGTAGAAATCATAAAAAAATGGGAAAAAAATGGAATAAAACGCAGCTTTGATCGGAGCATTAGTTAAATAAACTTCTCTAAAATGAACAGAAATATTTTTGTTATGAAACTTCGGTGACCACTTGTCATTTTAAACAATACTGTTTCTATAAAAAGAAATATTTGTGACCTCCACCACTTATAACATCTCAACTGTCAATATCATACTGTATGCCCACCATCTAATGCTGGGAAATACAATCTTGGGTCATTCTGATTAAGGCATTAGATTGAGTATATACACTATATCTCTTGTCATCTCAATTACTAACCCCTTGCTCCATCGTTCAGTTGCAGCTGTTGTCCCAATTTACACATATTTAATAAATAACACATCAATCAATATTTATCAGGGCACCACCTATTGCACATGGAATTTATCTCATTATTAGAAATCTTGTTGGTTCACCCTTCAGTGCTCTCTTTCAATATCAGCTCATCTTTTTTTTCCTTTTTTTCTCTCTATTTCACTTCTTCTGCTTTTCTTTTCTTTGACGTGAAGTTTTGAGAATTTATTCATCAAGTCCTAGCTGGAAAAGCCACCAGGGGGTTCTGGATCGGGGGACTGGGGGCTGGCCTGGTCGTCTGAGGGCAGCTGGACACGCTGCTCATCCATACGCTTGGCCTGCACTCTCTGGATTAGACTGAAGAAGTCTTCGTCAGGCACTGTAGGAGCATGAGGACCTGCTTCTGGTGGGGAGCACCGCTGGTCATCAATCCTTGAGGACTGCAGCAAGAAAGATGAATGTAGCGTAGAAACAAAAAAGTCTAAATGAATATCACCTAATTTATACCTGGCATTTGATGTAAACTGGTAAGATATCAGTTTAACTGAATTATATTTCACAGGAACCAAAGTTAAACCTTTGAGTTTGTAAAATAATTGTTTCCTCACCTGGCACTTTATAAGCATGTTGAAGAAGTCATCGCTGGGTTCCTGATGATCTCCTTCCCCAACTAGATGTCCCAGGTTGTTATGGGTAATCCTAAGACCTGGGAGGTTACCAACATTAACACGCTGATCGTCAAGACGACGGCTCTGAGAGCTAGCAATCAAATCAAACAGCTCCTCAGTCTGGGGTGATGTGGTAATTGCAGAATCTAAGATGCGAGAAAAGTCAAGTTTTTAGAGATAAACTTCCAGCCAGTGGTGAGTTATTACAATTTAAGTTCTTAACCTATCATCTCGTTCAAGTTTGGTGTGTTGGTAGCGCCTTCTCCGTTGTCTCCGTTCTGTTGGTCATCAAGATGGCAGCGCTGGTCATCCATGCGGCTGCTCTGGAACTTGCTGAGGAGGTCAAAGAAGCAGTCTTCATCGGAGGGGTCACGACCCAGCTTCTGCAGAGGCAAAATTCTCACTTTAGTTCAATGCCCCCATCCCCAAAAGAAAAGAAATAACATCTGTCTGTTGAATAGAAAGACACTTTTAGAAGTATCTGAAGTGGCTGCAAGTGAGTCCCTGTTCCACTCGTCTTTATTTATCAATGAATTTTCCCATGAGGGTTATTTTTTCTAAATTTTCTGTAATCATCAGTCAGCACATGGTATTGGAGTTTCCTGGATTTTTGTAGCAACACAATGTATTTCATCTTGACAACATCTTTATATGGGTTACTTTTCTGGACTACGTGATGTTAATTTAATCCTAGATCCAGGAAAGTGGATCTTCAGGTGAAATAATTAACCTATATGCCAATATGGGTTGCATAATGAAGATTTCCAAGATCTTGTGGAGGGAAATGATCTTAACTCACAAGGGACGGTCTTCCTGGTGAGAATACCTTGGCCTAGATACTGAAGGTGATACAATGTCATGAAATAAACATCTGCAACAAATGAAACAAGCCTTGCAGCTGTATATATGAAGACATACAATCCCCGCTTCAGAGAGGGGTACATAGGCTTATTGTGATGATATAAATAGAAAACACTAAATGTACATAACTTTAGATTCAGATAAAACAATTAGATAAATTACGAAATTACAAACACCCCATTCCCTCTGTTATCTCTCTTTTATTGTTTGTATGGCCAGCACTACTGAGATGTTCTGGCACTTAGTCTGTAATATTATGACGGCTAATCTACTGCAGCTGCAATAAAATGAGTGTTACATTGAGTCAAAACAAAATTCCATCTGCTGACCCAGAATATCCATGAAGACATTAAACTGCTAACAAGTCAAAAATAAATATTAAGAAAATCATTCAGCTGCATTTTTAAATAAAAGGATTTAGTACATCAATAGCTTGGATTATAAATAGCGAGTATAATCCAAGATGCAGTTTTAATAGTTAAAAGAAGGAAGTGCCTATTCCAGTGTCATACACAATGTATCACAAATCAAGAATTCAAAATCTCAGTCATATGTGTTGAAATTGCCAGAAAGAAAGATAGTTTAAAAGCAAGAAACATGCCTCCTTAGGGGACTTCAAGTAGCGTCAGAGGTTAATTAAAGATTCCAAAATATAATAACTAAGAAAAGCTGTTTTGCTTAAAATGCATGATTAATGAAATTTACATAGGAGAAAATTCAACCTGAAAATTAATCGGTAATTAACAATACAGGGTCAATTTTCTGGTGTAGAATTTTATCATTTAGTCTCTTTATAAAAACACAAAAATTAAACTTCAGAATTATAGGTTATTTTACAAAGAAATAGTTCAAATGTGAGATAATTTATCAAAGCTGGTAGCAACTCTTAAACCATTGCAACTTCCAGAAAAAAATTTGCAGATTTGATGCAGTATCTCTTTGTTCCATCAGGTGGAGCCTCTTACTGTTTAATGACATGGCATGTTAGCCTATAAGGGCACATAAATTGTATAACAAGCACAACTTCTTTGAGTTTGAGTGTTTAAAACAAAGTCTGCCACCTAGTTCTTAAACTATGGCAGCTATGTTGATGAATCCTGTAGTAAAAAAGCTGTGAAAATTCCCTTGCGGTTGTGTGGTTTAGTTAGCCATAGGGTTCTCATGCCACTACTAAAATAAGATTTTTCTTTAAGCTAATGCAAGCCAATAGTTAAATGTTTGACAGCAGGGAGCAGCGATGATCATTGGTAATGCTAACAAACTACAGGACATAAAATATGCATTTAGGATTAGAGATTAAGTGTGTTTGAAAATTTAAGCAGTGCATTTCATTTATTCTAATGAGTACTTATTTTTTCACTAAAAATATCTGAATTTTAGAAGAATATCAGAGCAAAAGTTGGACAATTGATGTTAGAACTGATTCTGACTGTGCAGTTAGTGAAGTTGTGTGATAAAACCTGGTCCATGTTAAGACATCTTATGATAACAAATAAAAAACATTCCCTTTATTATAAAAAGTGAATGTTTTGGCAAAACATCTATAAAAAGTCCCTGGGAGAGTTAATAGAAGCACAAGTCGAATGAAGCCACAAAGACTGAAACATGATGATGGTTTTTAATCAATCTTGTGTTACCAAATTAATAAGCTGTTTGACTTCACTTCTCTTCCACGTTTTAACAAATATGCACATTAAATTTTTTTTACATTGAAACAAATTCAGTGTATAATCCTCAAATAGATATGACAGTATTAACACCAACCAGTGGATAAAGCTGAAATAATGTTGCCCTGCAGCAAGATGTGAAGTAGGTCAGCAGACATCAAACTTCTAACTGTTCTATTGTGGGATTCAGTTTTATTTTATCTAGATGGCAAAATCAAACATCTGTTCAAGCAGAAAAAAAAAAGCTTGACTTAAGCTTTGCATGCTTACTATAAACCAGACGAAACTATCTGTACATGCAGAGAAACCTTCAGCTTGTTGTTGTGGCATTCACACCTATGGATCAAATATGGTTTTGTTTAGTTTTTTTTTTTAAAAAGCAACCTCTGGAATACTTTGCATATTGTTTATATTCGAGCTATAAGACACAAGTGAAACATCTTACCAGTGGTAATACTTCTTTGTCCACTATACTTCTTTACTCTCAGCTCTCTGTCTGTCTCACTCTGTCCACACACCTCCTGCTTCCCAGCTTTCACCCACCACTTTACAAAACTCTCTCTCCTTCTCTTTACTTTCCTGTTACTACCTCCCTCTGATTTCCTCTCCTCCAAAATCCATGTTCCAGCCCTCTTTTAATCTGCATACTACCTCCTCTCTCTCTCTCTCTCTCTTTCTGCTGCTCTCTGGCAGGCCATTTTTGTCCTGTTCACCCACTGTGGGAAAACAACTCATTATGAGAAGCTGGGCGTTTGACCCTGTGGGGAGGGTAGCGGCTCTGTGATCAAGGTCACATTATCAGCTCAGAGGGAAAGCTGGAGTGGACAAATAGATGGGTGCAAGGGTGTCGTTTTGAATACACTCCTTGCTAACAGTTACTGCCAACATTCTCAGTTGACAGAAACAAACAATTTTTGCACTTTAAAAAGTCCAGTCAAGTGTATTAAATACTTATAGAAGTTTCTGTCCTGTGTCCTTGGCCTCATGGTTTCGACACTTCCCTCTCTGTGATGTCCAATTAATCAAGTAGGCCAAAGTGACGGAACAAGAGAGAAAGGAACATGTGATGATGAGGAGAGAACGAAAACAGGGAGAGACAGTGGGGGAAGTAGTGACACAAAATTATGAGAATTGGAGTGAAACTTTTTCAACCAATTGGTTGTCTTACCTGTTGCAGTATGTCCTAGACTTGTGATTTCAGTTTAAAGTGTTGATTATTAATGAAAAAGTTATGTTTATTTTTTGATTTTAAAGACATATACTTAAAAAAATAATAATAAAAAAAATAACTGGAATTTCTACCTAAATGCAAGTAACTTTGCAGTTCACAGTCATGTTTGTTTTTACTTTTCAAACATGACTGTAGCGAGGAATTCAACAACAGTTACCATGGATATTCATGTTGAAAACAAAGCAAGCACAGAAAAAGTCTGCGGTTCACTTAGAGAAAGTTCTGCTTTGTGCATGTTCTACATCTAATTAGCATGCTGGTGCAAATGTGCTAATACACATTAAATTAGCATTATATACACCATATAAGTTATAAAGTCATTAAAGCACTCAACAGTTACATCGCATATTGTATGTTTTCTTAATACTGTGGAAGTATTAAAACAAGAATATAAAAAATGTTAGAGATCTGAAGCCAATAAAAAAGTGCATCACTGATGGTCATTAAGGGCTTAATTTCATTTAACACGTGCCAACTTGTTACATGACACACTTAAGTCAATCATTTTCCCCCCCTAGAAGTCATTATGGTGTTATTAGTGAGATGAGATCCTCATGATCCATGTGCTGGTGTTCATTTTGAATGTAATTCCATAATAAAATAGATACCTGTTTTTTTTCCACTCAGGTTTCTAGTATCTGCCTCCAGCTTAACTTCCCATCCGCATACAAACACATCTGACTCCAGAGAGCCAAAGACGATCACATTTAAATACCAAGTTCCAAGCTTTAAAACAACCAATTAAGAAGTGAAATTGTAATCTACATGTCTTCTTTTATCCTATAACAGAAGCCTTGGCAGGTGACAATGCTTCATTTAACATGGAAACTTCACACTAAGCAGCACAGATTAACTACACAATCACAGCTGTTTCAAGGTGGCACTAATGTCACCACTTTAGTATCTGAGTAAATGTGTTTAAAATCCAACATGCTGTTTCTGAGATCCAACACTGACTTACTGTATGTGCAGAAAGAGCACTGCTGCAGAGCTTTATTACAGTAAAAATAAATATTTCTGAAAAGTGAACATTGTCATTGTTTTATTTTATTACACATTTATGAAAAAAAATCTATGAATAATAAATTAATTCTTCTGCCATAACACATTTTGTATGTTAAAGTAACCTTAATACCTAAAAGAAACTACCACCAGATGTCCAAGAGCTACAGACAGATAGCCATTACTAGCACAAAGACATTTAAAACAAAGATGAATGCTCTGTCTGCAAACTGATGTTTTTTTTTCCTTATATCACCCAGATTACAAAGATTAATACCACAGTAGCAGAAGGACAAAGCAGCTCATTTATTTTTGTTCTTCTACACAGATCATCACCTGATGATGAGGATGATGATGACTTCTTGTCTAAAACATACACTCCGAGCCTCAGTATTGCAGCACAGTATCTTTCTTTCACATGACACCCACTTTTTAGAAACTATTCAGCTTAAACCAATAAAAAAATGTGTCCAAAGATTATATTTTCAACTAAAACATCGGGGCCAAAGCAAGCTAAAGGCACAAAAGGTACAAAAAGAAACACACATTTTGCTGCTTTACATATGTCACAAGCTGTGGAACAAAACCATCAAGTGGATCTGGAGAGAATTTGTTGTCACATGTTGTTCCAGACATACAGTAGCAGGCATTGAAAAACTCGTTGTTATCATCAAGATCAAAAATGTTTACTTCTGGGTATTATTTCTTCTCATTTGAGATTAAATACTGTAATATAGCAAAAAAAATTCAACTTTATTTATTAGCTTATTTATTTTTAGCCTGTTGGCCTACCGATTTCAACAATTAACATTGTCACAAGATCAATTGTGGCTTAGAAGCTGCCGGGCCAAAAACCTGTGAGGATGCAATGACCACAATTAAATCAATAATCTAATTCAACTGCCAACTCAGCAGTAATGCAAAAAAAAAAAAAAAAAAGAGAGAGAACACTTTTACAAGGTTGCCGACATGTTGAGATATATCACATACCATGGCTTTGCTGAAAATAAATGTTCAAATGTTTATAGCCTAACAGAAACACATGAAAAGAAGTCTTGTGCAAAAATTTTATTAAAAAAGCTGCAATAATTCACATTTGGAGTTGATAAATGTCAATTGCAATGCTGCAACAAGGAGGATGCAGAGTAAATATGTAATACAGCAGTAAAGTTGTAGCTACTCACTGGCACTGGAGGCGGGACTTGCACAGTGATGTCATCAGTGTCAACAGGAGAGTCTAACCAGGGCCTTTCATCCGATGACTGACTGTCAGAGTAATCTTTTCTTTTACCAGGTTGCGACAGCTGACTCTTGGATTTCCTTGGTATATTTTCTAAGGTTTGGTTGTCACCATTCTGTAGAAACAGAGCAAATATAACAGAGCATATCGTTGGAGACTGATAACCACTTAGGGAGGA
Source organism: Rhadinocentrus ornatus (assembly GCA_037177495.1). Lineage (NCBI taxonomy): Eukaryota > Metazoa > Chordata > Actinopteri > Atheriniformes > Melanotaeniidae > Rhadinocentrus > Rhadinocentrus ornatus. The sequence continues at coordinate 11,122,929 of JBAMHW010000021.1, read as the reverse complement.
CACATGCTTCACACTTACATGCACATTTCCTTTAGATCAATGATAAGTCAAATCACCTTATCTGAAGAGTACTTCCACAGTTCTACGCTGTCCATGCTCTTTCTCTTTGTGATTTTAGGCCTTGCTCCTACAAAAAATACACATTACATCACATCACATTAGGTTTATATGCGATATTTCATAACTTTAGAATCTCTCAAAAGGCCTAAAATGGTTTTACGAGTTGGTTTAAGCTTGCAATTTGTTTATTCTTCGTTTTCTTTTTCTCCCCTCCCATTTCAGTAGTCTAAAGTCAGTGGTGGTCTCATGATATTCGATGTGGATATGAGGCAGACAGCCAGGCAAACAAACTGAATAAGCATCTGTTTGCCATCTCTGCTGCAAAGAGAGAAATGTAGGACGAGGGTGCGATTATCTGCCCTGAGGAGGGTTCATGAACACAAACAACACGCAAAGGCCAGCAGGATTGTGCAGATATTAAAGCTTCTTCATGTTTCATTATGTAAGGTAAAATGGCTCAAATGTCTTAATGTGTGAGGGACTAGATAATTTACCATTCCTTATAATAATACAAGAAAGAAAGGAGGAAATAAAAACCACTTTCTGTCATATTTAGCCTCGGTCCAGACATAACACGGACGCAGTCTCACCTTAAGTTGGTTTTACATTTAATGTGGTCACTGTGTACACACACAACAATCTGGTTAGTTTGCTTAAGCCAACAAATGCTGTTTGTCAAACACAGAAACTAAAAAGGCATAATGTATGTAGTCATTCATAAGTGCGTGTTTACCAGCAACATCAGTAAAGTTTCAACTTTATTTAAGTTCACATGTGTTTCTAAATTGATTCGGTTGCTTCTAGATAAATGTTGGTGCTCTTATAGAAACACATTTTAGGCACTTTGCTTTAACCACAGCGTAAAGACTACAAACATTCAGGTCCCTCTTTCAGACATACATACAGTACGTATGCAAAGAAACAGGGGTGGGCTTTGTTACTGTGACCCACCTTATAGTGAGTTACATGCTTACACAGATGCTTATATGTTTCAGAGATCTGGTTATACAAAAAAGGGGAAAAATTGTGGAAAGGAGTAATGCATAATGAACTCGAATCTTAAAAAGTCTTGGCTTCTTTCAACTTATACATTTTCTTTTTTATTTCTATTTGCATGCCTATGACTGTGTATGAATTAAAGAATGTAAACACACATGTTGCTAGAAAACCAACAGACCTTATATAAGGACACTAAATCCAAATGGCTTCTTTCTGTCCCTGAATCCAGCACCAAATCCAGACTTGGAACCAACTCTGCCCTAAAGAAACAGCTTTATCAGGGGCAGGGGGCGCACTTATAAAGAACAACCTAAAATGATGTGACCACCATGTTTAAAAATTCTGATTCAGTGTAGCATTTACTCCAATTACTTCAAGCAAGAAGAATAAAATCTGAGCTGTGTCTTGAACGAGTGGAAGAACATGAGCGTAGTGGTCCCCGTTTTCCTGCTATGGGCCATGTGAAGCGGCATTCAAAGTCACTGTTTACAGCTGATTTTCTAAACAATGTTTGCAATTATGTTTATTATCATTGCCTGGTGTTTACAGATCCCACTCAAAACTGCATATATAAATCTTTTTTTATTTGACTGTCCATATATCCTGACTATATACTGGGGTTTGCAAATACCAATTATTGTTTAAAACAACATTTAACAACTAGACTCATATTCAGACATGTTTCAAGGGAAAATGAGACGTGATGTAATTTAAAGTGATGTAATAAGTTGACTGTTAAAGCTCACTGGCTGAGGAAAACCACATCGAACTCCAGTGAACCTCTCCAATTAAAGGCTCTGGAAGGTTTTCTTTTGTTTCAGCTTTACCTTGCATCTCAAACTCTGAACTGGAGGGTGAAAGATCACCCTCATTGACTCCCAGGACCTCCATCAGCTGCTCCACATTCATTCTGGCTGTCAGTTCCCCATTTCTGTCTCCAATCTGAAGATGATACAGAAAGACAAATAAAAAATGGTCAAAAGCAAGAAGCCATCAGTCCAGGAAAGATTTTTATTTTATTTTTTTTAAGATTTAGGGTTTTTCTTTTAGACTATGTCACCTCTTTGGAGATTTCCAGGTGCTTTCGAGCATAGTGGAGAGCTTGTTTATGGTTCCCTAAAGATACATAGGCATTTCCAAGACTCCAGCAGGCGCGACCCTCACCAACCCTGATGAGAAAATAATATACTTAGAAATCTTTAAACCTGGTCCTGTGTTCATGTATTTGATTTTGTTTAAGCTTCCTTTACCTGTCAGTGAGCTCTTGAGCTATGTACAGGTGTTTCAGATGATAGTCTATGGCCCTCTCGTACTGCTGCAGAAGAGTGTAGGTGTTTCCCAGGCTGTAACAGGCCTGAGCCTCCACCACCTGGTCCCTCAACTGTCTGGACAGCTGCAGAGTTTTTCTATAAGACAAGAGTGTGTGAAATGCATCAAAGTATTCCTAATTTCACTTCCTCGTCCCTCCACTAGATGTCAGACTGCACTCTCTCTTACCTGTAGTAATCTGTGGCTGTGTTGAACTGACCCAGGAATATCAGGGCATTGCCAAGGTTACTGTAGGCTCGCCGTTCAGCTGCTTTGTCCCCAAATTCTTTGGCAATGGATAATCGCTGTAAATGCCAGGAAAGCAAGGTTGAAACAACATGAAGACAATATCTTCATCTGTGCCTCAACTAATGACTGAAAGTTATTTTCTTCTTTTTATTTTTTTTTTCAATATATATTTTTTTACTTGGTGCACAAGCAGAGGCAGTTGCACAAGTTCAAGCTGCACACTCTGTTGGGCACCTCATTTTTCTGACCAGAGGTGCTGCTGCAGCATTGGTAACTCAAATCTCCCCCCTGTGTTTCCCTTTATAGGCAGAATGCTCTCCCTTATTGCACACTGATAGATTTGTAATGGGAAACAGAGGAGAGGCTGGTTTCTCTCAGGAGGAAATAAGTGGTTTACAATTGTGAGTGACAGGAAAACACAAGGAGGGAGTGCCTGAAGCCATACTTGCATTGATTCACTGAGAACCAATTTGCTATTTTCTTCTGTTTGATCACAAGAATCTCTGTACACCGTGTGCTGGTAAAGCATGAGATGGATTGTGGTTCACTAAAAAATACATTAAGGTAAAAATTGCTCCAAATAAAACTTAAAGGGCCAGCACAGCTGATGATTTTGCATAACAAAAAATCCCAAATCGTGATTAAACACTGTCATGTTTTCAATTTGTTTTAATCTGACTAAACAAACATGGATATAATGAAATGACAAAAGTAGTAAAGTATTTAAATGGGAATCGGTCCTCCTCCACTCTTAAACAAACTGACAAGTCTTGTTATTTTGCATGGAAAATTTTAGCTAGGGTAACATCTGAGCAAGTTAGAATCTTCTTCTTGTTAATAAGTTTTGTTTGCTTTTTCACTGAGTGAAATTAGATAAACTGTAGTCTGTAGGATGATGCTAAATTATAATATTTATCATGTATTTTTATTATAACACAACAGTAAGCCAAGTCATCACTTGTTTGCTTCTAGATGGCATGAAATAAAAACATACACAAAAAGCTGCTTTGCATTATGCTGCACCGAGGCTTTAAGACATGGCACATAAACAAGCTACTAAAGACACCCAGGACTACTGTACGAGGCTGATAATTTCTGACATGTTTGTACAACAATGCTCAGATTATGATGCTGGTAAGCATCCCAGATTTCTCACCTGACGGTGAAACTTGATCGCTTCCACAAAGTTACCCAGTAGGTAGTGGGTGTTGCCAAGGTTCCCATAGGCCCGCCCTTGAGCAGCTCTGTCACCGAGCTCTTTGACCAAACACAGGTTCATCCTGCAGAGGCAAGTACAAACATTTAGTACTAGTACCTACATGTTAACAACATAATGCTAGTAATCAGTTTAATGCCATGTATATCTTTATTCTTAGTACAATAGAGGCAAGGCAAGTTTATTTGTTTAGTGCATTTCAAAGTGCTTTACATAAAACATTATAAGCATTACAAAGGAGTGTGCAAGCAATGACAAGTGCATTAAAAACAAACTTTAAAAGTTGGTCCTCTATAGAAGATTGTAAAAGTCTGTAGAAAGGGGAGACAACTTGTGGTTAGTTAGCTTTAGCTTCTTAGTAACTGTAGATAAGGCTGCTGCTATTTGTAGGCTACGTTGACATGACACTTACAAGATTGTAAGAGTCATAAAAAAAATAGTAGTATCCAAACTAATCTACCACAAAATAAAGCCCAGTGATTAATGAGTATCCATGAGCCTTTGCCCATAAATTTCTTGAGAAAAATAAGAATATTGGCAGAAAAATGCAAGCAGAAGGGGAGAGCAAAGCAGCAAAGCGTCAGCAGGGAACAGAAGCAGGAAGATTGCTGGAGGAAAGAAGTAAGCATTTTCTGCTTTTCTTTTTTGCACATATAGTAGTTAATGTCAATAATAATGTATGTCTCTTCTGTAAGATTTTTTTTTTACTTTTGAAATCAACTGTTTTATGAAATAATATTTTATTGGGGCACAGATCTTTATGAAGTGGTTTTGAAAGGGCTCCATAATCCAAAAAGAAAACAGGATATTTCATGTGTATAATGTTTCAAGAATTAAAACTGGATTAAGACTGTCTGCTAACACACAACTGCACAACTCATTGCTGCTGGAGTGGAGGAATAATAGCTTATTTGTATGTAATAAAACTGGACAATAAGGCAGAATAATGGAACTGCTGTGAGCAGAGAAACAATTAGTAGAACACAGTAAGGCTGTGGACTTCAATCCAAAGATAGTTGCAGTGTGTGGTGGGGGTAGCATTTAATCATTAGGGACTTTGGAGCAGTCAAGTAAATGTTGTTTTGTATTTGGTCCACAACTTAAGTACAAAAGACAAAAAGTAAAATCAAGTCCTGACTTTATTTGGACTGGACAGTCAAGAGTGAAAGTGTGTGGCTTCTATTAAATCTTTTAAATGTTTCTGTCCGTATTATTTTAGATTTAAGGTGAAATAGATTAATGTACTGCATGCATTTACGTATGTTGTACTTTAAATTTTACCTTCATGGCTACCAATGTGACTGATGTCCAATGAACTGTTGACAATACATACTCGTAAAAGCCAGTAGCCCTTTGCAATGTCTCTCTGACATCAGGAGGCAGGTCCCCTGGTTCCTGGGTGCAGCCCCACAGCTGCTGTTTGCCCTTAGCGTGAAATACGTTCCCGATGTTATAAAGAGCTCTGGCCTCTCCAACCTGCAACACAACAGTAAAGCCAGAGGGGTTTAGGACATAGGGTGGATCTTGGGATTGTATAACCCATCCTTTGTTTATTTGTGAGTGTTCAGTTCATTTAGGCAATGCTCTTATTGTAGTGCAACATGTTACCTTGTCACCTTGCTCTTGAGAAATATCCAGATGTCTTTGGCAGCAGACAACAGCCTCATCAAAGCGTCCCAACACTTTCAATGTGTTACCAAGGTTACCGCTTGCTTTTCCTTCTCCAATTCGGTCTCCTATGGTTCTAAAATAAGAAAGGAAACCAATTTTTTAATTGGTGGTGCAGACAAAGATGGCTCCTATATGCTAATCTGTTTGTCAAAAAGAAACTATCAAGATGCTGGAACAGGGTTTAAACTGAATGGTACATTTGCAATTTTATTTGCTTACCTGGAGGAACCAGATCCCAGTGGTCCTGGTGATACTGTAATGTAACAAGCTAAATGTCCCTGGGGTCTTTAATCACTTCCCTGCTGAAGTACCAGCTGTGCTCACTGCAGGACACCAGATTACTTCCTATTTAAATATCCTACTTGTAGTTGTGGACTTTTACTACAAAACGTGCTCCTATCTTTTTTTCTAGGATTTTTCTTTTCTAAATCGAATAACACACTGTCAAAAATGTAATTTTCGGATGTCTTTTTTTTTAGCTAATTCTGTAACTAAATACTGAAACATCTGTTACATCAAGGCTGCCGAATTCTTGTAATAAGTTCAACATCCCGATCTCAAAAGGATCTGTTGTCTCTTGCCCTGAGATATTGAATTGAGTTAAAGGTAAAACAGCTCAGACCAATCAGTGTACTTTTCTGGCAGTTGTGAAATGGTTTTTTGATATGATGATGGTCAACAAAAAAGAAGATGGGGTAGATTATGTCATATCTTCAGTGACATTTGTGGAGTATCTTTTATTTGAAAGAAGTCCAAAGAATAATGTTGAAGACTTTTTTTCATTGCAAAGGATGCTTTAGATTTTAACTTAACTGGCCTCAGTGAGAGCGAGATTTACAAGTTTGTTTCTACTGACTGTTCTCTGATGAGTTGACTACAAAAACTGGCTGCATCTCAACATATAGTAAGCACCTTGTTCCCACATACCAGTAAACAGCTGAGAGCTGGAGCTTCGGTTAAAGAAAATAATCACTACATATATATAACAAGTTATTCTCCACTTTTAAATTCAACAGGTACATTTGATTGATGATTAAAAGATATATTATTAAACTACATTTTTTCATTTTGAAGTTTGGTGATTTAAATCACCTACATGCAGCACAGTGTTGAGGTTAGGTGCTCACCTTGCCAAAGTAAGGTCATGTTTGTGGTACTCCAGTGCTTTCCCATACTCCTTGAGGTAGAAGTAGGCATTGCCCAGCTGGCTGTAGATGGCACTGAGAGTCTTCAGGTCTTCCGTGCCAACCTGCACGGCAGCTTCAAAAAATGCTGTTCCCCCTTTAAAGTCCCCGGCTTTGCACAGCCGCTCTCCTTCCAAGGCTAACTCCAAGCAAGAGGCCTCCATCCTGAGTGGCGCACACATGAGAAAAGTTAAAAAATTATAATAAATCAGCACATGCTTACTCGCACTATCACTGATAAAGATGTACAGTAATATGGATCATTTTGCAGTGGAGATGCAACATCATCTCATGGTGATGACTGGAAATATCTCCATGACAACAAGGTCTGTAGCTATTTCTGTGGACCGTTGCCTTAGCAACTGAGTCTAAGCTCTAAGATGAGCACCTCAAGAAGGTGTTGCACTTTTCACTCATTAATGCTCATATCAGTCTGTGGTGTAAAGACATGCAGTTCTCTTGCACTGGTTATTAATTATATATTGCTTACCCTTGTACACGTTGACAGTATGAAATTAAAAGTAAGCTTTTCTGTTTGTAGTGATGCTTTTGAATGTTACTGCTTTCAGTTTTAACAAAAACCAAGTCAAACTTCTACAGTGTAGTTGATCTTGTTTTAGTCGTTTAGCATTTTAGTCATTTAACAGCTATATAATGATTTGACCCAAAGGCATAGCCACACTATTATTATGTACTATGACAAACGATCATGTGTCATAAGTGATGCATGTAAGCAACACTGTTTCCTGAGTGTACCACTAAGGTACTTCAAAAACATTGCTGAATACACACGCAGTCAGAGCAAAAACAAGAGGTTCTAACCCACAAAGTACACACTCCATTATTGCATAATCCAGGATAAAGTAAAGACCAGCTAATTTGGCTGCACTTTAAATTCCACATAAGATACAACAAAAAATAGAGATAAGCAAGGATTATCCTTGAATTTAATCTGTTTTATCAAAGGCTCAATTCAAAAGGAACTGCACAAAAATGGAAGAATAAGCTTTTTTTTTTTTTTTTTTTTTTTCAAAAAACTGTAGGATGTTTATTTCTGCCTTCACAAATCTATTAACCCATGTCCTTGTGGCTGTAAGAATTACAATAGCAAGGTAATCTTCTGGTCAGATTTTCTCCACATGGTCTGATTTGTGCACCCACAGGTTATTTAGATTGTAAAAATCTGCTTCAAAGTGGCAAATGACTATATCTGTATTGGTGCTTTTTCAATACAGTACCTGTGTTTTTGCCTGGTTCGTGTTTTATCCACATACACCTGAAGCTCCAAGTGTAAAGGCCTTAGTACAGATTGAGGTCGGGCTCCACAGTGGACCAGTCTACACATGGCCCTCTCTGCTCCAGTCAGAGGGCAAGGCTCAAATGCCATTAAAGTAATATTAAAGACAAGTTAGATCAATAAAATTCTTTACACAGAATAAACTATTTATCAACTATGTATACCACAGATACTAGGCTTAGACTTTTTAAACATACTAATTCTCCATATTGAGTCCATAATGTCAATCAAACAGCTGAAAAGAATCCAATGTCAGCAATTCTGCAGCCAATCTGGATACAAACCAGCTGGAAGTCAGAACCACAGTCTCAAAACAACCAAGAATAACATCTGTTTTTAAGTCCTCTGAAGTCCTTAAAAATGTGAATGACAATTCTTTTAATCCCGTGGCCAAAATTGAAGAATATGCCACAAAAAAAAACAGGTCCTGTTAAACCGTCTTTTTACTTAACTTAGGCATCAAAGTTCAAACTATGCAAACAACATGAAGCTGTTGAGATGTCCACAGCTGTTCTGTCCATCAGTTCTTGTGCTCCAAAACAGAAATGTGTCCTCTTATTTGATCCTCTTCAACCTGTCCTCCACTGAAACAATGGCATCTATTACTTTACAAACCAATAGAGAAAAGGTGTAACATGGGGAATATTCCAGAGGAACAGTCAATTATGAAAAAGCTAGTTCAAGCTTGACCACTATCTCACTGAGAGACAGAAAAAGAATGAAAGAGACAAAAGAAATGCTAATCCTATCACCTGCACCTCCTGACTGGAGACCATACAGCGCAGTGAGTAGCCCTGACTAATCCACCTATCTGCTGACACTAACAGAAACACAATTAGGTCAGCAGCCAAGACAATTAATCAAGACTGAATGAAGAAGAGGTAAAAGACCTATAAAGCCAATACAAGTTCTAATATGCTTACAAGAAAAGTAATATGTGCATGAATGTGTTCATGGAAGGAACTTTAAATGCAGTATTTCATTCCTCATCATTTAAAACAGGATGCTTCACAATTCGAAATCCCCAAAAAACATCATATTTTGTATCTTTGGATGCAAAATAGCGAAAATGTAATTCTCAAATTATATCTTAAAAAGAAATGGTAAGCTGTTTCAAACCTAAGTTGAGAAGACCACTTCTACAGTGTCTTGGTTACCATGGCAACTGCTAATTATTAGCTGCTAATGTGATGTAACTTATTTTAGTCAGTAATCATCTTTACTCCTTTTAGATGCTGTGTTCAGAAGACATGGATGGATGCATTTGCTATGTGTCATTATGCAGATAAAATGATCTTTTATCAAAATCAAAATAGTGTAAACCAGTTTTAAAAACCGTTTTGAACACACAAGGACGAATATCAGAAAATATACTCCTCAGATATATTGTTTTCATGTGTATAATAATGTTTTGCATGTTAAATCTTGTGGCAAAATCATAAAAAAAAGACTGTTCATCATATACAGATCATGTGTGGAACTATGTACTAGAATTACATAGATTGTGTACTCAAAGTTATTGTTACATGTTAAAATTTTAGCAATGACCAAATAAATCAGAAAATCTTGCAAAAGACTGATGAATTCTATCAGAAAACAGGCTAGCAATTTAGCACCACCAGTTTTGGCTGATTGAGATTAACTTATGTGTCAGTGTTGTTAACAAACAGGTGAAACATATTTTCTCTCAGTCTATGACTCAAGAGTATATGGCTCAATACCAGGTTAATCGCTGTGACTATACAAAGTATTTTCCCCATGCGACGAGTTGTGTCTGTACATGTACATTTTGCTTTTGAAGGATAACAAGTCTGGAGGCCATTTTCTCTAAATTGAAAATGAATGAAAAGCTCACCCATTAACTGGATGGAAACCGTAGCTACTTACTACTGACTATTACTGACTTGTCAAACAACAGGCTTTGTTATATTTAAACTTTAAAGGTACTCCTGACACATCAGGGTGCTAATATGGATACTACAAACACCATTAAAACCAAAGCAGTTATCCTTATTTACAATCATGCATTTGTTTTATATTGTGACATCTCAAATTTATCACAAAATTACGTGCAGACGTCTATTGCATTCCCACTATAAATAAAATATAATGGTGTTATTACAATTCTATGATGTATTATATTGTTTACCTCAATGCTGAAAGCATGCAAAACAAATTAGGAGGGATGTGCCACAATTTAACTGCACTTGCAGGTAATTGTTCCCAAGGTCAAATTAAGACTATTTGGGAAAAGGAAACCTTTCTTTTGAAGTGTTTTGAAGCGGCAAGAGTTAAAGCTTGAAAATAAAAGTAATAATTGAATAAATAAAAAGCTTAGCAGTGCCGCTTAATTTTTCTTAAAATCAGAGGAGTTTGTGTGCAATGCAGAAAACTTAACGCTTACATTACATTATAGGCAGCCTGAGCGAGGAGTTCATGGTCTCCCGGTCGAGGGAGCTGCTTCAATACCGGGAGTCCTGTGACCCAAAGGTCGCTCAGGCTGGGATCGAGGTTAGGACGGGACGTAAGTGGAGAGCTTCCGAGGCTGTGGGTGTT
>JBAMHW010000021.1:11099033-11112289 GCA_037177495.1 Rhadinocentrus ornatus | reverse complement strand
GACGCAGCAGAAGTTGCGTCAAGGTGGTTGTGGATCACGAGGGGAGAGGCGTGGCAAGTAGGGTAGCGCTACCTGGATACAAGCGGGGGCCTGATTAGCCGTGGCTGGGTCACCTGAAGGAGGGGGTCTGATTGTTGAAAGACCTGAAACCCCCAGGTTACATCACTGATGATGTGTCCAGGGGCACCATAAGGTGTATCTAAGAGCTTTGTAAACACAACATTTAACATTTGATTTAGAAATTATATTTATATGTATTATGTTTAAAATGTTCATATTTTATTAGAGATAGATTAAAGTTGCACAAATAAACTTTTAAGTCATCGATTTGACCATCATTCCACCAGAGATTTAATACAGGTCATTGCTCATTGCAAATACAACAATTTTGCTGTTGTTTCAGAACTCAGCAGTGAGGCAAAAGTACTCCAAACATACTTCATAAGGGTTGGTAAACACAGACTCAAGCCTGGATACTGGAATGTGGCTGGAACTGGTTTCAATTGTAGATAACAGTCCTACAAAATGTGCAAGGTCATCCCCTGGGTAACCTTAGAATAGCTACCGCTGCTTTGGCCCCAATGCAAGAAATGCTGCAGCTTTGTAACTCTCTGACTCTGAACTGAAAATTCCAGTAACTAGATCTGAACAATTTGTCAACAGATAGAACCACAGAGATGTAGACTCTGCTAAAGGCTACCAGTGAAAACAGGAAAGTGGAGCAGACACTAATAACCAGAGCTTCATGGAGGTAAGATTCAAGGTTAGTGCAGTTACAAAAGCTTACAAAAGGAATATTTTGGTTCATATTGAACAACCACATTTATAGTTTAAACACCACTAGACAGTGTCAGTTGTCGGTTGCTGAGACCAAAGACACTAAACATATGGAAAATTTTGTAATGCAACACAAAGTTTTCAACAAGCACGCACAAAGCAAAAGTAAATGAGGCAAAAAAAGTGGTTGATCTCACTTAAAATCTCACCAACAAATCTGACAAATGTGGGGAAGTAAAAAAATGGCCCTGAGTATTGGTCATGATTGTGTTTTGTGCAGTGAACAATGCAGGAAATGCTGCAACAGACAAAATCAGACAACAAGAAGTTTATGAACATATAAAAAAAATAAATAAAAAAAAACAAGACTAAAAAACTACAACATAAATGTTTGGTCTCCATGGCAGCATTTTTACACAGCAACTTTCATTCTTAACAACTTTGTGGGAAGAATAAGCAGTTTTGTGCTGAGAAGTCTGCCATTCTATCCTCTGATTACCCGTCTAATTGGTCTGTTTGGGACACACTCGTCCCATAATAGCCCCGCCTGTGGTCTAAGTGAGACAATCTCCCAGCGCTGCTACCATGGCAGCACTGTGATGTGCACGTGACATACTGGATAGTCTCAGGGAGCCAGTTAAAGAAACAGAAGTAGCAAGTTCAGTTCATTTGAAACCAGCAAAGAACTTTCAAAAGAACAAAATCCAGATGAAAAATATACTAATTTACTAAATTGGGATTTAGATCAATGTAAGAGGTGCAGTATGACGCAACAATAAGGCTGCATTGGCTGTGCCAGGTTAAGGATTTGCAATGATTCAATTAAAATCAAAGTCCTCTTCCCAATGGTACCATAAGTTTTCAAACACTTCAGAGCAATGATACTTTGATCCTTTATTTCTCTAACATAACCAGACATAGGACAAAAATGTCCCATGCATTAAAGGTACTTTTGTTAGACTATCTAAACAACGAGTCCTCCTAAAGACGCACTATGTAACTTTCTGACCTTAAAACTCTGAGTTTTGGACTCGCTTGATGGCACAGTGAGTGAATTTTTGAAGGCATAGCTGCCCAGCAGCATCCTGAGGCTGAGAAACAGCACTATACAACTTCTTCCTAAAGAATGTCGCAGCCAAGTTTGGCTTTACGCACCCCGTCACAAGATAGCAAGGAGATATAAACACTGGCTATTTTGAAAGCACATCATGGCTGATTTAGTAAAGAAACGTAAGAAGACATTATTGGAGAAAGGAAATCAAAATAAGACTTTTACTGGATGGAGATTAGCCGTAGGTGTGCGTCATCGAGAAAATCTGCAAAAGTTCTGTAGTGAGTCTTTAAAGTAGACTCTCCTCAACTTTTACAATAGGGTTATACAAAAAAATGGAAAAATATCTGAAGTTTTAAAATGAGATTAAGAATTTATTTTAGCCTTGAAGTATTATAAGGAATGAATAAAGACAAAATACTTCAGATTGTTTGGGAACCAAGACCATCCACAAACGGTAATACATAAGAAACAACCCTAGTTGAGCGGTAATTATGAATAACTTATGTATGAAATTTCACTCAAATAAATGCAGGTGATGTAAGTAGAAGGTGATGCCTAATACTCTGATGCTGTCTCAGAGCATTTCCTTTTATGTTCTTTATTCATTTTAAAAAGGTCTGCTGCCATGATTCTTGGCTTAGCTAAGAAAGCCCTGAGCTCTGAGTCGTAGCACAGCCATAATTACAGACTACCATGGCCTGTTGTCAGGGAAACCAAAGAGAAACTCTCTAGGAATGTTTTTCCTCTTGCAGAGCATGTCTCCTTCATTTAGAGCGGAACTGTCTCCCATTTTCTTCATTTGTATGAATACCATTTAAAGATGCATTTTAACTCTGTATTTTTGTTCTTCTTAACCTTGTTTTCAGTGGTAGTTTTACTTAGGTGGTATCATTCTCTCACCCTGAAAAAAGAGAGAAAAACAGAATAATAATTGGATTTTTCTAAGAGTTTTGTCATTTCAAAAGCTAATGGAGGAAATTTAACAAAGTATTTGGTTGAAATAGTGACAATTTCTATTTAAATGTCTTGGCTGGAAGCAAGAACGCCAAAACCTTTTTTGTAGCAATTTCATATCTTAAATGTACAAGTAATGTCCACTTATTTGGCATTTATCGGCATATCAAACTGCTTTACAAGAAACCTTTCGAACGTTTTCTCTGGAATTGCATCTTAACAAAGCCTGTCATGGTTTTCATTCTGACTACAAAACAAGGGGATTTTACAGGAATGGTTTATAAACAAAAGGCATCCAGATAATATTTGCCTTGTGTCTCATCTTTGTTGTTTGAACACTACAGCAATAACACATATCCACAACCTTCAGTCTAGGTCATTTAATCATTTTACCTGTTTGTAAAATAAATACAGAACAATTGTGTGGTGACCAGAGCAAAGACCTAGCCACTTTGTTTTTGCTCTCTCTTTGCATGTGTGCGTGACAACCTTGCAGGCTTTTTGAATGTCAGTTCTCGGATCAAAACTTATTAACATTCCCAGCAGCCTGCTCTGTGTCACAGTCACTGGCATAGTGCTATGTCACAATGTTGTGCTTTTACAAGAAAAAAAGCAAGACACAAAGAATTATCTAGAAAGTCAAATGTTAGTCACCAAAAATGTAATTAAACTATTAAACACAACTCCAGCTTGCATATTTTCCTCAAAAAACATAAGCAATCTATTAACTTGACTTAACTTCCCACTCCATATGTCCCATTCATTTGGAGGCACATCAAAATTTTACTTAAGTTCTTGCATAATTACTAAGTGTTCAACCTGATTTGCTATAATCGTGAAATGTGAAGGGCCCAAATCAAATCAGTGTTGCGATTAGTAATTAAAAGAACATTCAGGGGCACCTTACTTTCAGGTGTGACTTGACATACACATCATAGCACAATTCTGCAAAGTTGATACCATCAGTCACATGGTGAATGAGACAGTAAGGGCAATAAATAGTATTTTCTGGAAGAGAATTGTTTAATAATTGAGAGAGAATATGATTACTACATGTAATAACAGCTGTAACTGGAAAAATGACCATAAACAGTCTGAAAATCAAAGCTGGTGGCAAACTTGTCAGACCAATATGCAAATATTGTAGTAACTCTGATAATGGTAAAGTAATGAAAGCCAGAACATTTGCAAATGAGGAGAAACACTGGTATCACACCTTGTATGTCACTGAGGTGTAAAATTAAAATGTCAGATATTAATGTATCCTATAAGGTATCACTCTGGTATGATTCTGGACCCAAATGGCACTTTTAAAGCAAAGCCATGTGCACTGTGAATGTGTCAATACTGTAAACGATCTTTCCTTGAAATATTCCCCCCTTGTTCACTTCTTACAAGGCTCCTCTCAGTCTGTATATTCCAGCCACAGCGACTCAATGACCCGAGCCAGGAACGAGGCTTGGAACTGGGCTGTATGGCTGCAACTGTGGCTGGGTCTGAAGCTTTAAATCAGTGAAAGCTGGCTGGACAAGTTCACCCCGACTAGCTCCTCCTTAAGCAAAGCCCTGAGCTGGCAATCCCTCCTTTTGTCTTTCCAGCCGCTCCCAAACGTCTCCCTCGTATCCTTTTGGCCACTAAAGTCATATTTGACCTCTCTATGCTCGTCTTGGGTTCCTACCTTGAGTGCAGTCTCTTGCTGGCCAGATCCTGCTCCACGCCGTTAGTAGCCGACTGAGCCATAGAAGCGCCTAGCTCCTTACTCGCTTCCTCCCGCTACGAGACCCCTTTACAAATGCTTCCTCTGGAGGCAACAACCTTTTCTTCTTTCTTGAGCTGTTCGCTTCTCTGCCCCCTCCCTCCCACTCGTTTTTCCCTACTCTCACCCCTTCTGTCTTCATTCGCCAAAGTAATGGCAGCCTCCGAGGATGTGAGGTATTGTACAAATAAGCCATAAAAACACGCAGCCCCTCCCCCGATAACACGTCACGTGTTGTGTAGTGGCTCATCGTTTATTGTCAGCTGATGAGCAAGAGCAAAGTATGGGTTTCACTTCTGAAAACACGTTATTCACCGTTAATCACAGCTCCAGTAGAGCATTAAATACTTCCAGTTTCCAGTTGTTGATTGCCAGATCATACACTCTAACTAACATGACAATGTAGTAGGCTACTGACTCATTCTTGGCCAATTAGCTCGATTTAAACAATAAAAACCTGAAGGGAAATGCATGATTTTGATTAAGTTAGCCTATATATAAATAAATTATATCTTCTTGATAGCCATAAGTCTTAAAGTAAAGAATATTTAGAGATTGAATTTTATAAACAAAACACTAAGCAGAACAGGGGAGTAGCTAGAGGGGTGGCCAGGGTGGCACTGGCCCTGGTGAAATCCAATTGGACACCCCAAATGCCACCTAAGGTGATTAACAGGTCATTTGAGGAAGACAGGAAAGTCTACCTAGACACGCATGGATTACCAGTGTACCAGTTTGAAGTAAATTTTTAAGTGGATAGCTAATTAGTCATCCTTTTAAAATATTCAAACTTGGCTGCACGTTTCTAGAATTAATTTGTCCCAATACAAGTGCAACTTCTAATGTTATCAAAGGCTAACTTAATGTTAACCTGAAGCTACGTATCAGTACTAATCTAGTTATATAGTTGCACTGTGTTAGTTTTAAGATAATGTGGGAAAACCATGTAATTTTTTATTTTCAGTGAGTGTATTTAGGGACTACACATCGACACAGTAAATCAAGATTTTTTACAATGGAGTTGAAAAAAAAAACATAAAGATGCCTCAGCTCAGTAGTACCTCAGCTTCCAAGTTTTTTAGCATTGACTAAGCTAGAGCTACATGATCTGGTTTAATTTAGCGGGAGGCTAGCAAGGCTGGTTGCTGATTTAGAGTAAGTAACAGCATGAAAATGTGGAGAAATATATAATATGATCAGCCTGATTATGTATAGGAAGATATATGAAGAGAAAGGGAGAAATTTCTGACTTTTTTTGTGAAGAGGAAGGACACTTCCTGAGACAGAACCTAGCCCCAGTATCAGCAGCCTGACAGCTCCCAAGGTAGAGGTAGCCACACAAGGATCCAGTCTTCCACCACCAGGTAATGCAGAACTGCTAGGGGGAGAAGCCATTGATCTCCCTACAACCACATCAAGCTCCACATACTGCTATGGACCTTTTTCAACTTATTGCAAATATTTCCACTTGGTGATCCAGAATTAATGTTAAGATGTTTTATTCCTCATGTCTCTCTTGTGTGACCACATTTATCACATAGTTTAGTTGAGTGTGTGTATTAGAGAGAAAAACACAATCATTTCCTTTCTACTTGGCCCTACTGATAAAGTCTTGGCCACCCCGTGTATAAAGGCAAGCTCGACCACTAGACCAGAACTTGTTGGGCCCATTTAGTCAGAATCAGGTGTGTTAGAGCATTGAAACACATAAAACCTGCAGGACTGTGGCTCTTGAGCACTAAACTTACCTATCCCTGTTCTAGTGCAACTACACAAGAAGTTCCGACATAACTTGTGTAACTGCTTTTGTTGTCCAGGCCCTTATCTCAGTTACCAATCTGTTCATTCACAGTTCCACTGCTTACATTTTAGTTCCACGTTTGCAATGCAAGAGGAAGAGGTGAATGAGCGACTCAAGAAGAGAACAGCTGAAATAGATGTATCTTTAAAAATCAAAATACCCTAGGCATACCCTTTGTATTCTGACAATGCAAGTACTAGTTTGAGTCAGCAGGTGGCATAGAGATACCATTTAGTAGGATTTAATTAAAAATTCAAATATGAAATGTATAATTAATGGTATCATACTAAGATGATAATAATATCAAATAAAATGCTTATATTTAATGCATTTCAACATCATCCAGACATTACTTTTAAATCTGTTTGGAAAGTTGAAGCAAACAAAACAATATCCTGAGCTGATTTCATCGCTGGGTAATGTCTTTCTTTAAAAATGGGATTGTGGGTAATGTAGCTGTTTCTTGACTTTAGCCATTAATATTTTCTAATCCATTTTACAAATACTTGATACAAGTCAGCACAGCCATAAAGGCAAATGAAAACTGCTGAAGCAATGTAGAAGAAGCTACGGAAGCCTGGATGTAAAAGCAGGGAGTGGGAAGAAAAAATGTGTGTTTGTTATAAAGAAGTGATACTGAAAATATGGCAATGCGGAGAAGTGCAGCCATAGAACAGTTTGCTGTTGATACTCTCAGGCAATGGATCTTCACTTTGGATTTTGACAAAACAACTCAGAACAATCAATTCAATGGCTTTTTTTGGTATTTTGTTATATATTATCTTGATGTCTTAGCCTATAGATGACCCAAATGCTGTTCTCATTATCTGAGTTTCTCCACAATCATTTGTTTTTTCCCTGTTGCCTGAGTATTAATAGAAATACTATTATGTTGTTTTTTCGTTCATAATACTTTTAGAATTTTCCATTTGGTAAAAGGTACCACTCTTAAGTGGTATTGGTTTGGATTCAATTTCATTATTTGCTTGTCGTTTTAAATCTCAGCCTCCAAGTTTCTGCAGTACCCGAGTTTACCACGTTGGGGCAGCATTGTATCAGTGAATGATAAGCCGGATTTGTTTTTCACATGCTGAAACATTGGGGAGGCACAGCAGTACAAGTAAACAACAACAGTGGGAGTAAACACACATGAGCTACACTTACGAGATGACGAATGCTAACTCTTTTCATGTATTTAATAGAGCATTATTGGTCTTTCATTGTATTTATTTAAAATAAGAGGATACTGTTATGTTATTTTTTTTGTTTTCTGTTGTTTTTCAAGGACATGGGCAAGTGAAAGAACACAAACACACATATACACTTTATTAAGTATGTGTTCTTTTTTTCTATAATAATAAACTTTTTGTGTGTAAATGGGCACATTTGCTAAAAATGTATGTGAGATGGAAATCACGTTTTTCTTTGTTTTTTATCTGTTGACTGTATTCATAAAAACAGGATATTAGTCACTAAAATCAAGGAATGAACATTTTCTATGGGAGAACATGGTAGCGAATTATGAAGGAAAACAACCCATTCTAAATATAAGACGTTGTTTTTCATGTCATGATATTATGTGCAGTCAATTCATTATTTTAATGACATGAGCCCCATTTAAACATAATGGCTGTTTGATACAATTCGTCTATTTTCAGTGACAATTCATAAAAATAAATTAATATATTTTTTCTTGTTATCAATTAATCAAAGTATGTTATTTTAATGTGATTGTTTGAAAGTATAAAGATAATAAGTAAATGTTCTGGACAAATGACTGTCGTTAATCTTTAGAGTATGTTTTGTATCCCTCAAAGAAGAAACCACTTAATTTAATAAATTTCTATTTTTTTTATAGTGAATAAGAAGCCCCTTAAAGCATCTACTTTAGTTTAGTTTTCTCACACATAGAAAACATGTTTTCTTATTTTGTCCTTTTTTCTCTCTCTCTCTCTCTCTTTTATATATCTTTTGCTTAATCCCCAGTTGGATCTTGCATATAGTCCATGCAAGCAGCAACTCACCACAGACAACAATGAGCTACAAAGGCAAAATGAGATTGAGGTAAGCTGATTTTAGATTTAAAACTAAGTAACTCAAATTTGTTTCTCTTTTGTGATGCAGGCCAGTTCACATAAACAAACCATCTGCTCGCGGAGTAGGTGAGCTTTAATTTTCTGTTCTGGTTGATATTTTTCCCACTAATGGTTATACGATCAGTATATGAATACGTACCAAGGGGGACTTTTTCTCACTCTGTCTGGAGATTACTGCTTTCAAGTGCAACAAAAAAGAAAGAAAAAAAGGCAAAACACAGTCAGTCACTGACCATAAAAGCAAAAACTCTGTAGTGCTTTAAGTCCATCGGTCACAATGATCATTTCTCTTTGATGCTTCCTAAACCACTTAAAGACTTTTTGATCCTGAGCAGATAAGTCAGATTGTTCCTGTGACAAAACAAATATATTGTTGTTCTTTACAAATCCTGCAGCACTTGATTCAACAATGCATTTACTGGAAATTTCCACAGATCTTAAATGTTACAAAGCTTTCACTTGGTCAACTAAAAAACAGGCTTTAACAATACCACCAGTACTGCTTTCTAAACTTATGAGACTGCATTAAATGTGGTAAAAGATTGAATTATAGCTGTTTTCTTCCCCTTTTGTTTATTGTTTGTTTGATATGTATTTATTTTTTTTGCATTTGTAAGCATCTGGAGATTAGCTTGTGATTTAAAGCTTTTGTGGAAGCCAGCTTGGATTTCCTGTGTCAGTAAAAAACAATATCAGATACCATTTACAAGAAACCAGTTTATTAGTGGGACATGCTTATTTTAAATGTTTGTGTTATTGGCCACAAAGAACAGAAGTTACAAGGTGACAAAATTCAGTATCTGCCTGACAAAGAAAAATGACACAGTTTGAGCTTAAAGAATGTAATCCTTTAATATTTCTTTATTTACTCTTAAAAAATCACCTAACTTTTATTGATACAAGGAAAATTGCTTAAAACAATCTGATTTTAGAACAGGGCTACTCAATTTGGTCCTACGAGTCCTGTGGGTTTTGAATGTATCCCTGCTCCAACACACCTGACTCATATTAATGAGTCATTGTGCAGAATTTCATAGGCTGTTGGCATAATTTAATTTGAGTCAGGTGTGTTGGAGCAGGGAAACATTGAAACCCCTACTGCCATCTCCAACTTGAAGGCCAAGGTCAATATAGAGACAAGTCCATCACAAGGAGGCAACATTACAAGAAGACTAATTCCTCCCCCTGTCAGCACTTAAACCATAAACAGACATCTTCTGATTTTAGGTCAAGGTTTGGAGTGTGTCTCCAGCCAGACAATCAGGAACAGACTGCATACGGTCAGTGTTCGGTATTAATGTGCTTTCAGGAGGCCTGCCATAAATGAAGAACGTGTTAAAATGCTAGTATGTCCTGTTTCTTCAGATTCAGTCATCCAATCCAATGAACAACACTGGCAGAGAAGATTTGGCATAGAAATAACCCACATACTCAACTCTGCTGATTGTCGCACAAATGCACTTTCCTCATAAATTTGGCTCCATTTAAAATTGAAACTTTAAAGTTTTTCAACTGAAAAAGATTTATTACCAAGAACCATGATTAGAGAAATAATCCAGTAAACATATTTTTTTATTTGTTGTGCTAAATTTATTTAAGCTTGGAATAATAATATGGTTTGCACAAATATCAGCAATAACATTGTTATCCTTCACCTTATATCAAGAAGCCAGCAAAACAGCTATGATCAGTCTGGGAGTAGACAAAGGACATACAGTGATGTTCTGGGGTGTCTGGTACTAGAATTTTAGTAATTTAACCTTTGCGACCTATCGGTTTTGGGGTCTTTGTGGATTGAATTCCCATCGAACAGGAGTCTGGAGGTTAGGTGAAGACTGCAGGCACTTTGTTTTCTTCTTCAAGCATTTCCAAAGCAATTTTTGCTCTGCTTCCCTGCTGGCAATGACTGCTTCAACAGGAAATTGCTGTTGTCGTAGGTGATAGGGTTGGGCTTTGTTTTTGTTTTTTGGTGGTTTGTTGTGTTGTTGCTTTCATTGTTTTCACTAATCCAAAGCCTTGCTCATATGTGGTCAAACTTCAGTGAGTCAGCAGAGGGATTAAACAAAGTAGTAGTGGGCTCCCAGTTATCCTAGTATTCAAAGAAATATCCAAGCATTTAACAAAGGAGTTAAGTAGTATTTTTTTTTGTTTTATACGTAATAGAAATGGCTTTGGAAAAACCATAAGAGTTATCTTTGTCATAATATATAACTTTAAAACACAAACATCAATGGCATGTAGCATTTCACTTTTAATAAACAAATTTCAAATTCTGAACATATGCAGTAAATATGTAGAAGATAACTACAAATTTAAATTCAATGGGTGAAATTTTTATGATTCTTACTCAATTATTTTCTTTATAGTGTTATTGTGGAGGCAAATATTTTGTTATGTTTTTTTCAGATGCTAGACAGTGTCTAATGCCTATGATTTAAAAAGACTACATTAAAATCTACCTATTTCATCTCAAATATAATAATTATAAAGCAATCTATCAACCAACCTAAGTAATGACTAATGGCTAGGGAGAAGAAAACAATTTGCATAATGGAAAAATCAGATCTAATCTTCTCAGTCTAGGAGTTTTAAAAGATGATAAGAGAGGAAGGGAAGGAAGTGGGAGAGAAATGGATGAGCACTTAAACCAGAATGTCACTGGAGTTGACATTGCTTATCCCCATCCTTAAACCTTTGTGGAATTCCCTTTATTTTGCAGCAATACCCAAGACAATGCTTCAGTTTCCAACAATGCTCGTAGTATTCAGGTTTCTGTTTTCTCAAGTTTTTTTTTTCCGTCATGCTGAAATGTCTCTCATTTGTGATATGAATCCCCAAAAATTGTATCAACATATACCACCTTGACATATTATGTTTACAATAAAGTTTATTTATCATGTGTGAATACTGTAGAGGTTTAATAATCATGTGGTTACAAAATCTAACACTTATTATTTGCTTTAGATTACCATAGCTACTAACAAAAAATGAACATAAATTAAATAATAGTGCTCTAACTATATTGTTAACATATTATATGTTGTTTAGCTGTTCTGCAAACAACCAAGGGATGGCAGTGGTGTTTCCCACCATTGACTAGACCACCTGTCAGAAAATGACCAACACTAGGCATAGCTATCATGTAAAATTTATTCAACACTAAACAAGTAACAACAAAAATTGTATTTAGAAATTATGGAAAATTTATATGATGCCTAAAAATTATGATTAGGAAAACACAATTTCATTCTGCCTGCATAATAATTATTTGTATAACCAAATTATTCTCAAAAAGTCTCTATTTTGTAAACCTACAATTAGCCAGTCTTTTCTTTTTTTTTCCCTAAAAAGCAACTGAACCTGGAAGCATCTGACTACAGAGGCAGTAATTTGTTTGTGTCCATCTGAGATCATCTCTTGCCCAGAGAACGCAGCTGTCTTTTTGCACAGAGTTGATACACAGCTTTGTTCTTGTGTGAAACAGTTTCAGGTTACATTTCAGGATGCAGCAGCCGACTGTGTTGAGTGACAGTGGTTTTCAAAAGGTACTCCTGAGCCCATCCGGCTAATTTAATCACGGTGACTTCATGGTTTCTCATGTAGAGGTGGCTGAGGGCTCAAAGTCAACACATCTGACAACGACTTCTTTCCTTGGCCTATACACACTGAAACTTCCACTAAATATTCTTTTGTATTATACACCACTCGGTTTTTCATACATCTTCTGATGCTCTGACTTGGACACATAATCAGTGTTGTTTCCTGGTATCTACAGGTGTTTCGGTTCTTACAACATATACCCTCCACCAGGTGACCCGACCGAGATTGATCAAGCTTTGGCCTGTGTCCAAGTGGCATACTCAGCGATGGATTTGAGGACCATAGACATTAGAATACAAAAGTGTTTTGCAATCTTGGATTGGGAAATATTTTGGGGAAATTATTTTGAATTCTGTGACCAAGATTGGCACAAAATGTTAAATAATAACCCATGCTCATTAGGAAAACCTATGGGTCTGAAGATGCTTCTGTCTTAGCTGTGTGTTGGGGATATATAAAGACACATCTACATGTTTGCAGTGTTTTGCTGGCACTTGGGAACAGTGCCAGAAATATCCTAAACAATATAAACCTGCTCTTGATTGTGTTAGATGTGATTTAGCTTTGCTCTGTTGTGTAAAAGAAACTATTTGAAGTGGACAAAAGGCTACATTGTGATTAGTGAAACCAAGGCCTTCTACACATGAAGATGTATGTTGGAAAACGTACTCTGATGTAAATATTGTCACTGACTGAGTCTAACGTTTGTATGTAGATTGAAGAAAAAGGGCTTTCACTTGTGATGTAAGATGGTGTACTTCTATCCACTTGGTTTAACATCATAAAAATGCAGCTACCTCCCTTTTGTGCTGCAATGTTGGACATAACCAACCATGCTCAAAGGAGTTTTATATCCGCACATCAATGTGTCTAAATGAACTAACAAAGGCATTAGAACACACTATGGAGTACATTCTGTTTTTCTTCTCTTTTAATACCCATTTTTGTGGGTAATTAGCATGAGTTGTAATGAATGCTGTCCTATCGTCTTTGTTTGCCTTCGCTATTTATCGCTTTTGGTGCTTAATTCTTTTTTGTTATGAACTGGGTGGTAGCTGGCCCGTCCCAACACAAACTAACTTAAAGTCAATACACATATGACCAACATGTAGTGTCCTCTCCAAGGTCTCTGCAATATTTGGTGCTCTATCTATCTATCTATCTATCTATCTATCTATCTATCTATCTATCTATCTATCTATCTATCTATCTATCTAT
>JBAMHW010000021.1:11068143-11092909 GCA_037177495.1 Rhadinocentrus ornatus | reverse complement strand
TAGTTTAGTTTAGTTTAGTTTAGTTTAGTTTAGTTTAGTTTAGTTTAGTTTAGTTTAGTTTAGTTTAGTTTAGTTTTATATCTTATAATGCTTATGTAGGAAATGGTGGTTAACATGTTTTGTTGATTACTGTTGTGTCTAATATGTCAGAGTAAAATTATAAGGGATGCATAAAGAAAATTAGAAGTAGCATTTAAAAAACATCATAAACAGCTGAAATCCATAAGAGCATTGCAATAGAAAAGCGCTGACTTTTTATCTACAGAGAAAAGAACTATTTAAATGAAATTTAATTAAATTAGATATATGTTATCCCATAGTAAAAAATGAACACCGCTGTGGTTGATATTGATATTGCTGTGGGTTTCAATGTTGAAACAACACTTGGAATAATAAGACTGGGAAGTAATAAAAGAAATGAAATAGAAACAGAACAAGCTAAAATAGATAGAAAAAGACAACAAAATACACACAGTGAGGTAAACGGTCATTAACTGTAAATACGTCATCATTATCGTTGTGTTTACCATCATCATCATTGTCATACTCATCATCATCATCCTTGTAATCATGATCATCATCAACACCATCTTCATAAACATCACATCAATGCATGTATGCAAGACATTAGTCCAACTTATAACTGCGTTCATATAGACCAATTCATAAACAATAATCATAAGGCAAGGCAAGTTTATTTGTATAGCACAGCTCATTTGCAACACTATTCAAAGAGTTTTACATAAAACATCAAAAGAATTACAGAGGGGTGCTGAAGAATCATTAAAAAAAACTTTAGAAGAAATAAAATAACTTAAACAGAGGCAAAAAGCTAAAATAAAATTAGATAAATTCAAAAAATAAAAGTTCCAGTGTAACGAATTACAGTAATAAAAGGCTGCAAATAGAATTTAAACCCTGATTTAAAACTGATAATATCAGGAGATCTGCAGTTTTCTGGAAGTTTGTTCCACGTGTGAGGAGCATAACAGCTGAACGCTGGGAACAGAAAATAGATTTCTGATGACCTGAGGGATCTGTTTGGTTCATAACAAACCAGATGATCTTGAATCTATTTTGGCCCTAAACCATTCAGTACTTTGTAAACTAACAGCAAAATTTGCCAGACAGTAAGCCAGTGTAAAGATCTGAGGACTGGAGGTATATGACCCACTTCCTTGGTCCTAGTGAGCATTCTGGGCTAACTGCAGCTGTCAGATGGACTTTTTGCTAGACCTGTAAGGACAGTGTTACAGTAGTCTGGTCAAGTAATAATAAATGCATGGACAAGTTTTTCTAAATCCTGCTGAGACATCAGTTCTTAAATCCTTGATATATTCTTTAAGTGATAATAGACTGACTTTACAACAGTGCAACTGCTAAAATTCAGGTCTGAGTCTATGATTCCTGGCTTGGTTGTTATTTTCAAACTTAGCTTTTTTAAGGCAGAGTGCTGATTCTTAATTTTTTTGTCTTCATTTAACTGAATGAAGTTCTTGCACATTCAATACTTAATTTGATCAATGCAAATGATCAGTGTTTGGATGGGTATAGGCTCCTGGTGAGATAGTTATGTAGATTTGTGTGTCATCAGCATAGTAATAGTAACATATTTTGTTGTTTTTCATAACTGGCGCGAGTTGGAGCATGCAGATGTTGAACAGCAGTGGCCCCAAGATAGAGCCCAGTGGAACTCTACAGGTTATTTTAGTTCTCTCAGATTTATAGTTACCTATAGACACAAAGTAGTTCATGTATTTTAAATAGGACTCTAACCAAATAATTGCAGTACCAGAAGGTCCTTCAATTTTTTTTTTTCCATCTGGTCGAGTAAGATTCTACAGCCGAAGCCCAGAAGTACCAGGACTGAAATGTTTCCACTATCTGTCCTGAAGCAATTATCATTGCAGACCCTAACAATTAGGGGATCAAAACAACTTTGTCCATCAATAAATTTTTACCTCAACAATATTCTCTGTGTTCAATTACAAACTGATTAGACTACTAACAAGAAATGCTTTCTAGCAATAAAGGAGAACATGTAAAACATCTTAACTTTTATATTCTGTCTGAACTGACTAAGGAAAGATTGAAGGGACAAAGCACACTACTTTACTGCAAGAAATTTTTATAACAATGCCACATTATACAAATGTTTCTTGATTTTCCAGCAATGGAAGAATAAAGTTCAATAATAAAGTTGAAAATAACATTACATCTTTATGATGTTTGATAATATCAGGAAATTCAGATTGATTTCTGAAATAATAAACAAACAGGGAATTCATAATTATCTAACTGCTTGTATTCATTGATGAAAAAGGCAGCAATAAGAAAACTGAGGATGAGAACACATAGTTGAACTGAATAAAATTGTTGACAAGATGTCTGTAATCAAATTGAATTGTGAGACCTGTGAAAATGCACAGCCATGTAAAATGTACTACCATGACTTCCAAAGCTAATCCAGTCATAGTTTAATTCTTCTGAAAATGGTAAAGCTGAGAGAATTGAATGCTGTTTAGGATTCCCTATTTTCTTTCTGGTTTGACAGAAGCATACCACCTACAAACCAGACAGACCTCACAGCAGGTCAACATCTGTAATGACACTCTAGGTCAAGCTTGGGCTCTGCACGACAGGTTTGAACCCTGACCTCTCAGGCATTATGGCTGCTTCTGGGGGGGCTTATCATTGCTGTAAAAACTGATATTTCCCACCCTGGACAAAGACAACGTAACCAGTCAGGACCCAGACGGTCCATCAGAACTGAGTAGCAACAATTGATCAGCAGTTGTTGGCCTTTATTGTCTGTGCATGAAACTAAGGACACATGTTGGGTGGTAAAAGTGTCAAAGCCTGACTGAGTGGCCATTGTGCTAGTTTTCAGTGGTAGCAGTCCAGCTTTGTTCCCTGTGTTGTTCATCATTAGCATATCAATATTCAGAGGAGTTGGTGCTGGGCAGAGGTGGCAGCCTTTTTAGCATAGAGTAGGCCCTCATGCAGAAACAATGAAACTGCATTCAGCTCTTAAGGTCCAGCTGTTGATTTAAGCACATATATGACGAAGAAGTATGTTATCTCTCAGTTAAATAAAAAGTGGAGATAAATCTGAATCACTGCTTGGAGCGTTTGTCTTTTCTGTTTCCTCTTTCTTTGATTATCCAAAGATATTTTCAAAGATCTTGCAGTGTACGCAAAACACTTATGACCTATTTCTCTTGTTCTCTTGAGTGAATAACAAAAGCCTAAATGGTGTCACCCTTTCCAGTCCACACCACCCCGTCCCACCCCTCCTTTGACTCAAGCCAACTGACCCCGACGGACAGTTAGCCTCGTGTAGTATTGTGTGTGTGTGTTTGTGTATGTTTGGAGGGCAAAGCCACCAACGTATCAGTTAGTCCATGGGGCAAGCGGAGAAGCGGTTGGGCAGTTTAGCCAGCTGCTGGGGTTTGCAAGCCACGGCCGGCCTGGTCAGTGAAATCTTGCCAGATGGAGCCATTTCAAAACAATGAGAGTTGCTTGCTATAGTTGAAGACTAGATGCTGGTTACTCTGGCGGCAAAATGGGTGAAATGTAATCTAGCAAAAGGTTACTATACCAAGAAATATCCACCTAATCATATTGAAATTTTAGTTTCTGCATGTACCTCCCTAACAGTATTAAATAGGCTCACCCAGACTAAAAGCATTAAGATAACATATTTCTGCTAATGTATTAAATAGTCACTGTAAAAACTAAGATTAACATTTCTAAAAACTTTATTCATTTTTACGCCCATTTGGAAAAATGTTTTCTTACTTTTCATTTTTATCCATCCATCACACACATGTTAGCTCTCTTCCTCTTTCTCTCTAAACAGCAACAGGCTGAGGTGTCTTGGGACTCTACTCTGCTGCTTAGGAGTAACCAAGCCTGGGTAATGAGGCGTGTGATTGGTCCCCTCCCTCCTGGACAAGGGCAGTCTTTGGAGGACATGATTGATCATGACAAAAGCACAATGGCTGCCTGGTGTCAGAGGGGTGGCATGGGTGCACAGGGACCCCCCACAGTAACACTCAGTCGCCTAACTCTGCTGTGCATAAGCAGTCACACACACACACATCATATATGCACATACAGTACACATGCACAATTCAGGACACAAGGCCACTTGAGGACATAGGCAAGCATATGACAATGACACAATGGCAAAAATAAACAAAGACCATTTTTTGTAAAATCCCAAATGCTCAAAAAAAAATCTAAAATGCTCTTAAATTTTTCTGTGTTAGAGAAAAAAAAGTTGAGTTTAAATGCTTTACAAAGTAGAATTAGAATTAAGTCAGGTTGTCGCTTTGACAGCTGCACAGTTATCATTATTTTTTTTATAAACGTATAAACACTTTGTGTAAAGTCTATTATTGAGTGTATTGTTATCAGGAAAATTTGATTTAAGGGTTAGGCAATTATAAGCTATACAATGTCTTGTAGTTTTCTTACAACTTAAAAAAATGAGTAAGGGCAATATAAATTTATTCCAAATTATATAATTCTAGCTTAAAATGCAAATGTATATAAGGTTTTTTTTTTTACTATTTTTTAAAACACATCACATTTGAGTGAATATTTGCATTTATAAGTTATTTTCTTCCCTTTGAGGTGAAAGCCTACTTGAAGAACAATTGAGGCTTCATATGCAACACACTGTTTGCTCTTTTGAAGTAACCCTTATCCACATGGCACTTGTGAGACTGCTGAAACAGCTCATCAAGGTCTAAAATCAGCTTCTCCTAGGTGCAAAAGGCAGAGTGTTTATGGAGGACCATTAATGGCTGATTGTAGCCGCTTTGTCAAGTAGGACCCAGGTGTATAAATGCTTTACCAATTTTCTGTGATGATGCTCTGTAGGTTTGCAGTGTACAAATAAATCAGGATAGAAAAAACCTTGACATAAGCTGGTGTTCATGCAAAATAGTAAAGAAACTGTAAAACATGATGAGAAAAGTAGGACAAAAGAGAGTTGATAACTTAGCTATATTTAATCATTTCAAATATGTCTTATTTTAGCTGAAAGTATCCTTCACATCTCCTTGCAAAACAGTAAATAGATGATACTAGTTATGCATCATAAAATTGATCAAAAAGGAATAGTACACTTGTAGGCTTAACAATAAAATTTAAATAGCCGAGGTTCTACTCAGATGTTATTTTATACATTCGAATTACGCATGACAGCACACTACCAAGGACAGAGGAAAATACTTCCACATTAGATAAAAGGAAAAGCACAGCAGTCCTGTTGTTTGTTTTTCCATAAGCGTCTTCGGCAGCATTGGCAGCAGGATTATTGTTAGCCTACTGAGTAGAATTCCTTATATATTACAAACAGTAATCTCAATATAAATCCACGTTTATTTATTTATTAGGTATTTCTGCTTCTTAAAGCACAAAGACTCCTCCATGAAAATAGTATTCACTTGTAAATGTCACGATGATGTACCGTGGCAGCCGAAAGAAAGTGAGGGTAGATGAGGTTTGGTTAGAAAGGATAAAGTTTGTTAATTTATTTTCAAGTTTGTGTCGCTAATTACCCTGGTTGGACTAATGACAACAGAGTAGTTCTAATTGGTTTACACCGCTCATGGGCTCGCGTGCTGGGCGAGTAAAATTGAATCAAAGCTGTAGGACTAAGTCAGAATATGTGTTAGGGTCCTAATTGGCACGGTCTCAAACGAGTGAGACGTGGCACGCAGCCAAATGCCGTTATGGGCGAGCGTGTGTTTGTTTACTCTATTTTTTTTTTTTTTTTGAGAGACGGATCATATATCTGAGTATTAAAAGTGTGAGTTTGAAAAATTTATTTCCTCGTCTCTGAGCTTTTTGTGCGACTTTAAAAAATAACAGCTATCTACAGGCTATTTACAGTAATTAGTAGCTTACTTAAAAAAGAAGGAAAAAAAAGTACATCATATGTGTTTTAAGTTCTAACAGTTACAGCCTACCGGCTAACGGTATGCTCGCTTCATCTCCTATCATTAATATCTCATTTTAATCAAACAAAACAGAGACGCGACGATGGAAACGCATGACAACAACGTCGAAGTGCCCCATTGTGCGCCTTGAAAGACAGACACGTGCAATATAATATAGATAAAGAGTGAGAAGGGAGGGTGACTGTTGGCTAGCGTGTGTGTGTGCGTGCGTGCGTGTGTTTGTGAGCGTGCTTAAAGATAGCCTCTAGGGATATTGGAGCAGCACACACCCCCACAGCCTGTTTAGAGAAACTCCCCTTTCAGCACTCTGGACAGAGGCAGTGCTGGCCGCTGGTTATTTTGGTTGAAGTAAAGTTGCAGGCAGGATCACATCCGATCAGCTGACGCTGCTAATGGGCAGACATTTTCCCATTGCCACCCGCCCCTCACCCCGAGCTTATCAACTAGGCATCAAAGAGCAACTTGATGAATATTCAAAACTCCCTACCTCGGAGACAGACGAAAGGAGAAAGGTCGGCGAAAGTTTTTTTTTTTTTTTAACAAGTTTTTTCTGAACCAAGCTGCTTTCGAGCAGACCTCAACACACTCTTCAGAGGATAAATCGCCAAAAAGGGTTTGAATCAACTATTCATACTCAGATTTTTCTCCTTATTCCTCTTTTTTTTTCTTTTTCTTTTTTTTTTTATTCACAGACTTTGTGCAGTGTTTTCTTTATTTGGAACATCAAAATGCTGCTTGAACACCCGGGGTCAAGCTGTCAAAACACCGGGAATTTCTCCCGGTACAGTTCAAGCCAAGGTAAGAAACACAATTTTATTACTTTCTACTTTCTCAGTGATGAACTGTGCTATAAATTTGGCTTATGGGGAAGTAGATATCAAATGCAAGAAGAATAGTTTAAATTGGCATCCTGGTTCGTAAATGAGTCAGTGTTGTGGTGGTTGACAATGCAGCAAATCAGCACAGCTGGACTGAATGGTTTGTTTGACAAGCATAAAATGAGTGCTATAAAATATTTTGATTAATTGCAAAAATCAATGACACCCCCAAGAAAGGCGCGAACCTCTAAAGGTAATTCTGATTAATAGTTCAGTGAAATAGGCCTTGTATGTAAAATGATGAAAGAGTAAAGAAAAACATCCAAGAATTTCCAACATAGGCAACTCGTGTAGATGGAAATGGGCTGTTTAGAAGCGCTTCTTTTGAGGGAGACGTTATGAATCCGTAATGAGTGTTCATTGTTGGAGAATCACACCAACAGATGTTATGCGCGTGCTGTCATTTCACACCGCCGCCTGTCACGGGAGCGCAGAGCGCATGGGAGCGGAAATGGAGACAGTACCGGTGTCCACTGAAGCGGCGGCAACCCCTGTGCGGATGAACGACAGACTGTAAGCTAACGCAAAGCCGCTCCGCATCCCAGTCATCACAGCATGCTCAACAGGTGTCTCGTTTCTGTCCTGACAGGTGGGACACCTGGTGGCAACTGGGACGGGTGCGTTCAAGGTTTTAGCCAACAAAACTAGCTAAATTATTTGTGTTTTAGAAGTATTCAGTAGCATTTCATAAGGTTACCACACGTTTGATGTGTTTTTTTTTCTACTTAGCTTATAATAGACTATTGCGATTTCGTGTTATTTAATGTGTCAATTTCAGAAAAAGGATGGATGAGATCTCGAATCTAACTAAATATGCACATTTGGTAGAGCGCAGAAAAACAAACAAAAAAACTTGTATTACTATTATTAATATCATTATTATTTTTATCATCTTTGCAACTTTCCCTAACTGACTGACCATTACTCTGATGGCAATTTTATGGTTTTGTTGTCACATTACTGTCGGTTGACCCCCCTCAAAAGCGAGCGATCAATATGACATAAAAATTATTACAAAGCTGAAAAGTAAGAGGGGCACCCATAAACCCCACACCTTTTCTCCAAAACGCTTTTCATATACTTCTGAAATGCAGGCAAATAGGACATTGATTTTAGATTCATCAGCAGTCCGGTTGTGGCACTACCAGTGATTTCCCCAGGCGCTCTTTTGAGCCAAAGATCAGTGTCAATAAAATTCATTGGGGTGTTGGTCCGATCAACATGTTATTGAACAGCCAATATCTCCCCTAAATAAACACTTGTCTTTAAGAACTCGTGAAACGAAGACGGCGTGTGTGTATGGTTGTGTGTACGCGCACCTGCAAATGGTTTATTTATAAATCACTTTTTAACAATCTGATACAAAGCTGACAGAATACATTATTTAATCTGTCTGTTAGATTAACCAAAGTACATTAAATGCAAAAACAACAACATCAACAAAAAGAAAAGAAGAAGAAGAAGAAGAATTTACAAGCAGTTTGGAAACAGATGTTTTGTTGTTGCTTTTTTGTTTTGTTTGTTGTCTGGTTTATTTTTCTTTACACTTGGCTGTTTTCTAAAATAATTTCTAAATTCATTTTAAAGGCAAACGTTATTTACACAAAAGAGCTGTTTCGTTTTAGGGGACTAGTTGCATTGTTATGTTTTGATGCACATTTAAATAGCCCACGTGCGAAACGCGTTCATTTTCCATGGGTTATCCAATTCCCTACAGGTGTTTAATGTTATAAAAGCTGGAAAGTAATGCAGAAAGTTCAGGTTTCCATTCTTCTTTAAACATTTTGTACAAAATGCTAAAAACGTGAACATATATATTTTTCTTTTTTTTTTTTTTTTTTTTTGGCACATCAGGAGAGCCAAAGAAATTATTTTAATCACAGTGGTTACAGTTGGGAATAGTTAAGTGGAGAACGAATTAAGTTGATCCCTTTGTACACGTTTCAGTTTGGGGGGGGGGGGGGGGGGGGGAACAAAAAAACCCCCCAAAAAGTGGAGGGAAAAAAAAAAAAAAACCAAACCTTTGTCCCACCCACCCCCGCCTGCCTCCCCCCCTCCCCCCTCCTTTCCGTCCTTCTCCCCGACACAGAAACAAACAAACTAACTAAAGAGTGGAGGTGAAAAGAAAAAAAAGCAAACGCTTTCTCTCTGGAGAAATAACCAGTAGCATCACTTAATGCGTTTCTCAGCACTTCAATTCTATTGGCTTCTCCCCTCACCTCCTATCTTATTCCTCTTCCGGGTAACGTACTCAGTAGGTGATGTTGATCTATATCCCCTGTCGCCCGGGAAACGGAGAGGCGTAATCCTGCACAGACTTCAACACGGGGAAGCATATAAACTATAACTCCACTGCACCTTCGCGCGTTTGTGCTCCCTTCGGGATTCGTGCTGAACAATTTGACAACACTTTGTGGGTGTGTATGAATGCGTGTGTTTGTGGATAGACACGAGCAAGGCTTGCGTTAATGTAAGCGTAAATCATGAGCAATGGACGGACATGGTGAGCGCAACTCTCCCAAAGAGGGACCAAATAACACAGAGATGCTCTTTGCTCTACTGTCGCACAGTGAGGAGTTGCGAAAAGGTAAATGAAAGATAAAATAGCAAATTACTTTTTTAAAGTTTATGATACTGTTATATAAGCGTGCATGTAAAATACTGGCCTTGACATGGGCCTATGGGACAGGTCTGTTGTGCATCCGTTGACAGATTTTTGTGAGTATCTCGATTTTTATTGCGTTTCAATTTTAGGAATTTGTTTTGTCCCCGTAGACCTTTGAATACGGATTTGCACCGAGCGCACGTATCATTTTCGTCTCATAAAATAACTTGTCGGCACTGAACGTCCATGCTTCACTTTTGATCTCAGCAAAAGAGTGTTCAGATTTAGTTTAGATTGGGTGTTTAATCCGTTTTAACTCAGTTTGCACATCTTTTTCAATTAGCTATTTTACAGCGCCCTGCAAGTGGAAGAAAACCGTTCAATTTTTTTACGTTAATAATGTCCAGAATTAATTATTGTAGTTATTGTTTGGCTATTTTAATTAAACTTTTACCTTTATTTGACCATTTATAATCAGGTTGCATAAATCCTCACCGCTTAGGACCAGGAAACAACCATACAAACCAAATTAATAAGATTAGGATATATTGTTCATTTAAATATTCTAAGTGGGCCTTGCAGGGAGATCTAATTGCTTGGACACCGTGATGGTTTGTGCCGTGAGACCACAGGCCGCAGCGTTCTAGTTTTACCAAGCGCACTGAATTAATGATGAGCTGGATACACCTGTTCTTGACGTGGCCACCACTGCACTTATGCGGGGCTTGTTGGTGATGCAAGACGAAATGGCTCGTCAATGTTTCATGAATCGTCCACAGCAGAACAATAGGGGTGCTATTCCTTGCACGGATAGAATATGAAGTGGTCGAGCTTCTTTTAATTAGTAAAACAAAGGTTAAATAAAGTCCCACTTGGCATTTCAAATGCCCATTTTACATGAGTTTTTTACTGTTTTGTTGATTTCTTCTTGATTTAGAGGAGAATTTTAAAATGAAAGGGAGTTCATTCTTGATGCGTTCTCAATTGCTTCGACGGAGCATAAAATACACCGATATAAATTTTAGCTTTAAGCTTCTTGTGTTTATTTTTTCCAGGACTGATCTTGGGTAAATGTAAGTTTTCCTATAGAAACTTTGGAATGCACTTCTTTTAGAGATTTGAAAGGTCACTGATTAAAGTTTTTTAGACTACACAAAGATTTATACACAAAGGGGTTTTCTCTTAAGGGGCCGAGAATATCTTTTTATATCCTGCATATATTAAGAATGATTTGATTTGCCTATGGAATTGCATGCATTGGTATTATTTCCTTTTATCAAATTCTATAATTGATCACATGGTCTTTAATTTAATCAGTTGGCACCTGTCGCTATTTAAACCCGATTATCCGGTGGCTACGTGGCTGATTCTTAGCATTTAGTCTGTTTTTGTATCTGAAAACCCACTTCAAAATATAAAACGTAAAATAATTATTTCATAACCACTATTCACAGCTAGTTTCAACCCGATAACCGAGTTTTTTTTCGATTGCAGAATACCACTGCGAACAGTTGCAAATTAAGAACCCACATTTTGCAAGTCGACTTGTTTTCTAATTTATAATCATGTTTCACTTAAATGTTACAGCAGATTTAGGCCTTTTTTCACCCAACTCACGTGATATAAATGGGTTTAAGCGCATGAACTTGTTCAGTAAGTGTGCATTATTTTATTTATTTTTTTCCTTTAGGTGCTGATGCTCGTCTGATCACGCCTTATAATTTAGGGCGTAGAAAAAAAGGTCAAAACGCACAAAAATAAAGACAAAGAAAAAAAATAAAAGACTTTTATCCACGTGGTTGTGGTTTTGAGCTAATGAGCAGGATCACTTATCATTTTACGCTCAAGTAATTTGACATGGTGAAATTGTTTTCATTTATTTATTTTGTTTTTTCTGCAGAAATCCCAGTATGCGCAGGCTGCAATCAACACATCGTGGACCGCTTTATCCTCAAAGTGCTGGATCGTCACTGGCACAGCAAGTGCCTGAAATGCAGCGACTGTCAGGCACAACTTGCGGAGAAGTGCTTTAGCAGGGGCGACAGCGTGTACTGTAAAGACGATTTCTTTAAGTGAGTTGCCTCCAGATAACAAAACAATCGAATGCAATCGTTCCTTTATCAATATTATACTGTGTATTAATGGAATCTCTGCAATATCCCCGAAGGAGATTCGGGACCAAATGCGCAGCTTGTCAGCAGGGGATACCGCCTACGCAGGTGGTGAGGAGAGCGCAGGACTTCGTGTACCACCTGCATTGTTTTGCCTGCGTCGTTTGCAAGAGACAGCTGGCCACAGGTGACGAGTACTATCTGATGGAGGACAGCAGGCTGGTCTGCAAGGCCGACTATGAGACTGCCAAACAAAGAGGTAAGCTGCTCTCCACATTTCCATCAATGACCTGAAAATGGTCACTAAAGCAAGAAAAAAAATGCTTGTAAATAATTCTGATAAATTTAAAATTTTTCATACTATAGTATTCTATATTAATTATGTACCTGGAATTGTTCCTTTAACGTGACAGTGAGGTCATCCATAAACTCTGACCCCCCAGCGTTAATTGCACCGTTGCCTGCAACCCAGTCGATACTAAACTGTGCGAAGTGCAGGGCAGGAGGCTTACACTTGCACTCTGCACGTGAAGGGATCAGCTTTCAATAACTCTTAATATGGTGACAGAGATCGTGTGGGGTCCTATGTGTGAGAAAGATGCACAGTGACTCCTTTGGGTGCACATCTGTAAAGAACAGTAAATATATGTCCCTACTAGAAAATATTTATGAATTGTGAATCGATAGTTCCTCCAGCTAGTCAATATGCTGTTTTTTTTATTTGTTTGTTTTCTGTTTTACATGGACAGTCAATGAAATAAAAAATCACTGCAGTTCCTTACGACTATAAACTGTAGCCTATAACTAAAGTCTGAACATAAAAGAGAATGTTTTATTTTTATTTTTTTATTTATTACGAATTCGTGATGAGCTTAGTAAACAAGGGGCAATGAGGACTTTAACTGAATATTTTAAACTCAAGTGCACCAGGGAAAAAAGAAAGTGCACAGCTTAATAAATTAGTTGAAGTCTAAAAAATTTTTTTGTTTTTATTAATTTATTTTGTTTTTCTGCATGTATTTTATAAAGTGTTATTTGTTCATGGGGAATTACTTGTATTTAACTCATTCTACAGAGTTGAAGAATTTAATTAGTCTTAATAGTTGATAAGCTGTATGAACATCTAAAGTATATTGTTTCTACAACTTCACTGTTATAGGACATAAATCACACAGCCTTTTCAAAATGTAATTACAATACTTTACAGAGGATTAAATGCATACAAATGTATGCTATTCCTTCATAATATATAAATCTTATTTGTACGAGACTGTTCAAAATGGGGGAAAGAAAACTGGTTCCCTGCATCAGTGGTCCACATTACCTCATTTACTAAATATCCCAGCAGGCTCGTTCCTGATGGGGCAGACTGGGCATGGTCAAGTTTTATTTCCCCATCTGTTTGTTGTGAATTTACTGTGCTGATTTATGCAGCAAGTTAACACAAGTTTTTGGAATAAACACACACGTTTATTTTACTAATGACTGGGTGCAATTACTTGGGCAGCATCCATTTGGATGATGGTTTTTTTTTATTTTGCTGTGCTGGCTAACAGATGTGCAGACATGATGCAATTATGCAAGCAGTGTCAGATTAGAGTTTATAGAGGAGAATTTATTCATTTATGTTAAATTGGAAAGTGCTGTGCTCTTAGTTGCTGCAGGGAATGTGTGGTTTTTCTAATATCTTATGTTGCTGACCAAGGACGTCAGTGATGACAGCAAGTTTAAAAATGCAATGGAAAATATCACTATAACAGTAATGCTTTGTTATCTATATTCTAATTGTTTTCAGGCTGTTATCTGTCTTTTTTATTTTTTTTTTAGTTTTATTTTTTCATTAACATCCATTTATCCACCAGGGCTGAATTTGCATTTTTAGGAAATCATCCGTCATGTTAAATATAATTAGATGGGGGGTCCGTCAATTGTTATTTGAGATATTTTCGTGTGTCTTTCTTTCAGAGGCAGATTCAACTGCTAAGAGGCCACGAACAACCATCACTGCTAAACAACTGGAAACACTGAAAAATGCTTACAATAACTCTCCAAAACCAGCCCGCCACGTACGAGAGCAGCTATCTTCTGAGACAGGCCTGGATATGCGGGTTGTGCAGGTAAAGTATATTATCATCCATTATGGTCTCTTTCATTAATGTCCTGAGTTCATTATCAAGGGACAATTGTGGCTGATCTGGCACAAGTATACTATATGAACAAGTGTGTGTTGGGAAGGGATTTATGGCTAGATGGAGTAAAATGAAGTCCACATGAAAGTCAGCATGGTTTAAGTGCAGCCTCGTTAACAATGCTAAAAGGGCCCCCGCATATTGTCTGCTGCTGAAGAGCCTCACGCTGGTTGCTAACTGTTGGTCATATATATTGTTTTATTTGCAAGGACAAAAGTAGGGACAGAAGCCACTAAAATGCTTCTCATTATTCAGTGAAAGGAAAGGGGTGAAGAGGGTTCACTCAGGGTGGAATATCATTAAAAAGAATATTAAGCTGCAGGATTTCTGGGTAACTGACTGAAATGTATAAATTTTCTGTGCAAAACTTAAAGATATCTTAGATTTAGACCACATACCACAATAAAACTGCATGGAGTGTCCAAGAAAAAAAATTAGTTAGGTCAAAAGCCAATTTAGAAAATTTTGATTTTATTGGCATGTTAACCCGTCCAATCCCTGAGGTGAGGACCACTTGCAGTGAAGTTAATTAAATGTGTGATAAATCTGAGTGAGGGGAAGCTGGTTGCAGCGTTACTGCATAGTGTCTGCTTCAGTCTCCGTCTTGGACACTGAAAGGCATGAAGTGCTGTCCAGACAGTCCTTGAACATGAATTTTGTTTTAATGTTGTAAAAAAAAAAAAAAGTGTATCAAGGAATATGAAGCTTTAATTCATGTCTGAAAATCTTTGGAACTAAATAACATTTGCTGTTAATTTTCTATAGACTTTGAGATATAAATCAAGCAAGTTAATGTAGTAAATGTGTAATTTGTAATTTGGATTCTAATTTTTTTTTTTTTTGTATCATCAAATCACCTTCATAGCATGATTTTAAGTACAAGCGTTTTTGCTGAATCATCAGAAGATTTGCCAAACAAAAGGTCTTGTTTGTTTCACCCTCCAGGTTTGGTTTCAGAACAGGCGAGCTAAAGAGAAACGTCTGAAGAAAGACGCAGGGCGTCAGCGATGGGGGCAGTACTTTCGCAATATGAAAAGGTCACGAGGAAGCTCCAAATCTGACAAGGACAGTATCCAGGAGGAGGGCATGGACAGTGATGCTGAAGTGTCTTTTACAGGTAAATAAAAATAGAAAGTGATAAATGATTAAATGTACTTGTTACTTATTTACTTTGTCCACACGTGTTCTCTTCCTGCTGTAACGTGCAGTGTATTTTTTTTAAAGTGGAAAAAGCAGCTGCAGCTGCACACCATGTGGCAGTTATAACATGCATACTGGCTTATTGTCATGACTTTATAGAGCATCTAATAGAGACATTGCTATTAATTACATGTTACCTGCTAAAATAAATCAGTTTATTTTGGAGTTTGGAATCTAGAGGAAGAGAATTACCACCAAAATAAATGTTCAGAACCAGAAACTTGATAAAAGAAATAAAAAAATCAATAATAATAAAAAATCTAGAAAATTTTAACATTGTGGTTTTTCTAAAAAGGCTTTTATCTCATAATGTAAAAGCATCATCTTAATCTAATTGTATCAGTATTAGCATATATGGCCAGTAGTCTGATGGCACAGGTCAATACAGAATAAATATTAGCACATCAGTATCCTTTTCAAACATAACCAAGTTGTTATTTGCAGCTACACTTAATTTTTAATTAATTTACTAGTTTTCTGAATACAAATATTTTGTGTAAATGTATTTCAAGACATAAATTAATCATTACCAATTGAAATATGTGCATGTTTGCATAAATTTAGTCCGGAGCAGAGATTTGAAAGCCAGGTTAAAAACAATTGTCATTTTGTGACATTTCTAAAGTCATTGTCAGAAATGGTTTAGTAAAAGGGGCTGTGCAATATCTATTTTCACCATTCCATGTTTCACAAAATAGTGTCAAGGCCTAAAAATATATGTTGCCATGTCTTAAGGAGACAGTCGGTAACAAATGACAGGCTGTACATCAGATGTTTTTACATTTGAGTTTTGAGAAATAAAGATTTGCATCAAGGTTTCATAAACAAATGTTACAAAATAAACATATCAGTGTATGTTTTGCATATTTTCTTTTCACCAGCTAGAAAAGAACATTTTTAACGATTTCAATATTAAGTAACAATGGTTCTGTCTGCAGTGTCTGACCTTAAAATGTTTATGAATGTTGTTGTCTAGATTTTCAAAGTTTTATATTCTCAAAATTATTTAGATACTGCTTTGTTACATCTAACAGTGACTATATTTAAATCAAAACTTGCCTTAAGGTCCAATAAAACCAGACTGGTAAATTGATGCAACACTTATCAAATACATTACAGTTAAGTGGGACCACTACATTAAGTGTATGCTGTTAACAGAACAGAAACATACAGCAAGTACATGTGGCATATTCATGTCTTTGACTCCTTTCTCATTTGTTTAGATTTGCTTTGCCCTGTGAGTGAAGCCACTGGTTGCGCTGACTCCACTAAGATTAACCAATTAATGAATTAAGAACTATTGTTGCAGCTGCTGCAGGGAAAGATAGAGAAAAAGTTGATCTGTTTTCATGGAAAAATGTTCTTCTAGTAAATAAAGTCAAGGCAAACTAACAAATATAACTTTATGTTTTCTTTTTTTTTTTTTGCACAGATGAACCTCCGATATCGGAGCTTGGCCATACTAACGGTATTTACAGCAGCCTGAGTGAATCCTCTCCAGCCATGGGGGCCCGCCAAGGGGGTAACAACCACAACTCCTTCCCCCTTGAACATGGCGTGCTCCCCTCTCAAGATCAGTTCCATGACATCCGCTCCAACAGTCCCTACGGCCTTCCCCAGTCGCCTGGGTCACTTCAAGCACTACCCAGACACCAGCCTCTCATCTCCAGTCTCGTCTACCCGGACTCAGGCCTTTCCATAATGACCCAGGGCAGCGGACCTGGGATCAACCCTGCTGTAAGGGTTTCCATGGGAGCAGTCAATGGCCCCAGCTCGGACCTCTCCACTGGCAGCAGCGGTGGATACCCAGATTTCCCTGCTAGTCCTGCATCCTGGTTAGATGAAGTGGACCATGGGCAGTTTTGATTGGTCAATAAGAAACTGATATCTTTTGCTCTCTCTCTCTCTTTTTTCCCCCCTCTGTCTTCTGTTGGACTTAGGAAGTGGAAAATAGTCACAGAGGATGATGTGATTGTCTGAAACGTTTGACTGCGGTCAAAATCTGACTGAGATATTCAGAGATGTTTAATATCGATGAAACAAAGAAAAAAAGGTCCATCATTTATAGCACTTGGCCAACCCTTTTTTTTTTTTTGTGTGAGGCTTCCTGAAAAACAAGCATTTTGTCAAGAAGATTCAAGTTCCAGAAACCACTATATAAGCTCTTTTAGAACAACTCAAAAACTGTAGAAAGAGACTCAAAATATTTACTTTCAGTATTTGGATTTTCAGACAGTCAGCTCTCATCCCACTGCTCTTTGTTAACCTCAGTGTGTTCAGGTGAAGAATCCAGTTCAACATTCAGAGTCTTTAAATGTCTGGTTGTTGCCAAATATATATATATGAATATATAATGGTTTATCATTGTGGAGACTTTATTTTTATACAAACCCCTTCTTGGAAGTGAATAAGAACCTGGACATGAGGACTTTGTACATTCTTGAACAGGGATTTAGGCAAAAATATAGATGTTGTCTTAAATGGTACCTAGGGGTCCAATTACTTCTATGCATTTGTGTGTTCTCAGATGTAACTTGTTCGTTTTGTTCTATTGGAAAAAGAATCCCAAGGAAGAACTGTAGCACCTCGGGGATCTGATGTATATGTTTGTTTATGTGGAAAATGTTTTATGTATTATTTATTCCCTCTGGTAATGACTATGATTCATAATTAAATGGCAGGACTTTAATAAATTTGTCACCTAATTCAAGATGAAGTTTGATCTGTTATTTTGGTAAGTTTTGAAAAACTATTATCAAAACTTGGAAACTACAGCCAATTAACAAGGTAGTCCCTGTTTACCTCTTATATCTTGCATGCAGTAGCCATTCTGTATATCTTGCATATCTACAGCACATCACAGTGAAACCGGAGCAAGTCTGCAGTTCTGCCTCTGTCTGCAAATAGAGTATCTGGCTAACTACCAACAGTGTATCAGGGGTTCAACAGCTCTTTAGTAAAGAAATTTGATGCAGTCAACTCATCAATTCAGAGATTACTGGGTCTTGTTTGCCCAAATGCCCCTATAGGAAAGGAATCTCCAATCCATTATCCAAGAAGGGATCGAGTGCCCCTTGTGAATTTCCTCATTTGTTTAGTTATTCAGAGTCAGGTTCAATTAAATAGATTAAGCAGTGAAAATGTGTGTTAGTCTGTGTATGTACACATTTGTAAGTGCATGCCAGTAAATGTGCACACTGTTCATGTATTTGCTTCAACAACAGTTTGTGATGAGTATGTATGGACGGATGTGGAATGTATTTATTTATTCATGAATTCTGCCTCTTATAATCTTTTTGTGATAAGTTTTTTAATCCAATTCAATGGCCGTTATATCGTGACTGAGATTTTTAATTAAAAATGGTACAAAGACATACTATGTCAAATGTTAAAACCTATTGTTGGCTCATTTTCAATTTGATACCAGCAATAGGTATAAAAACAAAAGATAGAGATGGTTTTATCCCTGTGTTTGACCATCTTTTTCCTAATAGACACTGAACTGCAGGGACCAGTTTGTTTTTGACAGTTATACTGGTAGCGATGCACGGTATAGGATTTTTGGCCAATGTCTGATATGCCGATATTTTACAACTCATTTGGTGCACTTTAAACAAATTCTGGTCTGCTTATAGTATGATTCTTTGTAAGCGCTCATTCATGTGGACCAGAGAAGGGAACAATGGTCCACAAAAACAAGAGGTCTCATTTCACTTGCAAGTGAACCCAGGTGCAGTTCGCTTACAGTGTGGACACAAAGAAGTCTTACAAGATGTTGAGGTAAGTTAAATGTTTTCAGTTGTTGAAAGGTCTGAGCAGGCCAGTCCAGCTCCAGGACTCTTTCACTATAAAGCAATCCTGTTGCAATAGAAGCAGTTTAAATGTTAGGATTTTTATGCAGAAATAGGAATCGTCTGTGTGGATAAGAGCATATGGTGCTCTCTAAAACCTCTCTAAACCTGTATATGCCTTTCATCAATGATGGTGCCTTTCCAAATGTGCAAGTTGGCAGTTTCATAGGCACTAAACTTCCATACCGTAACAGATGGAGGCTTTTTGCTCTCCTCTTTGGTTTGGATGGCACAGAACTTTCAAAAAATCATTTCTTTAATGTTTGGCCCACCTAAGATGATGCCGTTTCTTTATCATGTTCATATGACTTCTTTCAAACCTGCATTTCTTGATGCGTGGCATACTGTGTTCATAGACAATGATTTGAAAAATAATGCCTGCTAATGCAGGGCCCGAATATTACTTGACCTGCAGTGTTGATCATTTGGGGTTTGCAAAATGGAATTTAAATAAATTCTATTTCATTCTTGTTGAGTTTGTAAATTCTTGCTTATATGTCTGCATTTGTTGTAGATCTGTAAAATATGACATGCATGATGGCAACAGCTGGCTGTCTTCATACCCCTTATTATCAAGTGCAACTTTCAGCTTCTCCCACCATTTAAGGCTGCCTACGTTCCTCCTCAGGTTCCCACAACAAGAAAAGGAAAACCGGACAGGACATCCAGCTAAGCCCTTCCATCTGAGTGGCAGGTATCATTGTTGCCTCACAAAAGCA
The DNA here is from genome assembly GCA_037177495.1 of Rhadinocentrus ornatus. NCBI lineage: Eukaryota > Metazoa > Chordata > Actinopteri > Atheriniformes > Melanotaeniidae > Rhadinocentrus > Rhadinocentrus ornatus. Next base: position 11,073,381 of record JBAMHW010000021.1, on the reverse strand, counting down.
ACAGGTGTGTAACCTGACCCAAAGAGTGTTTGGTAAAGACAGTAAGTGGGTGAGAGTGAAGTGTCAAAAGCTCTACCAATCTCATACACCACCCTCATTGGTCAATTTAGAGGTTGTTTGTATTTGGTGTAAGAATTAATGGGGTAACATTATATGTTGCAGAAAGGCAGCACTTTCCCTCAAAATCTAAGTGTCTAAATGTGGTTTTGTTAAAGTCAGATAGTCTCAAACAAACACTTATATGCATTCGTAGAACTCTAAACCATCTTCAGATTTCTAAACCAAATGGTAATTATGGTCAAATTATTTCTCTGAGTTATATTTTCTGTCTGTTATGAGACTGTTATCAGTCTGTTATTGACTTCATATTCCTTCATAGCTTTTGTTAGGCACTACTTTAGAGCAGGTGTGAAATTTTAGTGTCTGTGTTACAAACTCTTCTTAACAAATAACTGGGATTATCCCACCCCACTCTTCCAAATTGATTTGGAAATCCACCATTTTTTGAGGAAAGAATTAGACTAAGATGGTATGCAATTTTTTAGACAGGCTGAAAACAACTAGGTGACTAACACCACTGCAATGAGTATGTAAGTGGTGAGAAAGTGATGTGAGAAAAAGGAAAGAAAATTAGGGAAATGTAATGCAATACAATGGTATGTGGAGTCTATTGTTTTTTCACATGACGGGAACGAGGAAAGAGTGAAAATCTGAGACAGAAATGAAAATTTTAATTAATTGCTAATAGCAAAATCTTAAATGTGTTTTTGTTAAAAGCAACAAAGCAACCAAGATTGTTGACTGTTATGTGGGATTTCTGTTTTTAAGTGTAGTGTTGGAGTTGGAAGGTCTGGCATGCACAGCCTGTTTTTGATTACACAGCTTCTACAGTTTAACATGTTTTCTGCTGTATTGTAAGAAGGCTAGGCTCCCTGTGATTTAATTTTAAGAAATCTTAGCATTAAACAAAGCTTCGTTGTTTTTTGTTTTTTACTTTTAAAACATGCCAATATAAAATATTAAATAAAGTACTTTAGTTTTATTCTGTTTTATGATGTATTTCCACTTGAATTTCTTTCTGACATTAAGCTGTGGACAGGAGTAATTTGATATAAGTGTAAAATGACTAATTGTTTTCTTACTTCTGAATACTGTATGTGTTAGTCATTGTCTTGGACATGAAGATGTTGTCCCCTGTATGCAGATTGCATCACATGGTAAGCTATCTATTTCCTGCTGTAAAGCCTCATGAGGTCTGAGATGGGCAAACAATTTTCTGATCCAGTTATTAGCATGCAAGCTTAGACAATAAAATGACTCCAATAATAATATTCATCCTATAATTTTGATGGTTTTATTTTCAGTTTTTTCTCTGATGCTCCAAGTTATTTTTTAAGAACTGTATTTTCAAGTATTATTGAGTCTTCCGTGTAAAATAACTTGAATGTGAACTGCTTTCATTTGATACATAAAATAGCTGAGTGCTTCACAATTGTTGCCAGATTTCATGGTGCATTTAAAACCTCTATTTTGACTATTCCAACCTGATTGTAACTACATAAACACATTAAGAAAAGGTATTTCAAGCGTAAATCTGTCTTAAATTAATCTTTAACAGAAGTTTATTTCATACAGATGAATCTCAAGTCAAATCAAATTACAGTCCTCACAAACAGGCAACACTTGTAACTATAAATGAAAAGACTTGTAAAATGAATAATTACAAGGCGTACGAAATTAAATCCCGGAGACTGTCGACGCTACCCATTGCTTACTACTGTTAAACTGTTGGTTTTAACCGTCTTCTCTGTAGGACTCTAAGCCTGGCAGGATGCCTGTTGTCTCTGATATTTAAGGTTTTCTCACACACACCCACACCCACACACACTTACACACGCCCTCCAGCATCATGTCAGATGGTGGCGAGTAAATCAGGTCTGACAATAACACCTCCCTTGGGTCCCACACATCACAACTACAATTCAGACCTAATGGAGCAGCAACGGAGGGAAGGCCGTTCGGTGTGTGTGTGTGTGCATGAGCGCCACTGTGTGCAAATGCATGCATGGAAGAAGTGGTGAGCTCTTTTTCATTTTGGTACCCCTAGAGGGGAAAGATGAGAGGCTGCAGTGAGAAAAGGAAGGGGAGTGAAGCACCGTGGATTATCTGTGGAGCATATCAATAAGTTAAGGCAATGTGTTAAGTGAATAACATCATACAGAACACAAGGCTTGTGTGGCCAGGATAAGAGAGAGTCATATGTTGCAGCGGCGGTGAAGACCCAAAAGCAGGCAGTTCAGGCAGGAGGCAGAAAGGTGCTGGTAACCAAGGTTTTAATCCAAAACTCATGCACTGAAACTAACGCATACAGGGATGAACCTGATAAATAAAGGATCCAAAAACACAGAACTTAAATACACAGACTGACAGATTATCCACAAGTGACATGAATGAGCAATCAGAGAAGACTGCACAAATGAACAGAAACCAAAGAAGTACAAAACTAAGCCCTGACCACTAAAACCCAAAATCAAAACTGGTAACATGACCAAAACTAAACACATGAAATCAGAACAGAACTAAATGAGACAGAACTAAAACCATGATCTTAAACTAAGAACTATAAACCGAAACAATACCTACGTAACAAATGACAAACATGATCATGACAGAACTACAAAACATAAGGAAGCCCATGATCATGACAGAGAATTAAAGAATTTATAAATAAACACCAGTTACAGAACTAAAGATATATTTACATTATTAATAAAAAGAAAATTTAAATAGTTTGATTTCTGTCTCTGTCAGTGAGAAAGTTAATTTTCTATTTATTTATTACTATTGCCAAAAGAAAACAATTGCAAAAAAAAGTATTTAAATTTTAACTATATAACTGAGAAAATAGAAGGAAGGAAGCGACTTCACCATGATGTACACACAGAAGCAAACAAACTGGAAACACAGCACTGACCAAAACAAGACTTTGTTTATGTTGCAGATTAATGGCATCTACAGCTGCGTTTGAGCAATCTAACTAATCAACACAGTCATTAGCGTGTGTTTTCACTGACAACTTTAATCAAATCCATCACAGCTCCCCTTTCCCATTACTCGCAGCAAACTGCATAATTATTTCTTCATTTCATTCTTAGACAGGAATGCAATATCTAGTAATCTGTCTGCAATGGTTGACTGAAATGCATTCAGGAGCATTCATATTAGAAATGTATTGGCTAATGTATCACTCAGCTCTTCCTCTCTCTGCTGGTCTTTAGATGTTTGTCATTTTTTAATTAAATCATTAAAGCACTCCATACAGGCTTTACCCTGGAAAAGTGTGGATTATATACATGCATTTTCAAACACCAACCTAACTAATGTTGTTATATTTACCAAACGATACTTCTAAGTTTACATTTTTACAAAGACAAAAAAATTTTGTGCTGCTTACTTTGACCATATTTTAAAAACTCATCAAATGTATGAAAACATATGAAAAAGATAGCAGCCAGAACTTTTAAATGGTTTATTTTATGCAGATTTAATTAATTTTCTGTGGATCAGCTGTGTCGGCACTAATTGTTTTATGGATGAAAAATGTTCACATTCCTACAGTTAAACGGTGAAGATGCAAGCATCTGCATGAAACAGCTGTGTTTGTAAACCAGTTGCGACATATTTTTAATCTTATTTCTTCTGCCTTTAGCTTCCCTATTAATGTTGCCAGGATTCATAGCAACACATGGTCATATTTGCTTCACAGTGGGATAATCATCGTCTTTCTCATTAGGAGCCTTGGCTGTGCAAAGGGCCATCTTGGGGCCTTTTGGCATCTATGAGGTGTTAACAGCTCCCCAGGGGGAGGCTGTCTGGCTCTCACATAACCCTCGACCTCTCCCGCCCACGAACGCAACACTCACCAAACCACTCAGACTCACAGATGGTCGCTACACCAGTAGCCAGCCCGCACACTTTTCAATTATCACAACGCTCGGGGAAGGCCATTGCTCAGCTGTCAGCTCACGGTGACATGGAAAACAGAGCAGCCAGAGAAGGATGTGAGATGGAGAATTCCTGCATCCAGAACATGGAAAACACTAAAAACACTGCTAACTTGCAGAGGCAATACACTGCATTTTAGCATAACAGCTACAACATGTCTGCTATGACCATCAAAGAAGGTCCTCCTTGAACAGAGTCAGCTCTGATCTTTGGTTGAAGGAGGTGATAAATCACTTAAAATAATTATCAGTAGCCAGCGTTTGAAGTGACAAAGGAAAGAGAGGGGAGCTGATGCACTCATGGCTTAAAGGTTTTTGTTGTCTTCATGAAATGGAGGGTGTGGAGTAGCGACAAGGAGTGCATGTCTTGAAAGGGACTTGTAAGTGTTTTCATTTGAATATTGCCCAACCAAGAAGGAAATAGCAAAGACGACATGATATTTTATCTCTTAAAAAATATGCTTAGACTTTTAGACATGCAGCTACAAGCAGGAAACTGATTTACTTGGCAAAAAAAACTAAAAACAAAGGAAGAGAGAGGAAGAGAGTTTTTCCTCTCCACTATCACCCACCTGCCAATGCTCAGGAAGACGGATTGAATCAAAGAGAAAATTCATTGTGATCCGTTGGTTTCATAGGTAAATTTTAATCTGGCTTATTAATTAATGAGGTAACAAGGATCATCATTTGATTTGGTTGGATTAGATCTGAGTTACAGTTAATTGGACTATATTATGGATTGGGTTAAACTGTTTCTCTAAAAGCACATCGATGGGACTTTTTGTGACACAAATAAAACTTAACTGAGCTGAATTAATGCACCAGGAATATCCTGGACGTTCATGTAGGATGTGATGCTAGAAAAACGGCTGCTCTCTCAAATTGTGTGGTTCTTCCAGCTGTAAAAATGGACATTTATTTATTTTATTTTTTCTTTTTTCTTTTTTTTAAACAGCAACAATATCCGAATGCCAAGTATGACACTGATATCTTTGAAAAAATATTTTGTGTGTGGTGTGGGCCAAGGCCTTGAGTCAGAGTCTTAAATTAACTTAAGACAATTGGAGCTTTGTGCATTTATTTCTCACCAATAGTTTAATGAAGAATCTCCACCACAAGTACATCACACAATAAAATATAAAAAACATCCCAGATAATATTATTGTTATTATTATTATTATTATTATTATTATTATTATTATTATTATTATTATTATTATTATTATTATTATTA
>JBAMHW010000021.1:11055254-11067429 GCA_037177495.1 Rhadinocentrus ornatus | reverse complement strand
TATTATTATTATTATTATTATTATTATTATTATTATTATTATTATTATTATTATTATTATTATTATTATTATGTGTTCAGCTATAATGTCACTCTCCGTGCCCACCCCTGTTAAGTGTTGCATCTAGTGGAAACAGGTGATCAATGAGGGCATAAGCACATGGCAGAGGCTAGGTATTCCCTCATGGTCTGACAAACATAGAGATATCCGTCAGACATTAGAGCAGCAATACAGCCCAGTATTTTTAGTGCTCTTCTGGACTGAAGTTTGGGTATTTTTCAGGAATACAAAGAAAGAAAACACAGTCACAGGTTTTAGATTGAGTGTTGAGCTATTTGTTTTGTCATTTTGGAATGAGCGCGTTTGCTTTGGACATGTATGATACATAAGTAATAGTAAACATCTAAAAAAAACTAAATAACTTGTGTATAACTCCATTCATTGTATTTTTTTCAGTTTGTATTTTTCAATGCCACTTCTCTCAGAGAGAAAAAGAAATCCTACCCCGGCCTCATAGCCCTCTACCCTCCTCCCAAGGTCGCTTCCACCAGTCGCCAATGCTCAATCCAGGTTGGAACATTTGTTCCAGCCCCTCATTCTCTCTCTTTCTCTCCCAGCACTTGGCTGTTGTTGTTTTTTTTTCCGCTTTTTTCATAATTCACGTCAGAGGATCTCTGGAGAGATGAGTGCTGGTGATGTATGTTGGGGTAGGAGGGGTGACAGTGGGTGGAAAGGACAAGGGGGTGGAGAGGGCATACACTTAATCCCTGGGTCAAGATGTATTTATCGAAGATTAATAACCGAGCAGCAATCTCATCATGCTCTCGATGATTTTATAATTTGGTTTCTGGGGGTAGGGAGGGTGGGGAGAGATCAGGGACAAAGACAAGAGATGCCGAAATATTGCTCATGCAGGAGCAGAATACAGTATGGTGAACCATTCTTCAATGTTTATTGTTTTTCATAGATTTTTTTTCTTTTTTTTTTTTTTTTTATGCAGTTGAGAAAGGCAAGCACACATGCACATGCTCATCTCTTCTCTCTGTGGTTTTTCTAAAAGACACCAACACATCATACATGTTTCAACAGTACTGAAAGGAATCTCCTCTAAACTCTGCTTCAAACACAGCAACTTCTCATTTGACATGTTGTAACAAAGCCGTACATGTGTAGGACAGCATCATTTGTGTTCACCTTCACCAGCTTCACAGGCTCACAGTATCCTGAAACCTGGTTGTGCTGGGTTTTTCTTTTCTTTTCCTTGTATAATTTTTTATCAAAATGATCTGAGTATGAATGAATAAATGTTTCTTAATAGAAGTAGCTATTTAGTGATTGCTTAACTGTCATTTTAGTAATATTTAAAAGGTGAAAAGGTAAAAATATATAACTGTTAAGTTGTACTGCTATAACCATAGAGATATAACTGAAATGAAAACCATCTTGGTGTTGTTATGGTCAACTGATACACTGGCCCAGTTCTGTCCATATAAAGCTCAGCTTCTCTGATATTGCATATGTAAAGTGGATGCATTTACTTCATTCAGCTAATGGATTTTTTGCACACTTGGAGCAGTGACTGTGAGAGACAGAGAGCTAAAGAGGTTAAGAGAAAGACACCTTTTGCCACCAAGCAACAGGGAAAAATGGTAAAAAGATAAATTTTAGCCGAGGGTAAAGGTTCAGAGTTCAAGGTGTAGTCTTCCATCCAAATTTATTTATACCCCTAATAATAATGAGTGGGTTGAATAGATTGTTTGTCCCTGACCTTGGTCATCAGGTGAACCTTATGCTACTATATCAAAGCGTGCAGTCAGACATGTCTGCGTGGTTTGACAGGAAGGATGAAGGAAAGGAAAGAAGGAAGGAAAGATGGAGGAAGGGAGGGAGGTATGCAAAGCAGAAGTGGTGGGAGGTGAAGGAGCACCTTGTTTGCATTTTGTATGGAATGAGGAGCAGGATGAAGGATGTGTGAAGGTCACGAGGGAAGGAATGTACTTTGTGCTTCTTTATTTTTGTATGTGGGCATGTTTGTGTATGTGAATAAATTTTCATGCCTATGATGTTCTCAGATAAATAAAGCACAGTATTTCACAAACAAACCCTACAAAACAGTACTTCTGCTGCTTTGTGCACTAAAAACTGCAATACATTTTTTTAAGACTAAGCAGTTAATGCTGCACTATTTTGGTTTCATTGTAATTCTGCTTTTGGTTAGGATGATATCTTAACCAACATAAATAATAATGTGGCCATGTGTTTACGATTTATTGTAAAGGATTATTTCTTTTTTTATATATAGAATCAGTCCCAAAAAAGTCTTTTTCTTTTTTAATCTTGTACAAGTTAAAGCCAGTTTCCACTAAGATCAGGCTTTTAAGGTTCATTGTGACCAAAACTCAAAAACCTTGTTAACTCTGCACTTGAAACAAACCCAGTTATCACAAAATGAAGAACTCAAATTCTTTCTCTCAGCTCAGCACATCTCTCCAGAGACAAGACCATCACTTGAATCCTTGAACATTACCTATCAAACCACCATCCCCGGCTACATTAAATGTATTTAGATCTAACAAAGTGCTCCCCCTTGACTCCATCACTTCTTTAAATGACTTAAGAGGCAAAAAAAAAAAAAAAGAATGAAAGAAAGAAAGAAAAGAATGATGATGAGGAGGGGGTGGCAAGCAAGCAGGAGAAAAGGGAGCTGTGGGATTTACGGTGACAAAATGCTGGGGTCAGGCAGGATGTGTGGCGGTGGTATTGATCAGTGAGGCATGCAACGCACACATGGCCCGAACCCTGACCCTTAAATAGCAAATGAATCTCAATCCAATAGAGTGAAGTCTCTGGTACAGACTATACACACACATAGAAGAAAAAAGTACATACATATACAAATAATTAAGTACATAAACGCGTTTGGTCTCACTGCACTGCACTACAGCTCACCACTCAAAAAAACAGTTGTAGCCTACATATGTTCACAGCACCTATTATTTACATGCTTCCAAGCATGGTAGTAAAGAGGACAAGATGGTAAAAGATACGAGACAAAAGGGTAGAAGATGATATTTTGACTATAAAATATTTCTCTGCAATGAATAAATCTCTCAATGTATCCAAAGAAAATCCAGTTCTTGTAATCTCTAATTAAACAGATTGTTTGAGGGGCACATCACATTAGTGAGAGGCATGTCAGAATAAAGAATTACAGACATGATAACTTGCACCCAGAAGGACACACACTAATGGAAATTCATATTTATCAATTGTACACGTTTCTGCACATATTAGAGATGCTCATGTGGATTCATAATTCTAATTATTACAACGCATTTAATTAATTAAAATTGCAAAGTTATTGATCTGAATATATAAAGCATCAAAAATCCTTTTGTGGTATTGACTGATTTTTAGATTAATCTGTGTAATTGCTTTTTCCATTAAATGTTTTTGTTACATGCTTTTATTTCTTCATTTTTGTAATTTTCAATCACATAATAATCATGCATGGTTGTTTTGCTGTGACGGGATTCCCAGCATTCAAGAATAGCTGTTAAAGTCCCATAATAAAATGTGCCTAACAAATAAAGCATGTTTGTAAACTTTATTCATGTTGCTCATAAGGTTTATCAAGATGAGGTCATATACCACATTTAATTTTACTCAGAATTTTAGAAATTATTGGTATCAGACCTTTTCAATTCAGTCTCATATGTAAATTGATCACACGCAAGGTAAAATCCCCAAACAAACAAACTGCTTGGATTATTCTAATGTCAATTAAAGGTGCTCCTCTTTATTTAATGCCTCTTTCCACTTTGCATTTCCAAGACCTTGATGATGACACACATTTCCCCTCAACCCCAATGAGCGCGCACAGGCATGGTACAAACAAACATAAGGCTTCACTAATATCCACGTCTTCATCTATTTTTTTAACCACCCCACCACCTCCCCCCCTACCACCACATGCATATATGCTCATGTCCACATGTGAATTAGAACACATAGTAAGATGCACACATGCATGCTCATAGACACACATATAACCCTGTCCCCAACAAACAAAAAATCCTTTTAAGTAATGAAATTACATAGAGTCATATGTTACATCGTAGACTAGAGTTATGGTCGCGTTTTACATAAAATTCACATCGGCAGCATTGTCCAGGATGCATGTGTGCATACGGATTTATATTTTAGAGGGTATTAAATAAATGAGCGGGGTGCAGTAAAATAGTAAGGAAGAAAAAAAATGAAAAAGCGACCCAATCTCCTGTTCTGTCAGTCAGTCATTTTCTGTACCGCTTGTTCCCTTTAGGGGTCGCGGGGTGAGCTGGAGCCTATCCCAGCAGTGTTTCAGGTGAAGGCAGGGTACACCCTGGACAGGTCACCAGTCCATCGCAGATCTCCTGTTCTATCATCTCAAATACCGGCAGTCATAAATAACATGAACACCGGCTCTCTTTTTGTCTTGCACACTCCTCATACATTTTTTTTAAAAGAAAAAAGAAATAAAAGACATGTCTTTACAGTAATTTGCTGATTTTATATTTAACACAAAAGGGCAAAATATTTTTGAACAAACAGGATTTATTCACAACAGTAGATAAAAAGAAAAACTAAAAAAACACACACATTTTGATATTGATATGACACGACTTCAGCAAATGGAGCTATTCCATTCCAAACTTTTGCTTTTCACATTTTCATCCATGTCTCTCCATCCATCCAGAGCCATGATCACCCGGGGGCACAGGGCTACTGCTTCTGGGCCAGGCTAGGCCACTCTTAATCCAACATGGCCTCGCCAGATTCCAACAAGTAATTCTCATATTTCTAAACACAGGATTATGCTTTTCTTTTATTACTGCTGAAGCTGACGGAGAGTTGTGGGGTTAGGGCGGAAAGGCTGAACTGATGGGATTACCAGAAAAGCCTGTGGACTTAAATTTAAAGGAGGAACAATGATAAATAATATATTTATATATTTTTTTTTTTAAGTGTGTGTGTTCATAAAGATGATGACTGAATGAAAAACCTGCATTAAGGATGGCCCAAAATACTGATAAAAGGTAAAAGTAGGTCTGACACAATAATAATCCCAAGATAAGCTCAAAAGCAGTTCAACAATGACACAGACAATGGGAACACACACACACACTTGCTTAAACACAGAATGCAAAACTTGGTCTCCAACAATTAAATGTGCATATCAGCTGAAGCAAAAGGCCTTCACTCACATTTACATGTACTGTAGCTTGAAAAGGTGGAGAAGATCCTGTAAAGCTTAATAATTGTGTGAATGTGTGCAGCACTCAGCTTTACATGTGCGTGTTTTTCACAGTGTCCCCACTTTTATGAGTGTAATAACACAATCGTGCCACAGTATCACTGAGTTATAAACAGCGAAGAAGAGAAGCTGAGAGGGACAGCGACGTGGAAGCACAAGATGCAGGATTGCAAAGACAGGGAAGGGGGAAAATGACCTTGCTGGGAATTACAACTGCACCCTTTAATGTGTTGCATTACAAGATATGTGATAAAACACTTTTATGGGGAGGGCCGTTAATGTTGCGGTCTCATCGCACATGGTGCCCACTCAGTGGCACATTTCGTCTGTTTGTGGATACATGTTTGTGTGTGTGATTGAGAAGGGGTTGTAGTCCAGTGATCCAATGATCCCAAGCTGGGCTCAGCAGCTCTGACAAATGTCTTTGTTCTCACCTTGGTACAAGTTTCTCTCTGCTAAATTATCTTTATCTCTGTCAAGAGTGTGGTAGATCAGAAGCATGTGTGGCTTTTCTTTGTTGTTAAAAAGGCAGCTTAGCATCACTGTATGAGTCTATTTGTTTTCTGTTGAAGCTTTTGATCATGTTGAGGGTTTTATCATCATGATGAGGTTTTCAAGTAGGCTTAAGGAGAGCCTTGCCATTTTTTCCTCCTCATTGCTGTGCATGGATATGGGGACATGAGGAAGCTGGACTCAATATTGCCCCCCAATGGATGTGCTGTAGAAAAAATATATAACAAGCCTTCACTACAACCAACTGAAACACAATGTGATTATTTGGAGATTAAATAGTTTATAAGTCAGCTCCAAAAACTACGGGAGAAAAAAAGTGACCATCTGAGGGGAAAAAATGTAACAATTGGAGTCACAAAATTACATGCAAAAGGAAAAATAACCAGAGAGAAGGAATAACCAAAATAGCCCCATTGAGAGAAAAATGTGTATCAAAATCAGTGCACACATTAAGAAAATGTGCCCAAAATGTGTTGTTATAAACATATTTTTTAATCAAAGCTAATTGTATTAAGCTCAGGTGATTAAACAACCTATATATTGGGGACATATTTTATTATGTCCTGATGTTCATTTTAATTTTGATTACAATTTAATTTTTACAATTATTGGATTAATGATTTTGCCCTCTCACCTCACATTGTTGTTTCTTTTTTTTATTATTAATGATTTATTTTAGTAAAAATACTCATTGGTTAATTTTCTCTCACTTAAATAGTCAACTAATAATTCAAGTTCGAGTTTTTTAGATTTTTATTTCTTCTTTTTTTGCATGGGATTTAGATTTTTCTATTGAGTGGCATAAATTCTTTTAACGTGTAGCAGTTTTCTGAATAATACAACTGCTGATTGAAAAAATAGGTTCTGTAATTTCTTAATCTTAACTTGTTAGTTCTATTTTTCTTTGGCAATTTGTTTGTTTTTTGTTGTTTTTGTTGTTTTTAATCTAGTGCTATCAAGTGCTTATTGGGGTATCTCATGGTACATGTGCAGATTAGATAATCTTACATTTCTATGTTAATAATTATGTTAACCAGACAATCTTAATAGAAAAACCTTTTAGACAAGCTTCACTTCACATCCTCTGTTTCATCCTTTCAAACTGTGTTGACATTCGTTTGAAGTCATGTCATACCTTTCATCTGCACCACAGAAAATTTGACCTGCCTCCACTGAGAACTGCAGCTCTATTTTCATTTCTTCTTTATACAACATGTTGTGGCTTATCATTTTCTTTATATTTTCAATCTTTGAAATACCCATAATGCTTTCTCTGTGCTCTCCCTGTCTGCCTGTAAGTCTTACTGTTTTAGTCACTCTTGTCTTTTTCAGCATTCACCTTACTCCCAGTTAGTGGACCCTGACATTCGTTCCAGCCCTCATATTCAGGAAGTGTAGATGTTAGGCCAGGACTTATCGATCAGACTATAAATTATCCATGCATCACCTCTACTCTCCTCATTGCGTGTCTCACATGCAGTCTGAGACCTTATAGAGAGAAGAAGAGAGGGGTGGGATGGGGAGTAGAGCAAGGAGGGAGAGAGTCTCTGGCAAATTGTTAATTAAATACAAATCAATCCTCTGCCATTTATCAGCCTGTGCGTCCACCTCACCTTTAAGGGGGGAGCTGAGGAGAGCATTGGGGAGAGAGGGACGGAAAAAATCAATAAGGCAGACAGGGGGGAGGGATAAGTGTTTAATCCACCAATCAAACTAAATTATGACCATTATACAGAGACAGCAGGACATTATTGGGTAAACAGACTGGGTTCACAAAACTGTAATGTTTTACATTAAACTAAAAAAAATCTACTGCACACTTTCACTGTGTGGCAGGTGAAATTTTAAAGAGTAATTAGCAGAGCTGAACTCAGCATTTTGAAGACATTGACAATTGAATGCAACAATAAGAACAGCATTAAAAAGAAGAAGCCAACATATTCACAGTCAGATGTCCCTCTGTTAATTTGCACTGCGCGTTACATAAGTGAGGTATCTGAGCATTAAAACAGTAGTACAGAGAAAAATGTTACCAACAGAACAACAGATTTTAAGCAAAGCACCAATACTCCCACTTGCAGCTACTTTATTTAGGGGAATTTAAAAAAAAAATACTGATAACATAGATTATGTAAATTCAACACTATTTTTTTTTTTTCAGTCAGCAAAAATCAGGCCATATCTTACCAGGATAAGAAACTGATTGATTTGAACTTTTGTGTTGCAGCCTCAAACAAATAGTACATATTTGTGATAATGATCAAGCAAATTTTACATAATTAATCCATTTCCCAAGTTTAAGAGAGAAAAGAATGTGAAACAGAAGGCTATGGGCAGAGACCATGGTGAATATGACACAGATAACATCTATTCTGGCCTTTTATCACACTTACATGCCTGATTGATACAGAGCTACTGTATCTTGTAAGAATAGTCAAATCACAGACAGCTCTCACTTCTCTCTCTTACGAACCCTGAGAGCTTAACAATCGTCCAACATCTGTCGGAGCCAAGAGAAAGGCAGAGGCCCAGATGTCAGAGAGATTGGTCTTATGGGAGTAGGACTCTTGGCCCATTTACCAAGCAGCCCAGTCAGTGAACTAGGATTAGTGTTACGACATACTACGGAGCCAAAGATAGTTGGACTTTGACCTCAAGAAAAACCTCTGCTTTTCTTTAATTCTTTATTTATTTGATTAAAACCATCTTCATGTAAATTGATGCAAATATTGATTTCTTTCCTAATGTGAAATCTATAATTTTCTCACATAAACTCTATAGGAAGTGAGTCATGCCAGGAAGATATTTGGTGATATTTTGGTATCCCTTTTGCTCATTTATTTTTATTTTCTTCCAAGAGTTTGTAGAACTAGAACAGCATCCACTGCATAAAAAAACAAAAACTTCCTCAGAAACCAATTCTGCGATTTGACCCCAGCCTTCCTTTCTCTCTAAAGAAGAAAAAAAAAGCCAAATACATCAATCTTTTGAAGAGAAAGACTAGACAGTAAAAAAAAAAAAAATATGAGCCTAATTAATGATATGTCCACAGAAAAACTTTTTCACCTTTCTGCCAATTATTGTTTGTGGTCAGTTGCATTATTTATGTTAATGAAATTTGAACAAAAATCCACTTTTAATTTTTAATGTATTTGTTTTCTAGAATGAAGCCAGTTCATTTCCTCATAGCTGCATCTGTTTTTAAATCTTTAGCTTTTGCTTGTGTGTCTTCATGGGTGGGTGGGTGGCAAATCTTGTTCCAGGCAGCTGGATTGTCCTCTATTAGTGTTGCTTCTGTTTTGCAGCCCTAATCCTCTCCACTGGAGCTTCGCCTCAGTCCTAATCTGAGGCACAATCTCTCCTGCAGATGGTTCTCTCCTTAAGCACTGCAAAAGATGTGAGCTCATCCCCATCTCCCCTGTTATTTCCCTGTTGTCCCTCAGCTCCCTCGTCCTTTTCTACCAACATTACTCTCTCATGTCTCATCCCGAAACACTTAATTTCTCCCAGAACCCGGAGAATGCAGACTTTGAACTCTGCTAGCTGAAAGGGTGATTTTGTCAGTTTCACCTCTTGCTTCTCTTAAAATCCACTAAGTATGGGGATAACAAGGCATCTGCAATAAAAATCTCCATGAACAAAGAAAAATTGCACAGAACCTAAAACATTACATTAAAATGTTTGTTTCTTGCTTGTTGATTCCAATGGGCTTGAATCACTGATAAATGGGTGGATTAGGGTCATCAGGTTTGGCTTTTTTTCATTGGCTTCTGGATATTATTTTATTTTATTTATTTATTTATTTATTTATTTGTTTGCATAGAAGATAGACTAAAGATCATATCCCAAACTGACAGATCCCATAGATGGAAGACTTGGCAGATTTACAAAAATATATATTTAGTATTTGAAATTATGAAACATCATATTTAATTTACATTTTGTTTTATTTGTGGCACTTAGTCAAAGGTAAATAATGCAATTACAAAAAAGTGTTGTTCTAACATAGCTGCCTAATAATTCTGCTTGTCAAATATCTGCTTTAATAACTTAGATATTTTACTAAGAAAGACAAAAGTCAATTTTCCTTTTGAAAAAACGTAGGTTTTTGCATGACATGATCTTTTAGATCACTTTGCATGACCAGAGTTTATGGATCCAAGGATGAGTTCATGGATCCAGTCAGCAAGTTGAGACCAGAGTCCACACTCAACATTTACAACCAGCATTTAGCTGTTGTGCTGCAAACGAGTGGAACTTAAACTTTCAGCAAATATAAACACCTTTAACCCTTTAACACCCAATCTGTCACTGGCGACGCAAAATGACACTCCCTTTTCTGGTCATTAAAGGGTTATTGGTTAAAAACATTTCCTTTCTCATGCACCTTTCTCATGCATGAAATCTGCACTGCATCGTTAAACTGCTGTTTGCTTTTAATCTTTTTAATTTATTTTATGTGATTACATTTTTTTTATTGTAATTTTGCACACCCTTTTAGAAATGCCTTAATATGATTTTAATTTTGTTACTATTTGTATTTATCCCTATATTTTCTTTCTATTATGTAAAGCACATGAAATTGCTTTAATTTATGAATGTGCTATATAAATAAACTTGCTTTGCCTTGTTTACCAATTAAACGGTAGACCATTTAAATATTCATGAATAATTATTCATACTTGATGCTGTTCAATAGAAGTAAACAGCCACTGATCTACTGAAGACTGTTTTGTTTTGTTTTTTGTCTGGTTCTTTCACAAATCTCCTTTTAAAAAGAAAAATCTGTGCAGCATAGCCTCTCTAAACTGTATGGCTCTTATCCCTAACTTCCACATCATCCCACTCAATTAGAGGATCAGCCTCCCTCTCCCTGGAGGACTTTCACTTTTTCATTCATTTGTTCCCCTGCAGCTACAGCAATAGCCTACAATTGATAGTCCACTCTGATAGGTAGTTTTCTTTAAATGCTGTGCTAAGACAGGCAAGGCGAAGAAAGTGATAAAGGATGAGTAGTGTTGAGCAATAATACAGTGGGGGTTTCTATGGCAACCTGGATATGAAAGTCAGGTACACAATGTGAGCAGAAAGCTGGGAGGATGGAGCAGAGATCAGGTGCTGTCAAAGAACTGGAGAGTGGGAAGTAAAGGTTTGGGTGTTGGAAATGGATTGTAGGGCGTGATTCACTGCAGAGAGAAAAGCCTGAAGAGAGACTAAGGAAGGAGAAGGAGGAGGGTAGGGTGGGGGTGTAGTGGAGATGAGAGTTGCAGCACCATTTTTCACAGCAGACAAAAACATTTGCAGGGATATCAATTTGGAGCTGAGAAGCAGTCTTCCCCTCCTGCCCCATCATCCATCATCTTTTCGTACTAACCACCACTTGGGCACCTCACTGCACTCCTCCTCCCTTCTCCACCCTGCAAACACCCACACACAAGTCTTGACTTTGCCTCCCACACTCATACATATAAGAACATATTGCAATCTCATGTAGTTTCACAAAACATACATGGAGAACCTCGAACTGGATGCACTACAATGCTTTAAAGTGGGACAGAAAACCATGACCCTTAGGGGATGTGTGCGAAAGGTAAATGCAAAGTAGAGCTGAAATGAAGCACCTCACAAGGCTGGGGTTGAAAGACGGGGCTGAGCAGTTTCCACAGCGGCCGTCGCCCCTAGTCTTCTCCCATTAGCACCAGTAGGGGAGACCCCACCCTCTGGCTGCCCTCTTATTGGCACCTTTGCCTGCACCCCATCACTCATCTCCCAGCCATCATCCATCACCCATCGCGATCAATAGAAGGCCACGCATTCATCAGTTCGCGAGTGCTGATGGGAAAGAGGAGGGTCGTTGGGGGGAGCAATGGAACGGGTGACTATGTGGTGCAGATGGGAGGCAGGAATATTGTAAGCTGAGGAAAAACAGCAAAAGAGTCATCATGTAGGTGAATAAAAACATCAATAAAGTGCACTGTTAAAGCTGCAAAATGATAACCACAAATTGTATCAGTTTAAGTTGTTTAAGTAACCAGGAAGAAAATTTATTAAGTGTACAATCCATGTTTTAAATTATAAGAAAGCAATGTACAACAATGGTGTTGTTTATGATACTGTCCAAGTCACCGGAGGGAAGCAACACACGAGTGTTAAACTGTGTCCTTATGTGTAGCTAAAGCTCTTAACCAAACAGGGTTTTGTTTTTTTTGGTTGTTGTTGCTTTATTTATTCATGTTTGGATTTTTTTTAGTGTGTTGAACTGATATAGTCACTAAAGTAATGTCAGACATCATCTCAGTCACTTTTGTGCAACATGTGGACATTGTTAGATAGATAGATAGATAGATAGATAGATAGATAGATAGA
>JBAMHW010000021.1:11038630-11050604 GCA_037177495.1 Rhadinocentrus ornatus | reverse complement strand
ATATATATATATATATATATATATATCAAAATTTTGCTTTAACAGTTCTTTTAAATTAAAAAAAAAAGAACACAAATAGAGTTGTCCACACAGTAGAGAAAAGGGTTGAAATCTGATTTGTTTGTGCTACTAAACGTCAGTGGGCTTGTTTTTTTAGCACTTTCTTAAGTTGGCCAATGGTACTGCAACAACTCACAATGACAGTCAAGGGACTAAAAAATGTTTATATCACTTTGTGTTTGTGCATTCAGGTTTCAGACTGTTTTTACAGGTAACTGAACAGTCTCAAGTGTATTACAGCTCTATTAAGTTATGAAAATTGTGTTAGGAAAAGCCTCATTTGTTGTTCAGTTAAACCACCTTTCTGTGTGACTGATGATGTGGCACAGTGTACAGAAAAAGAAGAAATAGAAGGTTAAAAACATAAATAAACAAGGGCAATGTTTTCCCTTTTGTGCTTTATTCCTGCATTGGTTTTATGATGTGCTGAGGCCAGGTCACCTGCTTTCTTGACCCTTGACCTTCTGACCCAGGCATAATGTCATTAAGAAAAAGGTGGAGGTATTTCTTCCTGGTAGGTCAGGCAGATCTGGGTTTGGCAGCTTGATGGAAGAGTGGTATCTGAGCTGGGGTACTTTTGTACTTGCTGTATCATTAATAGGGCAAAGATAAAGATACGCAGCTCGCCTGGCACTTTGTTATAGATTAGAAGACAGGCTCAGAAAACCGATGCGTTTATCTTGTGTTTTCTATCAAGGCCACACTGTGGTTCAACTCACATGTAGGTCCAGTTTCTTTAAAGCTGATAACCTTAATTGACACAAGAGCAAAAAGAGATCATGACACAACTGTAGGAAGTGAAGTGAAATTGTTTTGAGACAGTCATCTTGGAAAAGAAAACGTTTCTATGTAAAAGAGAAATACTGAGTCTGGTTTGAAAAATCCAACACAAACACCCCATTCAACATGCACCCATATTTTTACCACAGTGAAATCATTTGCAGCATAAATCTTCCAGCATTGAAATGTTCACATGAGCTGGTCAAGAGGGCTGACAGAGCAGTGCAGTCCAAACGTAAATCAGCATAAGTGACCGGATAGATTTTTCTGTGTTAATGTATCATGGCCTTGGCATGCACAATAACTCAGATGAAGGAAGGGAGAATGACTGTGTTCAGCATCCAGCCTTCTTTTTGCCAAGCCAGTGTGGTTAGGTCATCAAATCGACAATGTGATTAACCCATCAATTGACCCCTGTTGACCTTTTAGGCCAATCAGGCTAATGGCAACTAGTGGTTCAAGCTCTATTTCCCCAGTATCCTTTCACTTGCACCACTCATTTGTGGGTCTGCATACACAAGTGCACAAACAGACGTAGAAATTCAGTTCAAATCACTCCCAGGGTTTCTAACCCATCTCAATTTGTCTGTATTGGCACGCTCATAACTGAAGGACTCTCATTAGCATTGACCTTCCTCTCTTTTCATGCTTGTTAAAAGCAAACGATCTCAAGGCAGTTGATTTTATGTTGCAATAACACAAAAGCACTGCTGACCTCCACCTACCGGTAACTTAGGACTTGTGAGTGGGTTTTTTTTGACAATTCCCAGGCTTGTGTAAAATGTAAAATATGCTTTTGTGTTCATGTGTTCATATTAATCATAAAAATGCATCATCACTATATTCCATCCACGCTACCTGATGTGAATCAATATGTCTCTGCAGGCTAAATCTCCATAAATCAATTATATAGTAAAATTTTTGGACTGGGTGTGTGTACCTGTGTGTATACTGAAAGTGAGGGCTGTATTGATCTGATCCAGTATGCAGTCACTGTATCATGTTTCCAATTATTTGATGTAATGATAGTGTATCAATTCTTAATCGACATGGCTCTGCATCAGAGGTGTTATCACACTCTGCAGATTCCAGTAGAGGCAAACATTGTATAGTTGCCTGTAATTTTGCACCAAAGTATAATATGATTCCCACTTCTGAGCCATACATAAATGTCTCTTTTTCTCTACACTTTCCTTTTTAATCACCTTGCTTTTTCATTCTGCTTCACTCTGGTAACACTCCATCATTGAGCTGTAATGCACACAAATCAAATCCCTGTGTCAACATTAAATATCCCACATAGTAGGCAGTTAGGACAGTTGAGGAAAAGTGAAAAGATTGAGTTTTGATTCCATTTTCCATGGGCTTAACACCAACTATATATTCATACCCATAATGAAATCTTTGTCAAGAAGGTACTGATTTCTAAGATTCTAAAGCAGTTGGGTTCTGCTTGTATAAAAGTACTGTAAAATAGCGATCAAGGAAAAGATAAAGTGATAACCAATCAGTAATAACAAAAAAAAAATACACAAGTTCAAGTCAAGACAGAAAATTGAATAATACCACAGTCCAGAAAAGGTAATAACACTATAAAAGAGGAACAAAGCAGAAATCAGTGATTCACAAATCAATATAAATTAGTTTGAAAGTGAAAATAGTACGTAGACAAGAAATGCTGGAACCTGAGCATGTTTACCCCTGTGCAGGTGTGTTGGGTTGTTTACTTAGCATTAAACACTCTGTAAATCTTTGGAACTGAGTACAACAACATTTTCCTGCATCAGAAGGAGCCCAGGTCCCACTGCAGCAGCATTTGGACTGACATTGGGTCTGAGGATTTCATCTTGGTTCCTGATGACTAGCACATGGAGGTCTGTGCGACCTTCCATGGATATGCCTCCCCAGACCATCACTGACCCACTGACAAACCAGTCGTGCTGAAGGATGAAGGATCCAGGTAGCAGAACGTTCTCCACGGCATCACCAGACTCTTTCACATCTGTCACATGTGCTCATTGTAAACCTGCTCTCATCTGTGAAGAGCACCAGGCACCAATGGCAAATCTGCCGATCCTAATGTTTTCTAGCAAATGCCAATCAGGCTGCACAGTGTTAGACTGTGAGGACAGGCCCCCCTTGTGGACTTCGGGACATCATACCATCCACATGGAATCTGTTTCTGACAGTTTGAGCAGAAACATGCACATTAGTTAGCTGTTGTAGGTCATTTTGCAGGGCTCTGGCAGTGCTCCTCCTCTTCCTTCTTGCACAAAGGAGCAGATAGCGGTCTTGCTGCTGACTTGTTGTCCTCCTACAACCCTCTCTACGCCTCCTGGTATACTGGCCTGGCACTGGTCAAGTGCATGGAGATGTAGCAAACCTTCTTGTCACATCATGCTTTAATGTGCCATCCTAGATGAGCTGCACTACCAGAGCAACTTCTGTGGGTTTTAGATTCTGTCTCGTGTTACATGTAGAGGTGAGAGCACTGGCAAAATGCAAACATTACCAAAAAAATTAGCCAAAAAAGGATGAAGAGAGGGATGGACTTTGGCCACTACCTGCAGGATTATTCCTTTACAGATGTTGTCTTGCTAATTGCATCCCATTTCCACCTCTGTTCCATTTCTATAACAGCACGTAAAATTGATTTATAGTCAGTCTTACTTCCAGATCATTTATATCCCAGAAGTGTGACTGGTTATGAGTTACATAATAATGATAATGTGTTCCCTTTAATTTTATTTATTTTTGAGCAGTGTAGTTTATATTGCTTAGAAGGTTTTAGATGGGAAACGGTTCTGGCCTGCAGAGGGACCAGTGGAATAAAATATTATAGAGGCATGCTGTTCTATGAAATGCAGTTCAAAGTTTGACAAAGTCTCTGTAAAATCAGCAAGAGCTCCAAGAGCCTCCCTGAAAAACATGTCTGAATGTTGGCATATGCTGCTCTGAAACTTTTATGTATCATTCATTGTTAAGGGTGCCTTGACAGATGTGAAAGTTAGCTTCACAGTGGCTTGCTTCTGAATATGCACTGATGACAAGGTCTATTTGTCCCAAGGCCATTTGGATTTTCTGTTTGTTTGCTTGTTAATGCCAGGTCACTTGTTGTTTTTGCTGTTTTCTATTGGTCCATGTTGATGGACTTCCTCCCACTGCAGCACCTTCTGTTTATTTTAATTTAAAAAAAGTCTAATGACTATACCTGCGTAACTTCTCTTAACAAAGTTTCCAGCCTCACCTGTTTTATTTGTAATATGTAAAGTTCACCATTAGTTTTCTACAGAAAACTCATCTCAGCTCTCTTTGCCAGCATGGATCAATTCTCTCTGCTCTTTATCTTGAATATCAACTGAAATAAATTGCACATCTTCTCCAAACAGAGCAATTTCTCAGCCATCTGTTCACCAACGTAAATCAGGGCTTGTTGATGTAAACCTCCTCCTTCCTTAAACTCCCCCCAGTAAGGACTGAAGTAAACCTAATCCCTCCCTCCCTAGTCTCCCCTGCCCTCTAAATCATCTCTGCATATTAATGCTCCATGCATCACTACCAGAAGCAAATCTATATGCAAAGCATGCAAAACACTAAAGCAAGACCTCTGTTCCATTGGTGGTTTATTAAAAAGCAAGGAGGGAAAGGGATTTCAAATAGAAGTGTGTAATTTAAAATTTTAAGTACTGTTACCTGAGCAAATATTCTCTAGCTTGAGAAAGAACAAACATTTAAAGAAAGATTAATGAGCTTAATCATATTTATCAAGCCTGTAGACACATTGTCCTCATTCATGCATGTGATTTTCTTGTGGTCTTGTATCTAAAAAAATAAGAAAATTTCCTTTGTTTTTTTCTTTACCTAACTATAGGAAAATGAGGTAATGCAATATCTTATTTATTGTATTTATCACAGCAACGTCACCTCTGCTGTTGATCAGGCAAGCACTTCCTCCATTTCTAGGACCAAGCCTCACAACGTTCTCATTCACCCATACAGATGTTTTTACATTGGTCCATAATCCAGCCATGGCCCCTTATGCCAAAGATTAACCTTTTTCATTCATTAATTTAAGCTTTAGGGAACAGCTTGCACTGTGTCAAACATCAAATTTAACACATTTAAACTAGTTTTTAACACACTACAAAAACAGCTGGACTACTTCTATTTTTATAAGCTTGGGTTTTACGTGTTTGGCAAATTGTAGTAACTACACAAAACAACTGGCAAAACTTTGAGATACAATAGTTCAAAGTAACACCTGGCCTGATATAAACTGAAGATCAGTGGTACAGTGCAACAGGACCAGTTTTGTTGATGCCAACAGATGGCTTGACAGGATTATGAAGCACACACAGATGTGTGCACTCAAGAGACGCACAAGCACAAGAGATAATGAAGGCAGAAGAAAAACACTGGAGAGGGGTGAAAGTGCTTGAACAGCTCTGTGGCTATTTCCTAAATAACTCATTTTTATAGTTATATAGCAGAGAAACTTGGAAACAACTTTTTGACCCAACTGTCTGCATTATGTTTAGTTTTAATTAGTTTAATTGGGTACTTAATTTGCTCTCTGAGGCTTGGCATTCCCTGCACAACTAAGTGATCTGGAAGCTGGTCTGTATTCGGCCCATTTCTCATCCTTTAATCTTATTTATTTAACTTCTTTTTTTCTTTTCAAGAGTTAATTGGTTCCTTAATAGAAATAAACACCCAGACCAAAGGGCAAGCTGGCAACAGCACACCCTACCTTCCTTAGAAACCAATAAAACTGCTCAGAAACTCCTATTACTAAAATTGAATTAATATTCAGGCACTTAAAAGTGGTTACATACATATATTTTTGTAGTTTGTGACCAAAGTTTAGTTTGACAGGCCTAATGGACTTTTGTGTAGAAAATCCACTGATCCATCGCTTAATGCAGCACAGCGCAAACAAAGCTTTGATTAAACTTTCACTAATTAAATTCTTCCTCATCTTATTAGCCCGACTAATTGATTTAATTTGTCTTCACTCAGCTTTTGCTGTGACCTCTACTTAGTTAATGAATTAATTGATTTAGCCCAAGTGCATATGAAGGAGTCAAAGAGGATTTTGACATGTTGCCTCTTTAATCTTGCGTACTTTGGACAATCGTCGGGCATGTTGGTGGTGAATTGGCAATGGTTCTTTTGGGGGGAGAGGGAGTTGGAGTTTAGATAACTTTGGCTATGGATTACCGCTCCACGAGGGCACAAGAAGCTGAATAAAGATGCAACTTTTCTGCAATTACATTTTCAAAGCAGCATTCTTGAGTTACTTTCAAATTTGGGGGTAAAATATTTATAATAATAGCAAACCTAGGCTGAATACATTTTCCCAACCAGCCCCCCCTTCAGGAAAATGAGGCAGCACAGTTAAGGTCTACATGTTTTAAGGAGAAAAATATGATGCAATAATATAGCAATAATGCATGATTAGAACCAGGGTTCATCCTTTACAAGGGTGCATGGATGTCTAAACCACCAGCTAACACTTAATTGACATCGTTTTTCTTGGTAATAGTACAAGACAGAGCAGCTCTCGCAACTTGGAAGTCGTTATTAACCAGATGCAAGGGGGAAAGTAACATCTAAACTTGGCACCATTTGGGGACATTTGTAGCAGTAATGGTGCTGAATATATCCATTCATCACAGACAGCTATTATTTAGGAGGTGGGTTTTGTTCAAAGGGGCCTGTATAGGAAGAAAGAGAGATAGCTTGGCGTTAATGCCCTTGGGTGAGCTGCTTTTCACTGAATTAAAAGGTGCTGCTGGATGCATTGAAACTTGAATAAACAGCTCCCTCCAGTGGTCGAAAAAAAAATAACAGCGAACATTTGATTTTCAGTAGATGAAACAAATTTATTTAGACTACTTAAAGTTCAGCTACCATTTTTAAAATGTACAGCATTTTAGAAATTACCGTTTATAAAAAGAAAATCTCTATTATTTATTTATTTATTTTTATTATGTTTAAGGCTTTAATCAGATGCATCCATTCACATACATCCTTAATTATTGTGTCATTATTGTTTATCTTTAAACAACAATAGCCATCAAGATATTATTATAAATGACCATCACTAAACTTCAAACCTGGAAATACTTTAAACGTTTTTAAGTTTACATCACAAGGGAGCTTACAGAAAAAGACATGCTGAAAAGATCTGGGACATTTCAGCAGTAACATCCAATTCAACAGCCTGTGAAGCGCATTTTGGTAACTAATCCAATTATTCAACAATCCAACTCACAGTGGGTATTAAAAAGATGATTCCTGCTAAGATTTAGTGCCTTAATCAGGTTTGAGATAAAAATGTGTGTGAAAATTCAGATTTACTGTATATATTTTGTGAGCCAAAACATGTTGGAATTACAAGCTGTAAGCTTTTCATTAAAATACATCAGAAAAACTATCCACTCAGTTAAATAAGTCACATATTTATATCGTCTGTAGTACAACACACAAACTTAAACATGCAACAAACTTCATTACTAATTAATTACATATTATGAAAGCAAAGTACATTGATTAGAACATTTAGCCTCAGCGACAGCTTTATATGTGTTTGATTAAACATTGTAAGGTTTGTTTTTATAATTTTATATAAATCACCTTGAAAATTTCCACAAAGTGACCCAGCACAGTATTATCAACTGTAATAAACTCTTTTTTTTTTCTTTTTTTTACTGCCACCATTTATTATGACTTATTGTGACCTACTGCCGTCTGGCTTGCTGACAAAAAGTGGAGATGTAATCTTTCATTCAGCCCATAAATCGGCCTTATGAAGGCCGTGCGATGTACAGAACGAAAGACTTGAAGACACACTTTAAGGATATGCAAGTGCACACACTGTGCAACCTTGTGTTTGGTTTATAGACACATGAATACTGATGCACACATGCCTTTTGCAATGTCTTTCACTGATAATAGCTGCAGGCATGATCATATGACTCCAGTTTACTGGTTTGGTTAAACTCTTGCAGTCTAACATAATAGTTCAAAGGGAAAAAAAAAGAAGTTCATTGCATTAGTGTGTCTTTTCCAGAGGAACAGGCTAAAAAAACACAGATCTAGAGTACACTCTAGATCCAGCCCTTAGCTCTCATCTCTAAATGGGTTTTAGCTGTTAATGGTGAATGCTAGTAGATAGTTGACAACACCAACCCCATAATGTTTCCAAGTATCAGAAGCTTTAATAAAAGGTTGGATTTTGGATATATCTTTGTAATGCATTTGTATTTTTCTTTGTAATGATTAATGTTTAGTGCTTTGATCGATGATGTTTAAATTTGCTTTATAGCTCAACTTGAGTAGTCTCTGATTCTTCTGTGTTAGGAGTTATATTTTTCTCATTTGAGCAAGAGACACATCAGCAAATCTTGTTACATGCTCCAAGGACATAATCACGCACTGTATGTTGCTATAAAAAAAAATGTCATTAACGCTGCACAAATGTGATCTCAAGACCAAATGCTTACACAATTGACCTTATCATTAGTTTGTACGTTGGAGGCAGAAAGCTCTTTATAGTACAGATATTGAATCTAGAAGCAGTTTGAAAAGTATTCAGATTTTTCCACATACACAACAAATGAAAATAATGATTGATTTGATTGATTGATTAAACTTTGTTAATCCCGAATGAAATTTATTGTGGCCAACTGCTTCAGACATACATTAACACCAATTATCATAAAATAAAATAAAATAAAACAACTAAAAGCAATAAAAAAAAAACTCAATTAAAAAAATTAATAAAAAACGTTAGCATTATAAAAGTATAGAAGCTGGTTTGAATCACTTTATATAAACTGAAACTCATCAAATAAATAGACAAAATAGGTCACCAGTAATATACTGGATCTTCAAGAACATATGCACTGAAATGAAACAGTGTGAGATGTGTTTATTGTGGAACTTGTAACAATTGATACACTTTTTTGGGTAAGATGTTAAAAATGTTGGAAGCCACTGACTCTTTCTTCACGTGCTGTATTTTAACTGTATGTTAAAACTAGACGTGGAAAGTCCTAATTAAAAAGTAAATTTGTAATAAAACTGTCAAATACGTGTATAGTAGTGGAGAAGGGGTTTTAACGTGTGCCCTGGAGTGCAAGCACAAAAAACCATAAAATAAGAATGTTCTTAGAAGGTACCTCTGAGCTGTACTTCTAATCTGATATTTATTTTTTGCTCTCCATATTTCGCAATGGTAATTGGGAGTATTAGAAGTTATACATATTTTTATTAAAGTATTATTTTTTAACTTTCCCTTTAACTACGGCTGACGTCATTTCAGGATGACTCGTATATTTTGCGACGGGACGTACAAGCACCGGCTCGCTGTCGCAGCATCATTCCTGCTGGCTAAAGCTATGCCATTATAAACATACTAAAAAAAAAAAGAAGTCTCATATGGTTGAAGATATTTCTCTAAACCTGTTTATAATGTGATAAAATCCTTCACACGTCTGAGTGTCTCTGCTGTGGACAAAGACGTCGTATTGTTGCATGTAAGATTTTAGCAATTATTTCTACAAAAGAATAAGAATGAAAGGGCGGTTTGATTGGAGGCAGTGCATGCTAGCAGCAGTAATCTTTCAAAAGTAACCAGCGCATTTGTACATATGTACCCGCCTTTATTTAAAAGTATGTATATTGTGCACATACTTATTTATATAATTTGCAAAGTGTGCTTGTGCATTATTAAAACGTAAAAAGACACGAACTATATGTTTATCTTACAGGTTCCTGTTGAATATTTAAGCAGAACTGGAAATCACACTGGCACCATCCACCTTTTACTCTTGGACACTGAGAACTACAAGCAGATGAGGCTAACTTCCTCCCTATCAACAGCTCTCACAGTGGATCTCACCTGTCACACCTGTGCACCATACTGGGCTCCAGTAGCCCATCCATGCCTGTGATTCCCATCCCACGACGGGTGCGCAGCTTCCATGGCCCCCACACCACCTGCATGCACTCGGCCTGCGGGTCGATGCACACATCCAAGCTGGTGCGCACCAAGTACAACAACTTTGACCTCTACCTGCGCTCACGCTGCATGTACAGCTTCCTCCGCTTCCTCCTCTACTTCGGATGCAGCCTACTGACTTCTCTGCTTTGGGTGTCGCTCTCTGCCCTCTTCTTCCTGCAGTACATCAGTGTGCGTGTACTCCTCAGGCTGCAGTACAAGCTGTCTGTCATTTTGCTTCTGTTGGGGCACCGGCGTCTGGACTTTGGTGTGCTCAATGACTTGATCATTTACAGCATGCAGATCACCATGTTTCTTGTGGGTGGGCTTGGCTGGTGCTTCATGGTGTTTGTGGACATGTAGCTATAGTGTGAGGAATATATTGAATATAGATTATGATTACTTCAGTGCTGTGTGATGCTACGGCATCACACACACCTGTAGCATGTCCTGTTGGACTTTTCCGTCACTCAGCTTTTGCGACAAACACCTTTTTAAATCAGCTTATAAGATGCTACTGGTTTACTTCAAAGAAGATAAAAATCAGGTCAGAATCTGCCTCTCATCAATGTGATCCATATAACATGATGTGTGGTAAAAAAAAATACGATTTCACAATCCTTTAAAAATGGTAGTACATTTTCAAAAACCAGTATGAAAAGTAATGTACTTTGAATGTGGTTAAAAACTTGAATCATAAAGGGACCAATCGAAACAAAATCTGTTATATTTATATTGTATTTCATGCTATTTGTGAACCATTTCTACAGATTTTAAGTGGTGTCTTGTCAAGAAACTAATATTTTGTTTACTGTAATTGGAAATCTGAATGTCAAAGGTGCATGGAAAACTGCTATTACTGATGTGCATCACAAGTCTGATGCAAGGCAAATCATTTGTGCCAACACGATATGAGCTGGAGCTCTAAAATTATCCCAACATTGTTCTGATTACATTGTGTGAATGCATGATCATGTAAATGTATATTTACATCAGAAATTAGGTGATTTATGCAGTGAATTATGAAATGACCAACACAAGCTAACAATAAAGGTATTTAAGGTGCTTTGTTTGGATAGTGAGACAAAGTAGGGGAAAGAGATTTTTATAGCCCAAGTGACAGACATTGACAATTTTTGTAAAATGATTAAATAAACATTCACTGCTTTAAAATGCATGGCATGTGAATGTGTTTACTGTACAAACTACCCATGATGGCATGCCTCAAGCTGTGTCATAAGAGTGTGTGGCAGTTCAACTTGAGAACGGCTCTGGGTCAAGTGTTCCATCAGTCGCTCTTCACATGATTTCAGAGTTGCTCTGACAGACTTCTCTGTTTAGCTTCCTCCTGCACACAAACACCAGCCACAACTAGACCCCACTGTTTCTGCCAAGTATAACAATGGACATGGCTGTGTCCCAATCACCTTATATAGCCTCATTTTCATTTGGCTAACAGGAGCAAATGAGGGCCCGTTTTAACACTAAACTGAGAGGATTTGAACTATTAATTGTTAAGATATGCAAGTTTTAGGGTACAATTTCCAAGTTTATCTTGAAAAGATGAAAAATTAGGCAAAAGAGGCTGGGAGCTACTAAAATGCAAACTTAAGTTGTGAACTTTTGACACTAGCTGGTGGGCTGACCAAGACATGCTTGGGACCCGTATAGCCTCAGGCTGTAAATGGATAATCAGGGCAACAATGAGCTTTTGTTCTTAGGATAAACACATCATATGCCTCATATTCTGAGCCTGGGCTGATCTGACTGCCCACTTAGACCAGAGAGAAAATGAACTGTCTTGTGATGTCAATGTAGTGCTTTAGGTACACTTGACAAGCTTGATTGCATATTTTCATTTCTTCTTTTCTGCTTGAAAAGCTGAAGTTCTTTTGCTTAGTCTAAATGACTTGCCAGTTTCATTAATCAAGATTTGCATTTGCTTACCTAAAGTTCAGATCTTCAACTTTTCACCCCACATGTAGCCATATCATTTGCTAAAATTAATCTGTTGTTGCAAGACAATCAATTGCTGGACGTCAGCTGTTCTGCCCACCGGGTCTGCTCACCGTCGCCCGGGGCTGCTCGGGGCCTCTGCCCCTCCCTGCCGGGGGGCGCGGGTCTGGG
>JBAMHW010000021.1:11005078-11016971 GCA_037177495.1 Rhadinocentrus ornatus | reverse complement strand
TTATTATTATTATTATTATTATTATTATTATTATTATTATTATTATTATTATTATTATTATTATTATTATTATACAGAAGGCCTGATTGTTATGGCCTATAGTGAAAATAAGACGCCTATATACTGTATGTCTTCTTGGCTTATTAAAGTGCTTTCTTCATGACAACACAGCAGCTTGAACATGTCAATTTAGTGGTCCGAGAGGTCCTTTTAGGTCTCCAGGAGCGTCCCCCCCCCCCCACAATTCTCTTTCTCCTTCTGTACAGCAGCACTTGTTGAATTCAGCCCGTGGAGAATAGAGAGAAAGGAGAGAAGCAGAGAGAGATAATGACAAGGAGGCAGAGGGAGGCTTTGTGATGGTGCTAGAACAGAGAATGGGGTTTTGGAGGATATAGAGATAGACAGGAAGAGAAAACTCAGTCAGACAGCAGAGAGAAGTATCCATGGGAATGACACTTTAAGTGAAAGAAAGAGCCGGCCAGACGGAGAACATCAGAGTGCTCTCCTTCCATCTGTAACTACTCCTCTTCTGTCCTACTCTAGACTGCCGCTTGTGTGTTTGTGTGTGTTGGTGTGCTTTCA
Organism: Rhadinocentrus ornatus; assembly: GCA_037177495.1. Lineage (NCBI taxonomy): Eukaryota > Metazoa > Chordata > Actinopteri > Atheriniformes > Melanotaeniidae > Rhadinocentrus > Rhadinocentrus ornatus. The sequence goes on along the minus strand of JBAMHW010000021.1, from coordinate 11,016,389 downwards.
CCAGAAGACTGGCTTACACAGGTCCGAACTGTCTGGGCTAACAGTGAGCGCTGTTTTTGTGCATTTGTGTGCATGTTAGTGGGGAAAGTTACGTGCTGGTTTCTCCAGGTGAGTGTTTGGGTGCCAGGGTACACAGTAGTTTCCCTATCCAGCCTACTCTGCATGTGTGTGCGTTTGTGTGTCTGCATGCGTGCAGATTTATACATGCACACTTTTATGTAAGTAAACCAGAGTGCATGCATCTCTGTATGGAGTGCATGAAGTGGGAGGGAGAAAGAAGGAGTGTGTGTGTATGTGAAAGAGAGGCGGTGACATTTTCCTTTTTTTTCAGTTTGTATTCCTGGAAACTGTTCTTCAGCATTGCTCAATAATGAAACTAGCGTGTATATGTATGTGTGTGGGGGTTGGTGGGGAGACAAAGACAATGATACAAGGTTCAAGGAAGGAATGAAGGTGCAGTTTTCCTGGAGAATGTACTGAAGAGGAGTTCAAGGAACTATCAAAGTTAATATGAAACTGTGTTTTGCTTTGGAATATTTTCTAGCATGAACTTAGAGGACAAATGCTGACAAAGGTATAGTGTCAGCAAAATTGTGGAGAATCTCTGAACTCTGACATGAAAAACTGTTTGTATTCAGTGTGTTTTGTTCCTGAGAAAAGTTATTGCCAAGGCTGAGTTGCAGGCCATCAAAGTCTGTACTGTGGGACAAGTGTTGTGTACGCAACGCATTACATGCAAAAAGTGGCATGATTCTTGGAAGGTTCTTGGAATCTAAGTCTTGTTAAACAGCATAGCCTGAAGGTATTTCACAACATTTCAAATGCATACAGTAGGCATGGTGTGTTTTTTTTTACTGTGTAGTGACTTCACTCCTCCTTCCTCTATCCTGCTTCAATCTCTCACCCACTATCTTCACATATCCGTCTTTCTTTCACACTCCTCTCACTTCTCCCTCAACTGTATTCATTTTTTCACTTGATCCAAACTCTGTTTTCAGTCTTACTCTTTGTTTCTTCCCCCCAGTTGCCGCTTCTCGCCTGTCTACCTTCCCAGCTTATTTTTTCTTCTCTTGGATATTTTGTATTTGTTACTTTGTTTTTCCTTCTCCAGTTCGTCCCCCATACATTTTTTTTCTGTTTGTTTAATTTGCACAGATGTCTCTCTCGGTGGCAGAGACTGCAGTGAATATTTGAAAGTCCATCTTTTTCTCCTTCTGCGGCCAACATGTCCCAGCTGCTCCATGTGGAGATCCCAAACTTTGGAGCCACAGTTCTGGGCTCCCTCAACGAGCAGCGCCTGCTGGGACACTACTGTGATGTATCCATTTTGGTAAAAGGTTAGTTTTTAGGAATTTTAAAAATGCTTTATGACATTCAGAACTCAAATCAGTGCAGGAGGCTTTTTTATCAATATATTCAACTTCTCTTTCTCAACCAGGTCAGGCTTTCAAAGCCCACCGGGCTGTTTTGGCCGCCAGCAGCCTCTACTTCCGTGACCTCTTCAGCAGCTCCACCAAGACCCAGTTTGAGTTGCCTTCCTCAGTCACACCTGCTTGCTTTGAGCAGATCCTCACCTTCTGCTATACAGGGAAGCTAACAATGGCAGCTAGTGAACAGCTGGTGGTGATGTACACAGCTGGCTACCTCCAGATTCAGCATATAGTTGAAAAAGGCATGGACCTAATGTTCAAAGCAAACTCACCTCACTGTGACTCACAAACCGCAGGGTCCTTAGAAGAAACGGGATCTGAGCCACAGAGTCCTTCTAATAATGGTAATGGCCTGGCAGTAGCCGCCCTGCTAGGAACTCCGGGCTGGTCTACATCCCTACTAATGTCACAACGTAAGATTAAACTAGAGGGGGGTGATCCAACACCCCTTACAGTACCTTCAATGCAAAGCAAGACTTCTTCTTCAGAGTTGGGGACTCGGCTGGAGAGGGCTAGCTCACTGTTTTACACAACAGCCGGAGGGACCCCCATTCCTGGCATGCCTTCTTTCCACCTTCAAGTGACCAGTGGAGGTGGTGCAGGAGGCGGAGCTGGAGGAGGAGCAAGCGGCGAAAGGTCCAGTCCTGGAGCCTCCAGCCTGCCAACCACCGACAGTCCTACATCCTACCAAAATGAGGATGAGGAGTTTGAAGAGGAGCCCTATGATGGGATCGCTGAGGAGGCATACAGTCATATATACGGACGTTCAATTAACCCTTATGGAAGTGAGTATAATTATAGATTAATTTGTTTTAATTTTAACATTATAAAAAACTTACTAACTCTAAGCATTCAGTTTTCAAGTTCAGTCCTCCATGGCAGTCACAATCACAATTTTGTAACATGTTTATATTTCTGGTCTAAGTGCATTAGTTTCCTTGAATCTCTTGGCTCAAAAGTATGAAATGCATTTGATGTCAGACCAATCTAAATGTTAAACTCAGCATGACTTGCAGAAAATAAATGTAGGGTTTTTCCAGATGTTTTATGTGTTATGTGTGTGCAAATAAAACAAGGCACATTCATTTCAGGCAAGTTACATTACTCACTCTTTCACAAATCATGTATTCTGCACATCTTAGAAAAGCAGGATGTTGTGCCTCCTGTGTGTGTGGGATTTCTTAGCATAAAGATAGCCTATGATTGGAGTGCATCGTGCCCAACAGCACACTCCTTATCACAGCCACAGCAGGTGGTCCATACTGTGTTTCTTTAATGTTTAACCCCAGTTTTTATATAATTTCACACTGGTTTACATTTCCCTACTCATGCAGGCATACATTAAATTAATGTGTAGGTGAATGTGTTTACATTCACATACGAGAAGCACAAAAACCCAATACTGATTGATCGTGTCAAACTGACGTGTGCCTACACACCCCACTCTCGAACACTCTTTGCATCCTACAGCCCAAAGGCATCACACAGGTTTGTAAAAACTCTAGAGTTTCAGATATTTATGAAATCCCCTTTATCTGCAATCAGTCAGAACACTGCAGGGTGACATTGTTGGATATATGAGAACCATGCACATCTTTCCTGTGTGTGTGTGTGTGTGTGATGAGTGTGTACACATTCACAAGGATTAATCCACACATTTCAATGTGTGCATGTGCGTATGTCATCTTAGAGGTTAGGGGAAATCATTTTGGGAAGAAGAACCCAACACCCTGCTATGGATATGTCCCCCTCCAAAACTCAAGTTGCTGATCCAGCACTATGACTTATCTGAGATACATCTGCAGTGCTCTAAAACATTTATGAAACACAAAAACACTCAGATTACTCCAAAATGCTTTGCTAACAAAACTGTAAAGGTTTTGTTTTGAATAAACAGATGGATATTATGGAAGAGGGTATGACTGCTTTTGATACTCGTCCTCTGCAAACTGAGCCAAACTCTAACATCTATATAGCTGTTTTGCTTCACAAAACTGCTTGTTTAATTGAGAAATATTTTGCTCCTTTTTGCTTTTATTAGTCCAAGACAAGCCAGAGATGGGAGCAGTGCCCTTGGCCTTGGAAAATCGCAACTGTGTGCTGATCCGCAGAGACCTGGTGGCGCTGCCTGCAAGCCTCATAAGCCAGATAGGCTACCGCTGCCACCCTAAGCTCTACACTGAGGGGGACCCTGGGGAGAAGTTGGAATTGGTAGCTGGTAGGCAGGCACATACAAACACGCACATCCACTCATTTACATTTAGTAGCCCACATTTTACTATACACAATTTCCAAAAATAGTTTGGAAAGTACTCAGACCTCTACACTTGACTTTTATTATTCAGAATCAATACTTGCAAAGATATATTAAGTGTCTTAATTAACTAACATATTGACTTTTGTAAGGCAAAGGAAACGAGAACATTAATTAAGATTTTACCCAGGTCCAAGTGACTGACAGCTGTCAGAGGTTATCTTCTGGTCATCTCCACTCACTGTAATTTGAGTATACATTTTGGTAAAATTAAGTTTAGACGTCAGCACTAGTAAATTAAATTCTTATTCCTAATTGAAAGGCTATTCACTAAGGCATCATCTGACGCATGTTCACCCAGGCCAGGAGAAGGTCATGAAGCAAGAACTTACGTAATCTACCGTTTATACATCAAGTTATTTAGATTTCCATAGTGGGTTTAATCCATGTCAATGTGTTGGTCAGTTGGAAGGAATGAAACAAAGCTGCAGTTTCTTTGCAGCGATTTAAGACCGTGATAGAAGGACAACCATCTCTGCAGTTATCATCAATCAGGCCTTTATGGAAGAGTGACTAGACAGAAATCAGTCTGGAGTAAAAAAAAAACACATCTGCCTGTCGGGGTTTGCCAAATGGCCCTTACAGAGTTCTAAGAGTGTGAGGGGAATAGGTTTTTTCTTCTTTTTTTTTCTTTTTTTCCTTGAGGTATAATGAGACAAAATCTAAACTTTTTGCCACATACTGCTCTTGGCAGTCAGAACAGAAACGCTCTAAAAGAAAAGGTGCCTCCTTAGCATAGAGGTGTTATAATATCTACATTAAAGCATGGGAAAATGTTGAATTTTTTAAGTACAAATCTTTTCAGTCTAAAGAACTGAGTTTGAATAATTCCCAGTCTAATTTGCAGCGAGATACAGATGCACACAATGACATATACAATTTTTAGTCAATCACCAGTACAAGAGTTCAGAAAGGTATCACATGGCCAAATTCAATCCGTTAATAATGTGATTTAATTTAAAACAGAATGAAGCACAATGAAAATAATAATTCAGTCCCACAGTCTGACTGTGAGAGTTAATGTTGAATGCCAATTTAATAGCATGCTGTTTTTATTATTTTTTGTCCTTTGCCATATTTCTAATTCTAATTTGGTATGCTAGAACTTTAGTAACCTATTTTAAAGGTTTAAAAATATGAAAAAGAACCTTAAAAGTTGAACTGAAGAAAAATGAAAAGCTGTTTCTGATATAAACCTACTTTTTTTTCTTTTTCCAATGCTTCTCTGTCTGTTCAACACAGGTACCCAGGTGTTCATGACACGAGGCCAGCTCATGAACTGTCATTTGTGTGCTGGTATCAAACACAAAGTCTTACTCCGTCGTCTCTTAGCCACGTTCTTTGATAGGTGAGTGTAAAGAGTAGTTTGTGTTAAACTGTTTGCATGCTGTATATCTCTTAGACTGTAGAATTGTGTGTGACTCCAGCACTGCTGCTGTTTTCACAAAACTAACTTTCACACTCCATCTGTGGCCATGTTGTGTGATGTGGTTAGTTGTGTGTGTTGATCTACTGAATGTGCTGGTTGCTTACTCTGCCCCCTGGTGTTTACTCTGTTTTCCTGCAGGAACACTCTGGCCAATAGCTGTGGGACGGGTATCCGTTCTTCTACAAGTGACCCCAGCAGAAAACCCCTGGACAGCAGGGTCCTCAATGCTGTCAAACGTAAGTTTATTAACTTAACAACCTAATCTATGCCATAAACTTTGCACAGTTTACCGCCAATGATTGTTGCTGTTTTTTTCTCTCTCATACAGTCTACTGTCAAAATTTCAACCCTAACTTCAAAGAGAGTGAAATGAATGTCATTGCTGCTGACATGTGCACAAATGCAAGGCGTGTTCGCAAGAGATGGCTGCCCAAGATCAAGTCCATGCTTCCTGATGGCATGGAAGTATATCGTGCAGGGATGGGCATGGGTGCTGCTGTAGGTCTGGGTCTGGCACTGGGTGCTCCTCAGTCAGGAGTACCTCTTTCCTTCGAGCCTGACTTCAAGACCCTAGAGCAAAGGTTGTATGCAGAACGCAAAGACCCTCTCAGGACTCACCCACCGCTCACAGAAGGCAGCCCAGGGTCTGGGGCGGCTAGAGCAGAGGCTGAGGGTGAAGGTGAAGCAGTTGTCCAAGAGGAACAGGAGGAAGATGAGGATGAAGCTGGCTTGGAGGGCGTAGATAGATCACTGGGGGTGCCAAGTTTGACCCCAATCACTGAGGCTGGCAACACACCACCTGAGCAGAAGGTGGAAAGTTTTGAACAAGGTCTGAGGGCGAACGGACAGTGAATGTCTCTTGGGGCTGCCCCTCATATCGTGAAATCTGTTTAACACGCTTTTTCTTTTGCTTGCTCTCTAACTCTAACATCTTGTCCACCACTATTTCTTCTTTTTTGTGCTTCCTCAACAGGAATTCATCAGCACAAAAAGCTGCACTCAGATCTTTTTACACAGGAGTTTGTCACACATGCATGCGCACGTGTGTGCTTGTGTACTCGCATACTTGCCAATAGTAAAGGAAGAACACTGCTGGAAGTAGACACAGGCATGGCATTAGCACATTGAGAAATTCAACCTTTTCCGTCCCCTTCTTATTATACTAAGTATTTACTCAGTATTTGGGCTCCTGTGGCTATATTACAAAAGCCTGAGAGCAGAGCATATGGCTGTAATGATTCATCATTTGAATGCAATACAAAAGCAACAGCTGCTTTGTGGGCAGTTTATGGAGTGTGTTGTAATGGTTTGTAAATCGATTCCATTTTCTTGGAAAGCTGCATTTGAAAACAATTCATCCTTTGGAAAACTGTGTCAGAATGCAGCTCCTATAAAGAAAGATGTTTGCAATGTTTAACCACTTCACATCACATTAGTGTTGAATATGTGAGTATAGACAGTGTGACAGATAAAAGACAAAAAAAACTCATGTGCTCTCATAACAAAACCGTCTTCTAGCACATCACTTGTATGATAAAGATTCTGAAATGGTTTTCTGTGAATACTAAACTTTTCTCCAGAATCCCAAACCAAATCTATCACATGCATTTGTTTTGTCATGCGCATCTGCCTGTCACATATCAGATTTGACTGAATGTGGTGCCTGTGTCTGCTCTAGACCCCCACTGACCCAACCCCATCATGCAAAAAGATACACACACACAGATATTTACCATTCTGTAATACTAGGCTTTAATACTGGATCTATACCAATGCATTCAGACAATACACAATCCAAAAAATAAAAAAGAAATAATAATAAGTTGCATTGCTTTTTAAACTTTGAGAAATCTTTTAAAATACATCATTCTGTCATCATTCAGAGAGAGCCGTGAATAATAATGTGTACTAAAGTCCGAATTTGCATGCATTAATACAAACAGTGAATAGAAAAAAATATTAAAACAACAGCAAAGCCACAACCCTGCATCCAAATAGGACAACAGCTACTGCTGCCTGGAGCCATAAATATGCCATAAAAATGCAGAATGACTTTCTTCATTTCTCTCTGGGATCTGACCTCAGTCTAGCAAATGTTGGAACTGGCCTTGGTGTATCCCAGCACTGACTGTCTTTGACATATTAGATCAAATTTCTGTATTTTAAATTTTTTTTAACTACAGAATGGGCTGTCACCGCAAACAGAGGAGAATGAATTTATGGAGTAGAAAGAGGAAGTGCACTACACTGAGTGCTAGGGGGAAAAATGACAGAAACACTGTTCTATCATGATCTGGCAGTGTGATATGTGCTGAATCTATACAGCCCTGCTGCCATCATGTTTTTTTCCCCTTATGGGTAAGTGGATAAATTATTGAATTATACTTTTAAGAGCAATTTATGCTGGCTACCTGCATTTGCACTCAAGAAGGTAAATGGGTTGGGAAAATGGAGGAGTTTTACTAAATAGACCTCTAAAGACTGCAAATTGCCACCACATCACTGATTGCATTCTTAATCAGGCGTTTGTGGGCTTGGATTAAAGCAACGGGTCTTTGATGGGGGGTGTGTTTTGTTATATTTACTTTCTTTTTTGATGTCTGTTTTCATGCTTGTCACCATCTTTAGGATGCAGTCCTAACTTTACTGTTTTATGCATTGATTTTGAAAGATGCACTGCTGTTCACCTTGTGCTGTGCTTTTGTATGCCTCGATCAGTCATGAGAGCACATTTGATAACAAGAATAGACCATTAGTGAATGAACTGAAGGTCCTTTTTGGCCACCAACATTTTGGGAAGTATTTCTTTTTTTTCTTTTTTTTAACGTGATTGCCCCCTGGTATATTCTGTCTGTTAATTTATGTTCCAGTGCTGTGCCACTTCAAAGGTTGGGCCGGATAATTCTCTTGTCTGTCCTCCTATTACATTGGTTCTTTAGGGTAAGCTTTAAGATGCCCCTGCACAAGAAACAAAGGGTTATGATTGCACTAGGTAATGATAATGGCGTTTACAGTTTTGTTTTCTCTTGGAAGAAATGTGGTCTGCCATAGATAAGCCAGGGTTCTGCCAGCATGACAGAGATGATGGATGAATGTAAACTGTAGCACTGCTTTGGCGAGGGTCCAGGCCTTGATTTAATATAGTAAATAATTTAATCTTTTAAAAAAAAATAGTTTTGCATAAATTACAAGCTTTCAGAAATGCACCATAAAAATTACATTATTCTGACTGTGAGGCTGGATGATGGTTGAACTTCAAATCTTTTTAAAGTGATACTGAGAAGTCTTCCAACATTACAAACAGCAGGGACCATTTCACTATGTGCAAAACTGATCAATGTTCAACTAGCCTGCTGCCATTTGTTACTCTGTTGTTTATTCTTATCTTTTTATCCCAACACTTGTATGTTTCTAATGTTGAAATGGCAAGCTCCAGTAAATTATATATTATCGTTTTAATTTATTCAGCTGCTTTTGTAAGAAAATAAAGATATTCTTTTCTCTATTGGATCCACCATCTCAATTAATGATCTATTCTGCTTTTTTCAAAGTAACAGTCATTTTAACATTAAAATAAATAAAAACCTGAGTCCACCACTGTTAAATTGATCACTAAGATTGATATCTATATCAATTGAAACATATGGTTGCTTTTGATTTCTAAATTGTACTATATAAACTAGAAAATTCTGAAATATTTTATTTCAACTCTTAATTTAAATAATGCAGATATTAGTAAAGGCTGGAAAACATTGAAATACTCCACTAAAGTGATAAAGGAGTGTGGAGCAGTGCCTTAGACTGTGAATGTGTGGATGTGGACATGTGCCATAATTGTTTCTTCAGAGACAAAAAGACCCAGGACCCTACTGTATAGTCATAGATTAGACACTGAAATATTTTCTTTTTCTTTTTTCCTCTTATTAAACTTGTTTCTAAAATTGTGAAATTGTCCTGAAAGAACTTTAGCCAACTTATTCACATATGTTTCATTATGTCATTCAAATAAAGTAAAGTTGATCACCAGCTTTTTAAAAACTGATCTCATTAAAATAGAGTCCCTGTATTTATTAGAAAATAACATATATCTTTGACTCCCTTGCACAGTAAATAAGATAGCCATCCAATGAAACTTATATCAAATCTGATATTGACTATAGTCAAACCTTTCATCCACTTGATTGTATCTTTCTCATTAAATATAAACTTTACTTGTTCATATTGTTCACTGTTTCTGCAAAAATGCCACTTATTAGATTTAGATTTTTAAGGGTTTTTTCCCCTCTTTTTATTTTCTTGTGCAGGGTAAACTGAATGATTTTGCACTATAAACTGAAAAATTCTTGGAGAATGTTACGGCTAATCTTTGTGAGAAAAAGCTCTATTTGAGGTGGCTAAAAGAGAAAGTAATGTTGTGCATTTTACATATTTCTATTCTATGTCTGTGTCTCATTTACCACAAGCTTATTCGACCAGATAATCACTGAAGATAAGAAACATAATGGGGTTGTTGCTAGTAAACAACCCATTTCCACAAACATTTTATTGCAAACAAATTCTTAAAAATAAAACCTTGCATAATGCTCAGTTCATCCTGTGTTTCTAAAACTAATGGGTTCTGTAGTTTTTGTTCCACTGAAGGTTAATCGTGAAAACAATACATTTATATGCAAAATGACACTTGTATCATAAAATGCATGCCATTCAGATGCTCACTCTAACCCAACGAAACCTCTGATCTTTATGCACCATGTATTTTATGCTAAATAATTGTTGTCACTGTTAACAAGCTAAGACTGAGAAGTCTTGCCGTGATCAGGGCTGTATTTTTTATTGTACACCCTGGCCTTTCATTGAATGTTTGCATAAAGTGTAATCTCTTGTAATAATGACAGCAAGGTAGTGATGAAAAGTGGAATACATAAAATAACTACCCAGTTGAGTATGCATTTGAACCTTTTGCAGACTCAAAAAAAAAAATGCACTAAAAGTTTGTATGTATATGTGTGTCCTTGAACAAAATGCCAGCACTTTAGAACTTCTTTTAACCTGAACGAAAAATGAGACACATCAAGAGTGACCAAGGCTTAGGCAAATAAGGAGGAAATGCAACTTTTAAAGCCATGTGCTCAGAGCGCTGACAATCAGAAAAGGGATGAGACCCAAAGTGCACTATGGGAGATGTGACATGACTTGCTGTGCTCTTGCTAATTGCTTTGCCTTTCTCCAGCTTGCTTTGGTCTGTGCTAGCTTGCTTTCCAGAGTGGAGGGACATGGTGATTTTAACTCTTGCCTTCTTGGTTATATCTGTGTGTCTTTGCAACAAGGATTTACTCATACCTTGGTGCTTTGAGAACAGTCATCCCATGTTGACATGACTCTGGTCAGCATAGGTCGAACTTGGCCCTGAATCTGGGCGTATAGGTACCCTCACGATGGACTATAATATTAATTGTAAAAAAAAGGACTTTATCATGCAACTGTAAACTATGATCATGATAATGTTCTTCACAATCAGCAAGGCTTGTACCAGACTAACTGGGATGAGGAAACGTCAGTGTGGATACTGCTTTATGTTTCAAAAGAAAAATGTCAAAATGTTTATGCGCCTTCTGACTTAAGCATCAATAATATATATGACAGAAATGCAAGTTGCCACTTTTGATGTTGCATACAAATCTACCATTCATTCCCATCATAGTATCTGCCATTACCAGTTTTAAGTTGTGTAGTCCATGACTACCTGATTTCTTTAAATGCAATACAGAAAAATCAGCTTTCTAATAAAAGTCCTTACATCACCATTTATTGTGCTGCCTAACTTTATTTTGTCTCTGTTGGTTTGTGTTGTAAGAGCTGAATGGCTACCTCTAGTGCTGACTCCAAATATTCTATACATTGAAGAACATGTAGAATAATTCTTTACAAATTGTGATGTATTGCAAAGATATGCATTAATGCAAACTAAACTATGCTAAATTTTATATGAAAGCTTTCAAATTTCAAATATATTCAGTTCTGCTAGTTTTCTGCCAAACATAAATTTATGTCATGAAGACATTTAATATGAATAAATTTAAAGGAGTGGGATTGTTTGCTTATTCATTCATTCATTCATTCATTCATTCATTCATTCAT
>JBAMHW010000021.1:10970323-10994058 GCA_037177495.1 Rhadinocentrus ornatus | reverse complement strand
GTTATGTTTGTTTATAACGTTTGTTATCTCTCTGTCTCTGGGAGCTGGTGGATTATTTAGTTGCGACTCACAAAAATGGAACATTTTTCTTTTTCCTTGTGTCGTGTAAGCCCCTGTGTGCACGTCTACATGATTGAGCGCAACATTTTGCATGCACGAATGTCGCTTGGCTGGAAGAGGGCAGCGATTTTCGCCTCATCACGCAAGTTCCATCGAAAATGAATAGAGAAGGAGCGACGTCGCCTCCTGTGTATCCAGCCCATAACCTGAGGTGTTTGTATCTGGAGTTGATATAAACCAAAGCGGCTGGGACTGTGGGAGGAGTCTGCAGCAGAGTGCTGCAATGCCAGTGGCGCTCGATTTGCAACTGATAACAGCACAAGAGTAAACTGGGAAGGACCAAATAATCGAACCATTTCATTTTTATGATCGTTGAAAACCCAGATCCTAACTGTAATTAAAATTTGATTTATTGCCCAGCCCTATATAGCAGTGTTAGTTGGAAGAACAGAGCTGAGTAGAGTGCCAATTATTTTTTCTCAGAAACCTGAAACTGTCCATTTTAGACTGGACCTTAATTAATACTTTCTGTAATGTATGTACATGTGTACTGCAAGATCTTTGATGGGTTGCAATAAATGAGATGAGAAAATAAGACATTAAGTAAAAATGGACTGTGTATGTTTTCAAAACAAAAAAATTAATTTGAGAATTCATCTTGGTTTCATATGTATATTGCAGCAAATATTTGTAAATGTTTATACATTTATGCATTGTGTAAAAGATGATTCAGTGTCTGTCTAACTTATGAACATTTTCTCCACTTTCATATAGGTGATGAAAAGACCCTTCCTCCAGCACCTGTAATGCTAATGCTATCCACAGAGGGATTACTCAGCCCGTTTGCTATGCTCAACTTCAATCCTGGGGCTAAGCAGCTTGTCACACCCTGTGCTACCCTGGCCTTGGAAGGGGAGAGACTGCCAAAACCAGGTATAAAAACCAGTAAACAGGGTGGATAAGTTGTTGGGAGGGCTGCAGATTTCCTTGCTGCAATGATCTTGCAAGTTGTTAGCATATATTGACATTATTTAATGCTTCTGCAGGCAGCTGTCAGTGTTTAAATGTTTTTAACTGGATATGTGGCTGTCCTTTTGGCTAGGGTTAAACTACCAGTTTAACAATGCAACTCATGCTTATGGAGAACAGTAACTCAACATGTGATGAGGTTCAGTGACAGGGAATTTCTTTTCTGTTTACAGGTTCGCTGGCAACCCGATCACCTAAAATTGCTGCCTCAATTACCCCTACCCCAGCAGCATTTTCAAACATCGGTGCTCCAGTTGCTTCCATTACTTCAGCTCCCACTGCTGCTTCCTTCACTGCCCCATTCGGCATCATCCCTACAGCTCCCGTGGCATCATCCTCATCAGCTTTTACTTTCTCAATCCCAACTACCTGCTCTACAACCGCCGCTCCTGCAGCTTTCTCTCTAGGGGGATCTGCAGTGTTTGGCTCAGGATCATCAGGCTTCTCTTTTGCTTCGAAGCCTCCCTCTGACACTCCCACTGCACCTTCAGCATTTTCTTTTAACACCACTTCCATCAAACCTCCAGTGGTGTCAGTCCCAGCTCCAACGCCACAGAGCCTTGCTGCTGCCTCACCACCTACAGTAAAACTTAATTTAAATGAGAGGTACTAACCTGTGTATATTTTGACAGATATTTGTAACTTATTATTCATATAAATACAAATGTATACAAATAATTTTGTGTTTCTTAAGGTTTTCAACTGTGGAGACAGCAGCACCAGCTTTTTCCTTTAATTCATCGCTGCCCAAATCTGTTGTTTCCAGCTCCAGTACTTTGACTGCACTTCCACTTTCAGCCAATAAGCCACCAGCTGTTTTAGGTAAGGAAGTCTACTATGACACAAGTTTGTAAATCATATTTTTATATGTTATCAATATATTATGAGCGTTACTTTATCATTGTTAATTGTTTTTCAGCCCCAGTGCGCCCTGTTCAGACCAGCACACCTACTACAGTTGTCCAGAAACCTGCTCCTGCTGCTCAGACACGTGTCCAAACTCCACAGGTATGGCCTGTTTGATGTGAACAAATTTCACTTTTAAGTTGGCTCAGAAACATGTCAGCTGAAGATATATTTATCATAGTGAAAAAATATTCAGTTCTCTGTCAGGTGTAAACTTTAATACTACTACTAAAGAAAGAAGAACAAGAACCAGCATTTCTCTTTGTCTGTAAAACCCATGCAAATGGGAAATAAGTTTTACTGAGCTGTTAGCCGAGATTTTGGAGTCACATGAGCAATCAGCGAAGCATATCTCTGCCTTAAAAGTGAAACCGCAAACTCCTTCCGTGTTTATGTCTGGACAGTCAGGTAAAAGTACCTCGGAGACACCATCTGGCAGTGTGACAAGTTTAGCAGCAACAGCAACTAAAGTCGACTTCCGCACGACGTTTGGTTGTACCCCAACCCTGAGCGCCGAAGTGATATGGACATTATACACCGTTACCACACACATGTTGTATAAGACAAACGACGGAGTCGCAGAACATAGCCCAGTTTGGCTTAGCAGTTTGTTTAAAGCCTTGGGGGGGCTGGCTTAATAACATACAGGCATAACAACCTGAATATAAATAACAACATCTTTTATAAATGGTAAATGAATAATAATTCATGGTAATAAATTATTTATTCATAAGCTCTGGAACAAGTAACCTACCCGATTCAGCATTACTGTGTTAACAAGACATATGGTAATGACTACATCATTTAAAGATCATATCATATCACAGCTTGTGCACGGCTTTATCAACGTAACACCGCAGTGAGAGACATACTCCGGTTGCTCCTCGATGGAGAGAGAGAGTGTTTCACTTTCTGGTAGAGTTTAAAACAAAACAAAACAAAAAAGCCAACTTTGTGTGTGATTTTCAGGTGGTAGATGACCTGGCAGAAGTCTGCTCACCTGTGTGTGCGGTCGCATCACGGCCAAACTCTAAGACAGAGAGCAGCTATGACATACGTCAGACTTTTGTTTTATTAAAAGAACTCAGTATAAACCTTCTATCTAGACTGACACTATAAGTAAAACAGTGTAATTTTCAACATTAGCTCAGTCAAGACCATTATTCCAGTAAATTATCAGTCAGTTCCTGCTTGTCCACTGCCTGAGTTATTGGCTGTACTGGTATTGATAAAAAGCACCTTGAATTACTTTGTGTTGTAAGGTGCTATACACATTTTTTAAGCAGTTTAGGTGAAGCATTGCACTTTACATACACACCAAGGTCATTGTAATTATTAGTCACTGGTGATGTAAATATATGCATTTTCTTAAATTCTAGGAGTCATTAATTTTTGCCAGTGTGGCGGTGAAATGGGCATTAAATTCTGTCCCAAGTTGTGTTGAAAAGGTCTTAAAAAGTCTTAACTTTAACTTGTAAAAATCTGTAGGAATCCTGTAGAAGCTGTGATTTTCTAATCCTGCTTTCTGTTTGATGGCTGATATTAATCAGATACTGTTCCTTCAATATCTAGAAGGAAGCAGCTTCACAAAGCTTTAAATTCATCCTGCTGACTTTTTACCTTTTTTGAAAGGTTCATTCTTTCTCTTTATAAATATTTGATTTCACATATACTAAGAATATTAAATAATAAATATTTTAACTGTTGCTGTTTAAAGAGAAAACTGCTGCTAAATCTGTTTATTTGTTTAGTGCAAGGATCTGCAACCTTTACAATCCAAAGAGCCATTTTTCCCTCAAAAAAACCACTGGGTGTATAACTTTTTGTCTCAGTGACAGCAGACAGGGTGGGCAGCCGCACATCAAAGACCATCACAGTGAGCACAGGCTCTCTGCAGGGCTGTATCCTGAGCCATTTGATCTTCATCCTGCTCACCTTTGACTGCTCTGCCATATTCTGCAGCAACTACATCCTGAAGTTTGCAGATGACACGATGGTGCTGGGGATCAATGATCTGATACTGTGTAATGATCTACTCGTGAATGTTAATACCTCAAGGCAAATGATGCTATTTCATTATATTTAATAATCACTGCTGACAATGTTGCGGTCTCTATACAAGGAGCTATGAAGTGTGATCCAGTGTTTATAATTTCTTAAAACAAATACAAATATGCATTGAGAGGAGCCAGATGAGGTGGCTCGGGCATCTGGTCAGGATGCCTCCCTGGTGAGGTGTTCCGGGCACATCCCACCGGAAAGAGGCCCCGGGGAAGACACAGGACACGCTGGACAGACTAAATCTCTCGGCTGGCCTTGGAATGCCTCGGGATCCCCCCACCTTGGGATGAGCTGGTGAATGTGGCCGGGGAGAGGGAAGTCTGGGTTTCCCTGCTTAGGCAACTGCCCCTGCAACCCGACTCCGGATAAGCGGCAGACAATGGATGGATGGATGGAAATACAAATACGTTAACCAATGCCACACACACACAAAAAAAAAAAAAAAACTTACAAAAAAACGGCCAAAACTGCTGCAATAAGCTGCTAATAATCTCCTCTCAGTCACACACAAATGCAGCTGGATCAGAATATTACATGACAATCAAAAAAAAAAAAAAAAAAAATGGTTCGACTTTAAAGTTGATGTCAAACGAAGGAATACTGCACATAATCAGAGGATCGCAGCTAATGAAGGAGGTTCAGAGATGACAGAATTTCCATCAGAGAAACTATCTGACTTCCTGCCAACGCATTTTAAATTAAGTGGAAACTGACTGCAGCATGACGAACACACCATCCACAGCCTGCCTGCTGCAGCTGTGCAACGGGAAGGTCACAGATCTGAGACACATCAGCTGCTAACGGACACCAGTCTAACTGCGTACGGACCAGCACTGAGCTGTAATCCCAGAGAGACATTGGGAATGATGTTGAGGGAGTTACGACTGACTGTCATACATTTAGGAACGTAAATAAAGTGTTTTTACGTGATATGATCATCTGACACATTTATCTTAGGGGGAAATTAAGTTAAATGTGGTTAGTTGTGGTGTTCAGGTACAAAACAGCTCAAATTCTGAAGATTTTTTTTTTTTCCAAGTTTAGAGGAACATGTTTCAGTGTATGAAAGAGTGTTTCCTTTGTTGTAGGTTGTCACTCAAATAAAAGTTGTTTGTACATCCTGAAGTGTGCAGATATGGTGTACAGAATATTTTGATGCATACACAGCGTTCATACATAAGGAAAAGAGAAGTGGCCCAAAACCACTTGGAAATTCCGTCTTTTACTTAGAATTGGAATGCCTTTAATGGCATTGCAAGTTTTAGCACAATGAAATTATGAGGATTACTCCTACATGGTGCAAAAAAATAATCTAAATATTAAAAAAAACATTTCATTTCTTGTAGCAGGCAGCTGTCAGTGTGAAAGCCCTGGAGAAACAGCTTCAACAAAAGAGAGACTCTGATCCCATTATGGCTGGTATTTTGGAGGAGGTAAGAGATATATCATTACTGGAGATTTATGTACTGTTCATGTTTTTTTTTTTGTTTTGTTTTGTTTTTTTGTAAGGCCTGATTTTTACATCTACAAAAAGAAGGAAGACCCAATATATGGCTTGAAAAAACTGTTTGGTAAACTCCTTTTAAAGATTACGTATGCATGTACTCAGGAGAAAAAGTAGTTTGAAGGAAATATTTAACATCTCAGTTGGCTTATTGCCACCTACTTTTACTGGAACTAAGCTAAGCCCTGGGAGAGAAGTCACCAGATAACGTCATGTTCTTGTTGCAGATGTCATCACATCATTTATGTCAGTTATGCTTGGTCTTTTATCAAACTGAGAAAGTCAACTTAGACATACTGTAGGACAACAGCCATGTTGTAGTTAAATGAGCAGTTATCACTCAGATAGTTACACAAGCCAAAACCTAAAGATTTGTGCACATTTGCTTCACATTATCTGCTGTGCATTTGTCTGAATTTGCTTTTAGCCCTCTGCCACTCATTGGCAGAGAGCTTGTCAATCAGGAACGAATAGTTTTGTCCTTTCTTTAGGATATGGAAAGTAGTCAAGGCTTGTCTCTTTGTCACCCTTTTCTGAAAGTCTGAACAACAGCAAAACCTTAGTTGCTTAGTTGGCAGAAATTCCCAAAAGTGTTAAGTTTTGTTTTATTTTCTTAAATTGGAAGAACAAACTAAATATATATCACAGTATTATTCTCATTTAACTGTGCCTTAAACATCACGTCCATGTTACACATTTTATAGCTTTACTGGTCCAACAATGTAGTCAACTGTTTGAAACTGCTACTGTAGTAGTTACCGAGTGCTAGAAAGGATTTGGAAAATTGCAAATTATGTCAGAAGATTTCTTATATTTTACTGGAGCTTATTGTAGAATAAAGATGGTAAATTAGGCTGCCATGTCACACACACACACACATGGTGTTAAAATGTGTCTTGGAGAAACTTCTCTCTAATGGTTTGATGATTTGATGTGGTTGTCCATCAGATTGCTCATTTCCAGAGGGAGTTAGATGACCTTAAAGCACGGAGTGCAAAAACCGACTTTAAGGTTGGGACTACTGAAGAGATGAAGGAGTTGAGAAAAGAGTCAGAGGATCTCCACATTTTCACCCTGGAGATTAAGGAAACTACAGAGGTAAGACCATGTTTGAAAAACTAGAAACCAAGGCTGACTAATTTCTATGAACAAGAGCTCACTCACTAGACAAATCTTAACCCCCACAACTAACCCACAATACTCTCATCTAGAAATGAAAAAATCCCTGTTAGAAAATATATTGACCATGATAACTCTATAAACTATGATTATTTTTAATATTTTGGGAATTTGCATTTTAACAAGAGTGCAGTATGAATCCTGTATTATGGCTTTATTGCTTATAGCATTTAATTCTGAAAAAATGTGCCAAAAAAAGTGTTGGGGCCACTGCTGGATATTGTATTCAGAGTATTTACCATACTGTATACGAAGTGAATTATAGTCCCAAAAACATTGTTGGAACAACTGGCTGTAATGTAGAAGACAACAGCTAAAACATTGCTTTTTCATATATATCCTCTTTTGATCATATTAATTGATAATTACTAGGCTGCTAAACCTGTTCAGACCTCTTATCAAATCTTTTGTTTTCCCTTTGATTTTAAGTCTCTCCATGGGGACATAGGCACACTAAAGACCACCTTGCTGGAGGGCTTTGCTGGGGCAGAGGAAGCAAATACCCAGAGTGAGCTGAGCAAAGACAGAAATTATAGGCATTTGTTGTACAAAAGACCTCTGGATCCACGCAGCGAGGAACAGCTCAAGGTGAGAAATGGAGGAAAAGATGACTCAAGCAGATTTAGCAAGAATGATTAATGAATCACCTGCATGTCCATAATATCTTTATTCTTTCTGTTTTGTTTTGTTTTTCCAGGAAATCCGCAGGCTGTACCAGTATGTCACCTTTGCTGTAGAGGATGTTAATGACGTCTTGGATGTGGAATGGGAAAAACATCTTGAAAAGAGGAAAAAGCAGAAGTGAGTCTAAAACATTTACCCTGCTACAATTCAAGTATCCGGTCAGGACAGTACTCTATATTGTACATTGCTTATCATCATTCCATCTCTTCCTCACAGACACATGGTTGTACCTGGTCGAGAGGGTCTCTTCACTACACTCTCCAACAACCTGTACATCATCAACCAGCAGAAGAACAAATTGGATCAGTTGGTTCAGGAGCTCACATCACTGCGACTCTACAGCAAAGCACCTACTCCTACTATAAAGCAAAATACTGAAAGAGCAACAACAGCTGGGTATGGACTGGTAAAAATAGGGTTGAAGTGGCCAATTGTGATAAATAAAAAGCCTTGTAAAATATCTTATCTGTATTTCTTTTAGTTTGGAAAATGAGCTTGAGAGTTTAAAGGACTCGCTAATGAAAGCTAGACTGGATACTACCCCTCCAAAGACTAAATCCCCAGGTATATTAATCTTAAAAATTTTAATATAAGATGGCAAAATGTATTGCATTTGTGAAGTTTTACATTTTAACACCAGATATTTGTTCAGCAGTCAAGATATCACCAGCTAAGCAGTCGCAACTGCGCAACTTTCTCTCAAAGGGACAGATGCCTCCTGTGCGCTCAACTGCACCAGGTACATCAGATGGTTAAAGATTAAAATATGTCTTAGCTTTATCTTCTATACTTCAGTTATATTCAAAGATCTTGGCAAACGAAGTTCAAAAGTTTGTCAAGTAAATAATTTATAAATAAAGCCTGATAGTTGTGTCTAAAAGGAAATATGTTTTTTTTTTATCTAAGCAAACTTCATCTTTATTGTAACATTTTGATCATTTAAATCCTTTAATTGTATTTCTTTCCAGCCAATTTGTCTCGTTCAGCCTTTCTTTCACCTAAATATTATGAGGACCTGGATGACGCGAGTTCAACATCCTCCCTTTCTCAGTCCCTTGACCCTCACCCGCCTCTCTTGGAGCTGGAAGAAGAGGAGCTACAGCCACTTCAGCCCCCACCCATGACTGCTGTGGCGCCATCACTGACTACTCCCCGCCACCTAACAGTGGTGAGGACCCCCTCTATCCAGCCAGGCTTTGGAGCCATCCAGTCCACTCCTCTAACAAAAATTCCCTCAGTACCGGGTATGGGCTTTGGACTTAGCCCTATTGCTAGCCCTGGTAAGTAAATCATACCAACTATTCACATGGAGATCTTTTGTTTGATTTTTTTGCATTGTGAGATTGATTAGCTTCTCCCTTCTTGAAAACTGCTTTCTTTCACAAAGTTGTCTTAATATTTCAGTTCCAACCAATAAAGTCAACCTCTGCGGTGCTGATAGCACTGCACTTGCCACAAAGACTGTAAAGCATGGAGCACCGCCAACAGAGAGAGCTATACCTGTCACCATCCCTGCTCAGCAGGCTGCAGCTACTGCTGCTCTGCGCAGACAAATGGCCAATCAAAAGACAGGTGGGAAGAATATGTCAGTGAACAAAAAATATTAACTTATTAACCTGGTTTTTATCATTTTCATTGCTGTGATGTCCATGTACTATGAAAGTACATTATTATAACCCTTTTTAACCACCAGAGGGAGACACAGACTTTGAGACTAAAGAATACAACAGCTTAGGGTTATACTTCTACCTACTGCCTTTTCAGACATAAACCTCCGTTCAAATCATCATGAAATTGCTGTATTTCTGATACCAACCTTCTGATATTATTTGACTCATTCGTTTCATTACATATTTCTTATTTTTTCGTAAGTATAAACACCATATGTACAATTTCTGTGTGATTTACTCATATGCTTTTGTTTGCATTCCAGCTGTTAGTACCTCCTTGACAGAGTCTACTTTGAAGACTGTTCCCCAAGTAGTCAATGTTCAGGAGCTTAAGGACAAAGGGTCACCCATGCCAGTTTCTTCCATCGTCAGGTAACAACTAAAAAGATATGGCCTCCATGCAATCTGTCTGAAGAAGAGACATTTTCTAGCTTGAAATCTTGACTTGTATAGTCTCCCTAAATGAGTCAGAATCGTAATTACTGCTCTAACATTTATAGCTGATTGTATCTGTTTCTCTTTAATCCTAATTCCATTAATGCAGACTTTGAGCAGAAACTGTTGACACATACACAATTATTTTTTATCATATTTCTTTTTGGCTGATTAACTAGTCATATGGAAGTTGTACAGAAAGAGAATCCTCTAACATCATTTTTTTTTTTAAAGCATGTTAAAAGCAAACTAGTTGTCAGTCCATGTGGTATTTTCACTTGTTTTAGACTCAACTTTTTAGGTACTTGGTTTCCTTGGTAGAATTTCCTTTTGCTTGAGAATTAAACCAAAAACCAAAGTAAAGAGCAGGAAATCAAATTTCTGTTGTTCATGTAAGGCATTGTCACAAATATATTTTGAAACATGAGCATCTAATTTCATTTAATGCAGATAGCAAGATATTTGAGTAAATTCTGCTCTTCCTCCTCTGTTGACTTTTCCCAGCTCTTCGGTGCCAGATCCCACAGCTCAAGCATTTGCAGCAGTTTCTACCAACCAGGTGAAGCGCGTGAGTATGACCTGTTCTTCACTCCACTTAGTGCACGTCATCTTTCCATTTGTGCGTAGCTGCCACCTATGTGACATTTGTTAATGTTTTTAAATGCACTCTTTCAAACATCAAATATTTGTGTAAACAAAGTAGTAGGTTAAATAAATGTCAGCATATGCACTTTTTGTGCATTAAGAATTCCCCCAAATAAAGAGCTTTGGTCAGCTGTTTGTGTGCTACTTCTTAAAATCTCAAAATCAACTTTTCCCTATGTTATTGAAGCCTTTTTTCCCCCATAACTAAAGAATATTTAGCGTGTGAAAATCGCAGATTGCTGACAGTTTGCATCTGAAGGACAGAGTCTTAACTGCATGGGTGAGAAATATCTCAGGTCTCTCCCATGTTGATGCTACAAATTGCAGTTGGCTGACAGGGGAACTTCTCATACAATTCTAGTTCTTGTGAGAGTAACCCAAATGTACTGATCTAATACACACTTTCTCTAAATCTCTATAATTGTATATAAACCAATCTCTGCAGAATACTGCCCCAGGTATCCAAAAGATGGCCACTGAAACTTCATCCATCCCACAAACAGGTTTTCTGTTTGGTAAGTATTGTTGAATATACTTATATATAAATGAATGAATGTGAATATGAATATATAAAGTAAATCTGTTTATGTACTATTCACTAACTGAAGTAATGAACAAGTGACCCCCTATCTACTACCCTGATCTGGTTACTCATTAACAAAATACGGTCCTGTGTACAACATAATCACTGGTTATAGTTGTGTAAAATCTTCAAATCTAATTTAGTGACACATTTATTGATGTCATAAACATTTTGTCCTCAAGGTCAGCCATCCAAAACGGACATTTCTGTGATTCCCGCTAGCTCAGGGGAGCAAAACACCAACAAAGGTTTCTCTTTCACTGCTGGGTGAGTTTAAGAATGAAATATTTCTAGAAATATTCTGAGATTATCTGCAGTTCTCATTTAGATGAAACGGTGGTAATTTTATATATATGATAAATACTTGAAGCAATAAATAATTGCTTTTTGTGATTTAGAAAGTATAACCATATTCCATCAAGTTCATTTGTTGCAAGCTTCATTTTTTATTGTCATTTGGTTGATTGGAAGTCAAGGTAACAGCTGAAGCAGTGTTATGTTAGTTTTTTTCCTCTGTCTATTTTATACCATTCTGAGATCTAAAGACTTACTCCCTCAGCCCACATCTTCTTAATCTAGGAGCACAGGTGAAGAAGGTGTTTGTTTAGATTAACAAGAAGTTTCACTGCTTCAAGATCATTATATTTGGGAAACTGAAACTATCTCCTCATCATAGTAAAGAAGCCAAAGATGATTTGATTGTTGTGACATTGTGTCTTTAATGGTTGTTTATGTAGGTCGACAGGCTTTAGTTTTTCTTCAGTCACTC
Source organism: Rhadinocentrus ornatus (assembly GCA_037177495.1). NCBI lineage: Eukaryota > Metazoa > Chordata > Actinopteri > Atheriniformes > Melanotaeniidae > Rhadinocentrus > Rhadinocentrus ornatus. The sequence continues at coordinate 10,982,533 of JBAMHW010000021.1, read as the reverse complement.
AAGGAACTGGAACATCACAAGGTAAAAACAACCCAGCAGCTTGATATGAAAGCAGTTATAAGATTGTTTTTCATGTTCTTATCATTTTTTCCCCTTATATCTCACCAGTGAAAGATGTGAATAAATTTTCTTTTGGTGGAAATGGCAAGGCAGTGTTTGGACAAACTGTTGAAGATTCATTTTCCCTCACCTCAAAGTCCACCTCCTCTGGTTTTGGCACTGGATCTCCCACTTTTGCTCAGAACACATCAGGTGAAGCAGCTAAGCCCGCCTCCACCACAACTCCTTTTGTAACAGAGCCACATCCTCCAAAGATAGCTGGAGGAGAAACCCTGGGTATTTTCTCTGGACTACGTGTAGGCCAGGGAGAAGAGGAAAATGATTCCTCCACAAAATCTGCATCTGCATTTACCTTTGGGGACACTGGACTTGGCATGGGCAAGGGAGCACCACAGTTTAGCTTTGGTGCGGGTCTCCAAAAGTCTGCTGAAGATTTAACAACAGCAGACTCGTCTAAGGGGGCAACATCAGGCAGTTTGTTCAAACCTCCTGAATCAATCACCAAGCCAGCTTTCTCCATTCCCCCATTTAGCTCAGCTCCCTCAGCTTTGCCTACATCTTTCAGTAGTCTTCTTGCTGCTTCTTTAGAGTCATCGGAGGAACCAAAAGCTTCCTCACCACCATCAGAACCCACACCACCCCCTGAAAAAGAACCTCCTACCACTGAACCTACTGTGGAAAGCACCAGTATTGCTGTAGCACCTCAGCCTGCAGTTGATGCAGCCATCACAGATATATTAGCAACATCATCCACACCTGCAGCAACAACACTCTCACCTCCTTTGGGCACAACTGCTCCTTCTCCAGACCCTCCTTCCACTATCACTGCACAGACTGAAGCAACCCTTCTAGCACCAGCCAATGTTCCTTCTACAGCAGAAGCCACCTCCGACCCCTCAGCTAATGGTCCTGCATCCACATCAGCTCAAACTCCTGCCACTGCCACACCTGTCTCACAGGCGGTCCCAGCAGCATTTCAGGTGCCCACTTCTGAAAAACCAGGTTCTATATTTACTCAGTCTACTCCTGCAACAACAGACAACAGTTCTGTTGGAGTCACACCAGTTATCAACACGGCTGCTCCTGCAGCCACCACCCCCACCCTTGCAGTTGTAAACAGTGCATCAACTACAACGCCTAACACTGTGTTCGGGCAGCCTCCTGCCCCTCCTGCTTCCTCAGCCCCAGCTTCCACAGGATTTGGCTCATCTGGCTTTGGTACATCAAGTGGAACTAGTTTTGGCAAATCCGTGTTTGGTCAGATGACTGGCTTTGGTCAGCCTGCCAGCAACACTGGAACATCTGGTGGTTTTTCTTTTGCACAGTCCACATTTGGAGCAAGTTCTAGTAGTGCGACTACTGGAGGAGGAGGTCTATTTGGTTCTTCTACTGCTAGCAACGCAAGTTCCTTCTCTTTTGGCACAAGCAATGCCAGCACAGCCAGTAGTACTGGCTCAGGACTGTTTGGTCAAAGTACAGCTCCAACATTTGGCCAGAGCTCTGGATTTGGGCAAGGATCTGTGTTTGGTAGTAACACCACCACATCGTCGTCTTCCGGTTTTAGCTTTGGACAGCCATCAGGTGAGTGTGAGTTGGGATTTATTTAGTTCAGTTGTTACTTGTCTTCCTGTATTTTCCTCTATTTGCTGTTCGGAACACATCAAATATTCTTTTGAAATATCCTTTTCTTTTTTCTTTTTTTTTAAATAAATATGTAATATTTATGTCCTGTTGCATGCAGTTGTTCAGTGGGATCACATCAAATTTGTGACTATTTCTAGATGAGAAAATTGACACTTGATGGCTCTCAAAAATAATAAAAAGAATAGTGAGACCATCTTGTCCCTCGAAGTGGTTTGAAGTTGGAGCTTTATGGCTGGAAGCAGTTGTGACAGTCACATCTGCCATCATTGAAGCTAACACTGTCTGACAATCTATGAATTACATTGTTATGTCTCTAAGGACCGTGTGCAGTGCAGGATACGTGAACAAAATGAAGTAGCTTGGCTGACTTGCGCATGTTGTGGTGATTGAGGCCAGATGTGCCAAAGTTTCAGAGGGCATCATCTTTCAGCTGATAGGACACCTGTTTTTATTTATAGTCAGCCTCGGTGGGTAGGAGGGAGTTGTCCCATTCCCAAACATACTTTAAATTCCCAAAGCAGTCTGCGAATGCTGTGTCCATGTGAACAGCTGATGACCATGTATTAGTTCAGCATTTAGACAGTTTGTGGGGTGAGGGTCAAAGTTTCCAGAGTCAGCTCATTCTTTTCTATGGCATTGAGGGAAGAATTGGAAGCTATTAAATCATAGTTTATATGGTAATGTAGGGTTAGAAATATTCCAGGTCTTACTATTTTTTACCTTTTCATCACAGCGTTTGGCTGCTCTTCTGCCACCCCTGTGTTTGGCCAACAATCTACCCCTGGGAGCATATTTGGACAGGTATCTACTATTTGAATAGTATAGCAACATATGAATGGCATTTTCTTGTAATGAGAGAGACTGTACTTTTTTTCTTTTTGTATGACTAACATTTCTTCACCAGCAGCAGCCGTCAACTGGTGGGAGTCTATTTGGTTCAAGTGCAGCCAATACAGCAGGCTCATCCCCAGGTGGAGGATTCTTCAGTGGACTGGGAGGAAAACCAAGCGAAGATGCTGCCAACAAGAACCCATTTGGCCCCACCGTATCCACCGGAGGGTTTGGGCAGCCCACTCAGACTGGTATGTTTGCATGAAATTTAGCAACAAATCACAAAGACACTGGTTGTACAGTGGTGTGGTGTTTAGCATTGCAACCTCACAGCTAGAAGGTCGCTGGTTCGGGCCTCGGCTGGGGGAATGGTCGAACAGTGGCTTTTCTGTTTGGAGTTTGCGTGTTCTCCCGGTGTATGCGTGGGTTCTCTCCGGGTACTTTGGTTTCCTCCCACCATCCAAAGACATGCCTGTTAGGTTAGTTGGTCACTCTAAATCCTCCCTAGGAGTGGATGTGAGAAAGAGCGATTGTTTCTCTGTGTTGGCTCTCTAATGATCTGGCATCCTGTCCAAGGTGTACCCTGCCTCTCTCCTGCTAATTGCTGGGATAGGCTCCAGCTTCCCTTAAACCCTGAATTGGAGGTATAGCGGTACAGAAAATGGATGGATGCTAACTAACTAAGCAATTAAAACAATCCATTGTTTAACAGCTGTTGACAGTTATTAAATCTGTCTCTTTTCTTCTCTAGGCGCCACCAGTCTTTTTGGAAATAGTGGCGCCAAGGCTTTCGGTTTTGGTCAGTCCTTTGGCGAGCAGAAGGGCAGTGGCACCTTCAGCACTGGTGGAGGGAGTGTAGCATCTCAAGGGTTTGGCTCTTTTTCTACACCTGCAAAATCAGGTAGATGGTGCTTCCATCCTTATTTCTTTTTTTTTTTGTTTTCTCGACAATAAAAGCTCTCCTTCGTCGCATTTTACAGGAAATTTATCCTGCAGAGATTCAGACAGTTTGTTTCCATACACTTTTTCTTCAGCTAGTTATGTGATAGAAATGGGGGTGTCCCACCTAAGTTTTTTGATGGACTTTGGTTGTTTGACTTTGTAAAAATAACCATTTTTAGTATTGTATTATTGCCACACACTGCATATGGGGGCTACTACAGATGATATGGGCTGTTGTTGAGTGTTTCAGAAGTATCATTATATTAATGTACATTACCTTCTGTTCAGATATGTCCAAATATTGACAGCTTTCAGATTTATTTAGTTTTTTTTCTGACTCTTGCTCTTGGTTGGAGAGTGAAATGGTCTTTGTCAAAGCCATGTGACTGCTTTTAGGTCCCCTGACTTCTCAACTGGCTCTTCAGCATCAGACATTTTGTGCTGAGTTTAAAGAAAATGAAGTAAAAAGTTTTTAAACATGGCTGTAACATTGATGCTGAGCTTTATTTTCTCTGTTGATCTCTAATCCTTCTCTCTTGTGCGTTCATGGCATCATTAGGCATGCCACAATTAACAATCATGTTGCGGTTACATAAGATAATCCTGATGATGTACACTTGTCATAATTCTCTTCATTCCCTGAAAACAGCTGAGAGAAACTAACAGTGGTGTCATATGTCCTCATTGTGTTCCTGTGTTCAGTAGAGTTGGCTCACTGACTGAAGGAGTGGATACCCTTTTAATACTGTCCTCTCATTGTTTATTTGTCCCCTGCTATGAAACACCTGCAGTTTTTAAACGCACGTTTTTACTGTCATGTTGTATTTGGGTCCGTTAATTTGTTCTGCAGAAATTTGTGACTCAGTGTGCCTTACAGGAGTTATGTTTTACTGTCATTTTCTAGTTTTTAAAAAAAATATATATTCCTACTTATCTCTCCTTAGAATTGTACTTACTGACATGTCCAGCAATCCTTATAATGTTACAGTATTTATTTGTGTCATTCAGCTGTTACAGCACGTATGCAACAACTGGTCATGTTGTATTTTGGTGCTGGCTAATGCCGGATGGTAAATGTTGTCTAGCTGAGCATTGTGATGAGCTCTTTTTCCCCACATGGTGTCAACAGCCTGTTTAAACCTACCACTGTTTTTTACTATTCTTGGTAATGAGTAGTTGCTTCCATCCAAACTATTGCTCAACTCTACAGGGATATTGGAACTGTTCGGCACACTGATGCCCTATTGGTGGCCTGTGTAAGGGGACTGTAATCTTGTTACATTAGCGCAATCAATTATTTACTGGGGCATGCTGCTAGCCAGGCTGTAATTTCAGCACACCCATTTTCTTCTGCTGCTCAGAGGCTTTGAATTGGTGTGAAGTGTTCGTCCTCTCTGTGAGCTGTCATTGTGTGCTGATCCTGAATAATATGCTGTACACTGTAGGACATTACACTATTCACCGTTATATTTACACTCAGAAATTTGCTCTTGGAAAGATAAGCTAAAACAAAATCTTGTTTAAATACACATGTTTTTTAACCTATTTACTTGTGTCCAGAAACTGCAAAACATCTTACCTTCTTCATTTCTCAAAGTACCACTCAACACCCCAATGATTCCACTTTTGTTCTCTTAAGAAGTCTTCATTATGTTATGTCCTTTCTCGCAGGTGGTTTTGGTAGTGCTCCAGTGTTTGGAAGTCCCCCTTCTTTTGGTGGTTCCCCAGCATTTGGTGCTGGAGCTTCCTTTGGTTCAAACTCTTCTTTCAGCAACCCCATGGGTTCCTCAACTGGTAAAGTGTTTGGAGAAGGAACTGCGGCTTCCAACATGGGAGGATTTGGGTAAGAATCTTAACTGTTTAAAAGTAAAGAGAAATTTTTTTTTCTGTGCTTGGGAAGCATACATTTGGGTATCTAAAGCCAGTTAACAACTCAAAGACCCAACATGGATAACCCTAACTCTGAACGTTTCTTTCTGTATCAGAAAATATGACATTCATTGAGCTGTTCTGATTTGCAGTTATGCCCGTTTGGAAAATTATCCAACCCCTTCTCTACTTTTGTCCACCTAGCTTCAATGCTGCATACACTTTACCACAGAAGTGGAAAGTGAAACTTTGTTTGCTTTTTGCCTTTTTCATTCAGCACCTTGGGCAACTCTGGTTGTAGTAAATGTGCTATACAAATACACTAATTATTTTTGGCTATCACCAGATTTAGATTCTCTTTGTCATTGCAACGAGTACAATGAGAAGTAAGTAAGAAGGCCTTTCAGTGCACTTGAAAAACTATAAATACTATTTTTTTAAAAAAAAGCATTGCATAAAACAGAATTAAAATAAAAACTCTGATACATATATGAAAGGCTGCAATAAATCATAAGTCATGAAGGTAACTACTGCAGGTTAAAAGCATAGTTTAAATTTTGACAGATGTATACCAGAAGTAAAATTGGTACAATTTTTACCCACCTGTCGTTTATCCATCAGGGGGGAAAAAAGAGCAACATTTAATTCATGCATTAAAGGTCATTCTCAACACATTGTCATTTTTATTGAACTTGCACCAATATCTGCGATTGTGTTGCTCCTCCAATTATATCACATATGTGAAATTTGTCTTCTAATTTTTACCTTTTCTTAGTACATTTAAATTTGATCATAAAATGGCAGTTTTAGAAAACGTATTTCTGTGGATTAAAGTACAAAAAAAATTCTAGCGAAGTAGATTATTTGTACAGCACTTTCTTCAGCTGTAATAGACTGATATTTTGGTTACCAAGCATATTTGATTGTTGGTTGTGACGTACTTGGACACCCCCGGCAAATGAAATTCGGATTTGATTTTAAATTGCAGGAAATTCAGTATTTAATCTTGTCCTGCCGCTTATCGTTTTCTTTCTAATGTTTTTTCTCAGCTTTATTAACCTAGTGTGCATCCATCATGTGCATGTATTTTGATCGCAGTAGGAATGGCTGCGAGCCTAAAACTATGAATCTCTGTGCAGGAGTAGATTATTCCCCTCAGATAATCTCACTCTGTGGTCATGCTGCCTGCAGATTAAACTGGCCCGCTCTCTCAATGTTTTGCTTATACTGTCTTTTCTCTTGGGAGTCAGCGGGTGGTGGGTCCTGTAGAAATGGATTTAATCCAGCTTTAATCCCAGCCTGTCAGTCTCACATGCAAAAACACAAAGTCCACTTTGCATCTTTTTTCTTCAATATATGTTTATTTAAATCTGGAAAAAAGTCCTGTTTGTCCATAAAGATGGTTGATTTAAAACACGGCACCCAGCATTATGAAATAATGTTTTCATACATTAAATTCTAATTAATCTATTTATTTTCCAGTATAAGATTTTGTTTTAAGCATAACACACCCTCAATGTTGGCCTCTGTTTTTAGGTTTGCCTCACCCCAGAGTGCCCCCTCGTTTGGCAATTTAGCCAGTCAGAATCCTCCGTCATTTGGGAGCTTGGCCCAGCAGGGCACTGGTTTTGGAAGTCAGCCCAGCAGCTTCTCAGGCTTTGGACAACAACCACAAACAGGAGGTAAGACAGCTACTTCAGTTACATTAGTTGTTTTTTCCCACATCATCTTCACTTGCTAACGCGTTTAGTGCAACACAGTCAGTGGCTGATGTAGAGTCAGTAAGTCAGTCCTCCACCATCTGGACAGTTTCTGTTGTTAAACCATGTTTAGCTTTTTTCTAATGCTTTTGTTTGTGTTGTTTGAAAACTTGGCATTTAGATATTTGATGTATTGCTCATTTACTAAATGTGTAATTTGATACAATTTTACAAGAAATGAAATAAAATATTGGCTACATAAAATTATCTTTTTTTATTTTTCTGCAGCAGAAATAGTTTTACATCCTACATGACCTCCATGAACTTTTACTCTGCATGGCTTCTGTATGCTTGACTTTCAATGCATGTTTGACCTCAGTCAGTTGACTTGGCATCTTCTAGTTATTTCTGTGTAAAAAATTTTTCCTGTAGTTTTTTTTTTCCTTAACTGGTTAACTTATCTGCTGCTTTTTTCTGCATCCTTCAGTAGGTTTGTCATTACTTACTTTGGTTTGTCGTATTTTAGCAGACATGGGGGTTTTATTGATGCTATCATTCAATTTGTCAGTTTTCTCCTTCTTTTAGGGTTCTCTGGAAACACCTTTGGATCTGCAAGCCAGTAAGTATGGTCAATATGTTAAATCTTTGTTTTCTGTGTCCACTGATAAGTAGACAAGCCCACATCTCTGTGTGACTGCACTGCCTGTAGGGTTTAAACTCTGCTGAAGCTCACGTCTTTTCTTCCGCAACAGTGCTCCCTATAGAACCTCACTGATTTAATATACCACCTCATTTAACCTCATTTATGTCCTGCCTCCTTATCTTCGTTTTCCTTTATCTTGAGTCAGGCTGAGCTCCACTATTTGGCTGAACTATTATACAGTGAATATTTACTGTCTGGCACACTGAATAAATTTATGACACAGTAGATAATGTTTACAAAGATGATAGAATAAATGCTTTTCAGTCCAAAGCATTGTGAATGCACAATACTTTCTGCTGTGACGTGGAACTCATCAGTTCTTACTCCCCAAGTTATTAGATTTCTATTCCCATGCTGATGCATTTCCTTTTCTGCTACCCATCCATCAGTACCACTTTCTTCTTCTTTTTCTTCTTCCTTTAAGTCTTCCTAAACTGCGTCTGGTTCAAGCGGCAACCTCTAGCGGTGAAATGTGAAGCCTATGCGAAAGTGCAAAAAATTGTTAAAAAGTTGTTAAAAAGACCAACTTCACAGCAGAAATAAACATGTTTTAAGCCTTATACAAAAATCCATTTTAGGATTAATAGATTAAGTTGACCTTCATGACAACTGTGGGGAGGGCATAATTAGGGGCGTGTCCGTTTGATTGACATGTATCTAAAATTCGCGGCAAGAAGGGAGAGTGTAGCACAAACGCAGATTTTAGCCGGCTAACAGTACGCCTTAGCTTTAGCCCTACCTCTGTTAGCTGGTTAGCTACCGTTAGCTCCGAGTTGGCTCAGTTAGCTCTAAGCCACAGGCAGCTCGGAGTTTGAAAGAAGTCAATCATCCTCCCCCCACGCTCACAGCCCCCCTCTCAGTTCCGCCACTTTGCCCATTTTTGTATTTCCAGGCACAGCGGCAGGCGTGACGCTGCCAAGATGGCGATGGTAGGAACGCCCAACTAGCTTCACTTTTACTCTTCAGAAACCTACGGGTGACGTCACGGAGGCTCCGTCCGTCCAGTTTAAAAAAAACTAAAACCATCTCAATCTACATAGCATTTTACCACAAAAAATAGTCTACATCGCACTTCTGGATCACATGACTATTAACATACTGTGTACATGGGGCATTTTTCTTCCAACTCAGTCAGGATGCTAATGTATGTGTCTACTTTCTGCCTGTCAATCATCTTTAGTGGCCTTAAATTGTATTTGTCTTAAAGAGAACAAAAAATAAAAGATAAAGTTAAGCTGTGCAAGGTCTTACTTTAATGTTACAGCATGAAACTCAACATCTGTCTTCCTGTGTTTTATTTTTTTCCAGATCCAGTTCTCAGGCATTTGGTGGTTGGAGAAGTTAATTTGAAAAAACCTCCATGAAATATCACAGATGCTACGGGGAAGCTCTTTGTGATACACCGCGGGTGGAGGAATATATTGACTTTGGGTTAAAAGGATAAATAAAGTGAAGCAGAAAATGTACTACTTACAAGCATTTTTTAATACAAAAGAGAAGAGTAATTCTTTCAAGCAGCTTTTAGAGGCAGTTTTTTGTCTACATGGCTTTTAGAAGTACAGTGAAATTATCACTTTATGTGATCTTCCTACATATATTCTCTGGACATAATAGGTTTAATGATTTTATTTGTACAAGCAAATAAAAAACTGATAGTACAGTCTTGTACACAGGCCTGCCAAATGAATCTACATCCTCAAAGTTTGTCTTGAAACAATTTAAGAAAGTACTTTCTACATTTTAAAACATGCAGATGTTATAAAGGAAAATCAAAGCATCCAGGCTTTACTTTGAACAGTTCACTCTTTTACAGTTGTTTGTTTACAGTGTGGCTTATGTTAAGGTTCATCCCAGCTTTATGCAGCTTATACAGCCTTCAACAAAAATACTGCATGTCCATTAAAGAATGTTAAAATATAACAAAACCATGCTTTTTGCTTGATATGAACAGAATTGCCTTTTTCAAATAATTTTCTCTGTAATGCCTTCCTTTGTATATTTTTACATGGAAAATTAGAATTAAATGATATTTCTCAAATTATTTGAGGGTTATAACATTATTTCAGAGTTGATCAACAGTGGTCGTGGGATTACAGTTGTAACAAATCATGTAAAATATATCTGAAGTAAGAAGATGTTTATTTTTGATTTTCAGTCCATTAGCTGGTGAAATCCGTAAGTTAGCATGACAATGTTTGTTGCTCCTCACATCTGCAACGTGCTAAGACTCAACAGTTACAATAATTGTACACTTTCACGTAAAATACATGTAGTCAGGATCATAGGATACCTGTTGCACGGGCGTAGCTTGCATTGTGTATAGCTGCCCTAATACACAGCTTTTGTTTTGACATTACAGTGGTGTAAGACGCTTAAAAGTCCAGGATTTGCTTTTAAACCTATTTGGTCACAAATCTTGCATCCTTGCATGCATTGTTCTGATCAGTGAAGCTCAAACATCCAATAAGAATAAGTAACTTTTTTTTTTTTTTTTTTTTAGAAAGAATAAGTTCAGAAAATTTGAACCAATAAGCTTTTCTGTCTTAATGTGTGGTGGCGTATAGAACAGAGTAGTAGCATAGCACAGGCCATGTTCCGATGGTACAGCAATTAATGCAAAATCCTTGTTTATATGCAGCTCATTCCTCCATCTTCAGTAAGGAGTGAATTCGCTTGCAAAGGGAGCGGAAGTGTGCCGTGGTAGAATGCTGATAGGGATGTAAGGCTTCTGTCCAAGGCACGGTGTGGCATGTGGCCACCGGCAGCACAAATTACATTCCCAATTGTGGCTGTGGAGCATGTCACTGTTAGTCTGTCAGCCTTTATCTGGCTTCTCTTGCTAAATAGATGGCAACGGTCTTGGTTGCTTTGAAGTAGCTTAGGAATGTCAGGGTCATAGCATGTGACCTGTAATAGACACCTAAAATTCTAAAAGCGGCATTTGATTTTCAGGATGTTTAAAGAGAGGCCAACAGCGCTGGTTTAAACAGGTGAAAGATCAACCAAAATGTTTTCTATTTATTTTATTTAATTTTTGTAATTTTGACTTAGGGGTAGTGGTAGCATCACATACCCAGTGATGTGTAGTCAGCAACAGATCTATTTCACATCTTAGGTAAAGAATTACAATTGGGTACATTGACAGATTACAGAAGCACACAGGCAGAGCCCAAAGTCTGTAATGCTTTCAGCCAAAGCGGATGAGCTTATGAGATTTTCAGCACCCACTACACAACTGACCTCAATGAAAGCATTTAAAGTAAAGTGCTGTTTGTCATTGTTCTTTTATCATAGATCCAACATAAATATGCAGAAGTTGTGGTACTTGTTCATGTCACTTTTCCCAGTGATTTAAAAAAAATATGTGCAGAGAAAGTCTGAAACACTGAGGTTTGCAGCTGCCTTAATAGAATTCAAATAAAAATAGTTTTCTCCAAGCCAAACACCCACCAACCCCTCCCCCAACTCTCATCCCAATGGAGGGATGATTAGCAGCTTTTGAGTGCATCCTGCATTTTCTTTTTTCTTTTTTTTTGGGGGGGGGGGGCATATTCATCACCTCTTCATGTGCCACTGCCTTCCATAGAGCGTGCATCTTGTTGGCCTAAAGGCATTTTTATGAAGAGTGTGCTACTTCTATGTTGAAGGCTGTGTTTACTCAACCAAACCATACTGTACACATTGTACTAGTCAAGCTGTTCAGGTCACACCATAGCATGAGATGGATGTTATGCTGAATATTGGTGAAGGCCAGTGTCTGTGGAGAAGAATACACAGTTAACACTAATTGGTAATTTCATCTGAATGCATAATCCAAATCAAATAATCCACTAAAAATAGGTGCAATCTCACTTTTGATTTCTGTGTACTCTGTCAATTGTGCTGGCTTGCTGCTCTGATGTGGCTCACTTATTTCAAAACCTCAATTTCCATTGCATATATACACGGTATTCCTAGGAAGGAAAATTGCAATGCTTACCATTTTTACATGAAGAACATTAAACAAAATGACAAAAACTCCAGCAATTGTCAGTTTTCAAAAGCTGAGGACATTAAAAAGCCCCCCCAAAAAACTAACTCGGAACAATTGTTTTATATTTATGACTTAACTTTGATTTTAAGTATAATATTTTAACACGTGCTAGCAGAAAGGTCCCTTACTTGTGCAGATATGCATGGTGTTTAAAGGATGAGTTCCAGGGACATATTTTTTGTCCACCTTATGTAGTACTTTACCAACTCCTGGATGGATTGATGCCAATTCTTGTATTTGGACATTTATGCCTTCTTATTGGATTGCCATTGATTTGGTATCTAGAAATCTATGCACCTATCAGGATCAAAGGCACTCCTGTCTCCTGGTAGCTCCTCCATGCTCTGGACACTACGCTGACAGACAAAGCAAACCTTCTTGCCACAGCTCGCATTGATGTGCCATCCTGGATGAGCTGCACTACCTGA
>JBAMHW010000021.1:10934630-10961046 GCA_037177495.1 Rhadinocentrus ornatus | reverse complement strand
TATATATATATAATATTTTTCCCCAGGGGTTGTTTACCCAGTGTTGTGCATTTTCACAGTTTTAAATAATTGCCAGAACCAACCCATTTTCAAGTATTTCTGTAAAAGTCAAAGCTAAACATAAAAACACATTCTGTTTTAGCTATTTCAGTGCTGTTTTTATAAAACAAACCAAAGTGAGAAACATACTCAGTAGCCCATGTCATTTTGTGTATTAATTTTTTGTTTTTCTCTCCTTGACACAAAAAAGAACAAAATGACACGTGAAACCCTAACATGAGTTTTTCTTGGAATAAAAACAAAATCAAAAGCAAGAAAATGAAACTAGATGGTCCTGAGTGTCTATTTTATATCTCTTAGGGGATAAATAACTACATAAAAAAATGTAAAGCAAAGGTAGCAGCCCTCTGAAGAACTGTGAAGATGTGGGTTTAGGAGAGGAGACATCCATTCACTTGGCACAATCCTACAAGCATGGCTGTTATATTTCTCTGGAAGAACATATATTATCACAAACAACATAAAACAGGTCTGTCAGTCCCAAATGGTTTTTAACTTTACAAGTCACCCACAGTGTCTCACTTTTTGGCTTTGTCCAATTTTGGCACATTTTACAACCCATACAGCAAAAAAAAAAAAAATGTAATTAGAACAAACGCAGACAATTTTATGTTTTATGGTTTTGTTTCACTGTGGCTAAGTTAAGGAAGCATCTGAATTCATGATCATAAAAACAACAATGACAGATTGAGACACAGAAAAGACACTTGGTATTCTTTGCCTACAATATAGCAAGAAATGTTGATAGTTGAGAAGTTCACACCCGTGACCTTTATCCATTTTAAACATTAAAATGTCACACCACACAGGACATACATGCTGAACATCGCTACCTGTTCACTAGCAAACAGGCGTGTTTGTGCATATGGCTTTTTAGCATGTGCATGTGTTCAGATAATCCATGTGCAGGCCTGATAAATGATTACACACTGCCAATGTGACACTGCTGTGACAATCAGATACCGCGCCAGGCCTGCTTCTTTCCCCTCAGGGTGTTTATTGTGTATTGGTGAGAGCAAGCTCAGCCACTGTTTTCTGACGAGGACAAAACCTTCCTTGCTTTGTGTGAGTGTGTGTGAGTATATTTGTGAGTGAGTCGAAGAGAGAAAGAGTCATGACTCAACAACAACAGCCAAAGCACATCTGTGAAACTCTTTATCCCATCTAAATCCCTTCAGTGTGATCAAAACACACAAACTGAGAATGTGGGCCACTTTGCTTGTTATGGTGAAATTAAATTACATGTAGTCCAGATTGAGTAAAACCCACAATATCCATCAGTCATTGCATGATCCTACAGGCAGTGCATATGACAAAGTGGTCCAACACAAAAGTATGCATGATGGGTGAAAGGTCACTAAGTTAATAACATGAGCAGCAGCTTTCTGCAGCCATCAAAGCAAACCACAAATTGAAATAACTTGTGGCTGACATCCAAGTTGGTCTTGGAAATGTCAGCGTTATTTTCAGCTGGCATTAATGTCTACATGGATTCAGCTTCTTGTCTTTGTATTCATTCCCGAATATTCCTGCCAAACTTTTAAGGACTGTAACAGTTTCTCAACTTTGCCATTTGACCCCAATTAAGCCTTGACCGTGACACTATCTGGCCCACTTCAGTCCATATAGGGCATCAGAAAGTGTGTCACAGCAGATCTAAATATGACAGCAGTCCCCTAGTAGCCTCCTAGTTCCTTTCTCTCTCACCCTTCACCATGAGGTCCTGTGACTCGGCTTGGCACAGTGACTCAAGCCACACATGAATAGCCGCCATGTATGAGCTTAGAATGTAGTAACAATTTACCTCATGTCATCTGATTGGTGTGTTGAACAAATATGATTTGACCTAAGTGCTTTACTCTGCAGATATTGGGAAAATGTTATCTTACTGTGCACATATTTTGAATTATGAGAATCTATTTCAGTAAAGCAAAATAAATGTTTACACATCTTATAATAATGAGTTTTTAGAGGGGGAATTCTGTCACGTTTAAGCAACAGTAGGATAGCTGTTTCCTCTCTTTCCAGTCTTCGTGCTAAGCTACTATAAGATAGGTTTACCAAAATATTGAGTTTGACTTGATCACCAGACTTAGGGTTCGAATTACGGGGGAGTCAAGCTCCCCTTAGCTCCCCTGAAAGGCAGAGGAGCTCCCCTAAAGACATTCAGCTGATACTTTAAGGGGGAGCCCTAAAAATCTTCCAAACGATGCGGATGATCCGTTCTGTTTCCTTCAGCACCGTGGACAGCAGCATTGTTTGTTTGTTGTGTGCTGTGAGCATCCACACAACAACCACCTGATGTGCTTCTTTTTGTAGTTAAAGAAGTCTCTGTTGCTGTTTCTGATTAATCAAGCTGCATACAATTTTAGCATGTTTTTTTTTGTTTGTTTTTTAATAGAAACCATATTTTTGACCACGCTACATGCACTCATACATATGCATGTGCACATTACATGCAAAGTTGCGGTGCATGTGCGAAAATGAGGCTCCCCTGAAAGCCCCAGTGTAATTTGAGCCCTAACTAGACTATATAGCTAATGAGTTACCTGACTGATTATGAGGTTGTGCTTATACACTGAAACCGCTGGAGGTAATCTAACATGTGCAATACATAAACAGATCAGATTTGTATGCAAATCAACAGGGACAGTGAAAATTGAACTGTTTTGTAACATCTTAAATTCAGAAGCTTTGCACAAAATATTTGACCTCCCATGATAGGGAAATTTAAATCCGTGATGCCAAATTCAGCTTTTCTCAGTCTTTATTCAAAAGAGGTTTTAGCTTTCTCTCTAAAAATCTAGTTAAATAGGAGTCATGTTTTTGAGGCGATGATATTTAGCTGATCAGAGTTGTTCATGCATGTGTGCCCGATTGCTGGCGGTAAAATAAGAAGAGCCCCACATGTAGCCGCAGCGGCAACTGGCAGCCAAAAGAAGTGGGTCATCTATATGCCAGCCGAGCAGTTGGCATTAAACTAGCATGCTTCCTTCTCAGCTTTTCAGCCTAGACGGCAGATAGAGTGAGAGGAAGGAGTGGAGGCAGGGGAGACAAAGTGAGGAATAGAAGGGGTCTGTTGCAGATAAAGATTTGAACTGATGGAAGAGGGAGGGGAAAAAAGTAGTATGGATTCGCTTTAACATAAGAGGCAGGTTTTTGTTTGTTAATTTTGTAGAAATAAGATGTTTTAAAAATAGGTGGCAATAATAAATACAAGTAGAAAAAAACAATAAAAGAAAATTGCCCAAAGCAGATAGACTATTGTCTTTACTCCCTAGTTATTAAAATACATTCCTGTCAGTCATTGCCTTTTGACAGAAGTATTGATTGTTCAGTGTGAGCTATCCAAACAGTTACTCACTGCAGCAATAAGGAGTATGCAAGACAGAATGGATAAAAAAAAATTGAGAGAGGAAGGAAGCAAAAAGGGGCCCAGAGATGGAGAGCTGCAGACAGTTCTACAACATCCTATTAAAAAAATAAAGTAACTTGAATGAGGTCAACTGTGGAGTGCTTTTCAGTAGATTTTTCTCAAGATGTTACTGTATCTTAGATTTATTGTGCTACTGATGAGTGTTGGGTTCATTTGTCTGCAACAAGCATCTCCTCTGTTGCATAATGCACTTGAAATGTAACGCAGCCTATTTGTTTTGTTGTATAACAGTTTTTACACATAAAGCTGCTTGTAATTGTTAGACAACAAATTTACAAGATAAATGCAACTGAATATAAAAACATTTATGTAAGTCTTGGGTTTTCTTCTGTGCTATCGTTCCCGTCCTTAACCCACCAAAAAGTCTGGAGGAAAATGGACAAATGACCAAATACTGCATTGCACTTTGTTTAAGGCTAAAATTTTTGCAGTGGAAAGCAATGTAAACGTAAGGCAGCATGGATTAAATGTCATGCATGTTCTTAAAAAGTACTAAAATATACTGTCACCCAATGCAATTTGTCTTTTAAAGAATGCAACATCAAACACAAGTAAATACACTCTCTTCCAGCAGGTAAATAAAAACACAACTAGTAATTATACACAAACTTTGTGCAGCATGTGTGCAGACTTGGTCATGCACCGTGCATATTAAAACCCACGCTCTCAAATCTTACATCACTTGGCTCAAAAAGCCAAAATGTAACTCAAAAACACTGCTCTATTTAATTTTTGCTTTTTAGCACAGTGAGACCCAACCCATGTTTGAAGGTAGAATGGTTGCACTTAATTCACTCCAGTTATAAAAGTATGCTTGAGCCTTCAACCTCAAAGCAACAGCTGGTCTTTTCCTCTGTTCTGGTTTCATTTGCATATTTTTTTTCCTCAGTCTCAGTTTTTGCTGCTAGAGAAAAACATAGCGGCAAAAATAATTAAATAAATATCAAAGATGAGTTTAAGCAGTAAGAGCTGGTGAAGAGAAGGAGTAAAAGAAACAAAACAAATTGGAGATGATATTGTTAAGGTACCCAAGGCCAATGTCTGTGGAGCAAGTCAGTATTTGGGTGGAATGACCACTACAGGATCACCATTCTTTGGCCGCCACATCAGCACCTGGGCATCATTGGCGTTGGGCTTAATCATGGCGTTAGGGGGAATGGGCTCATTCTTGCCCAGTATCTGAGGCTGTTCCTGGGCTACAGGTTCCTTTAGAACAGCCCTCTTACACAGTGGTTTTTCTGGGTCTACTTGAATGTGAAGACGCATCCTCCAGCGGATCGTCTGCAGGACGAGTGTTTCTGAGGTGGCCTGATTGATGGCCACTAGCCAGGTTGTAAAACTCTGGTCGCGATGGATGCTACTAAGCTGAGGCACGTTGCTTTCGCTAACCGGCACTCCCCAGGTCACGCTGGGGTAAAAATTGTCATTCATACTAACAGTGAATTTGCTGTCCTTCTTCGTGGGCCCTACCACGGTGCAGGTCTCGGTCGTGTTGCCGTACCAAGGGTAGTTGACACCATCTGAGTCACTGATTGCCTGGATCTTGCCGTCACGAAGGTCGGGAAGCTCCCAACTTGACCTAGAAGTTGAAAGGAGTCACAGATGGGGATTTAGTCAGTAATGGAGCATTTGATTTGATAATACAAGTTAGAATTATAAGTTGTTTTGCAGTCAGTTTGCTCACCCATAAGTTCAATAAATAATTTGCACCTAACGCTCAGAAGCAGGTTACAGCAGAATTTAGCACTGACATTCTGAGCCTTGGTGACACATTTATGGTGAATAACCCCTGAAAAGCTGAACAGCGAACATGTCTTAGGTGAAGCTCCTAACCTGACACACCTTTTACAAACAAAAAATATAAGCAAAGTTGTAAAGTCAGAAAATATCCAAAAGATTTACGTTAGTCAAACCAATGCAAAACTTGCTTCCTGTAAAAACCTCTGTTGTTTATTATGTTCTACACAGAAAATAAAAATTTTAAATCTTGATTGTGATTCTCTGTGGATCTAATGACACGGGACACAAGCAATAAATTGACATGACAGTTTTAATTTTCATCCCACTGAGTTAAAATACAACACAAAAATAAAATATTTTGACAAACACAGCAGAGGACACTGAACAACTTAAGTGACCTAGTACCTCTGTTCTGTCCACCTATCGATTTTCCTGCCCACAGCAGGAAAAAAGATTACCTTTCAGCCCCTGAAATGGAGGATCAGCATTACAGAGGAGATAACAGTGTGATCTCCAGCCACATGACTTACTGCTAGCTGGGTCTACACTAACATTCTAATTTATGAATTTGCCCAGGGGGTGAGATTAGCATGATTATAGCCCTAGTAAGTGCCTGTGCACGTGCGGGTTTGTGTGTGCATTCTTTCATGTGTGTATAAGTGCATTTCTGTCCTAAAAGATTGTTTCATCTTATAATTGAAGCATCCAAAACCTTTTGTAGCAACTTGTTACTTTGTAATAATCTCTGACATCTGACTTTTTACCATCAGCTCCATCGTCATTACATTTATAAAGACATAAAGCAGAGCAAACTGCGTGCAGATGAAATGTCACCTACCCACTGAGAAACTTAAATCATTAGTGCATAAGGCACTGCAGAGACATAGTTCACTTCCTGTTTGTGTCTTTGCGGTCTACTTGTCACAACTAAACCATCTACAGGAGGCGGTGTAAGTGTTCCTAACAGAACTGCAAGCATACTTAAAACGTTTGGTCTGCCTTTTTTCTATTCTTTTGTAAAAAAAAAAAAAAAAAAAAGAAAGAAAAGAAAAAAAAAAAGCTGTTCAGCTGTCTCACTTTGTGACTCCTGAGCATGTCAGGTTTTGTCTATGTTGTATGCATTTATATGTGCAGTAGATCATACACTCAAAATGAATCTGATGAATGAATTTGGAGTGTGATGATGGTAGAGAAGACAGAGTGTTTCTTTTTATCTGGCAGGGCTAGAAAAAAAATATGGGAACCACTACTGTAGTACTTTGTTGCAATTTCCTGTTACCTATGCCTGATGAGCATAAGCCCTCAGCACTACAGATGAACACTGAAAGCTGTCTGGCAGGTTTTTGTCGAAACTAACATTAATTTAAGCCTAGGAAATCACTGATAAATAAAATATTAAAGCTTTGGGTCAGATTACAGCACTCTGTGGGAGTTTATGTTTTTACTGGTAAAGTCCCATCACAACTGAACAGAAGCATGGAAATGACTCATTTCCTGTTTCTGCACCTTTGCTGTCAGGTTCATTTGCAAGTTGTGGTTAGAATTTGAAGTAGCAAAAAAAATAAATAAATCCAAGAGATGCCCTCTGTCATGCAATAGATAGTTTAGAATAGAATCAGTAAATATGTTACAGCACTGCTAGGATTATGTGTGTTATTATCTGTGTTTGTGACAGCGCTACTAAACAAGCTTTGCATGCATTACATTCATGCTTAGGATAAGGTTTGAATTTTAAGAGCTCCGTTTCTTTTTTTGTTTTACTTCACCATGCTTGCATGTATGCATGCCTGCTTAGTAATATACATAGACTGGCCAAACCTACGAAACTGTGCCTCAGTATAGCCCAAGGGTGCAAATGGGAGTTATGAATGTGTGCAGAATTCTGAGTGCACCATCTAAAGACAACATAAGACAACATCATCTGTCAACCACCCATAGCTGTCTTGCACAATTAGAGTGCGCTGAAGCTTTATTACTACTAAGTGTATGAATCTCAGCAGGTTGAACTCATCTTTTGCATCCAGATTGACTTTAAAAGCAAATGTATTTTTTTAATTTATTTTTTTATGTTCATGGTTGGTCTTGATGTTTCTGATATTCTGCCATTATTTGTTTTTCAAAGGAGTAGAGGTTTCAAGATTTCAATACTAATTTATTCAAAGATTCACAGCATGAAATATAGCGATTTTACAATAAAGACTCACAAATTGTAAAATAATAAAATAAAGACTTTATTTTTATTAACTAATTTCCTAAATAAATGGAGCTTTTGAGTTGCTACTTGATGTCAATACATGTGTGCTGGTGTTTTCACATGATGCTGTCAAAGATCCACTCTACTGACTTGACCAAAAAACACATCACAAGAGCTTTCAAAGGAGAGAGCCCTAGTTTAACGCTCACCTTGCACAATGTTTTCCACGGTCCATTAACTTTTCTGCTTCCCTTCTCATTCACGATTCCTTATTTCTCTACACCACTCCTACTTATGAATGGGAAGAATTAGGAATTTCTTGCTAGACTTATAAGCACAATTTCATCTTTGTTTTTGGCAAAATGGTCAAATGTCAATTTTCTGGATGATTACTTTGTTTATTTTATGTTTCTTGTACTTAAAAACTAAAATCAACTTGACCAAAGTCTACATCCAGTAAACTGCAGGTAGAATAAGAAAAAAAAAGCAAAATATGCGCACCACAAAAGGCAGTTATTGTGCACACAAGTGCATTTTACAAAAGATGCTGATGAAGCTCAAGCTTTTGAGCAGTTGGAGGTTCTCTTTAACTTCCTCAGTGCACACAAATATAGATTCATCCTTTTCTAAAACACAGTGAAGTGGAGGTCTCATTTCAATATAGCTGAGCAGAATATTTCCTAACACCTCCACCCCTGTGTGCCATCACATACAGGGGTGGGGGGGGGGGTATCAGGAGAGGACTGGATCTCTAATCTTAGTCATGCAGCACTCACACATCATCCCCTGCAGTGTTTACAGATAAAGCATATTTCAGTTCAGCATGTTGTCGCCCAACACATACAGTAAATAAAACGAGTGCTACTTTCCTGACAGTGAGGAAATAGGGAAAAAAAATCAGGAATTGTACAGAAAGCTGTTAGCAGTCACTACAGCTGACTTTGTTCATGTTTGTTTGTTAATAACCACTGATGCAAAATAACTGTATTGACAACTGAATAGATCTGAAAGGTCACAGCTATTTCTTTCCATCAGTGCATACTACTCTCATCTGACAGGTTTTGCAAAAACAAGCAAGTTAAATACCAATGGAATATTAAAGCAGACTCTTCCAGGAATATCATAGTTACTGGAGTTTCTACAGAATATATTTAACATGTTTCAATATATGAAAGCGACAGATGCTGTTGTTTAAACCAGATGCAAAAACAGCCAAGTTTCACTACTGTTTAATATTTCCTTTGAAAATACATTTTAGCATTATCTGTGAAGTGTAAACAGGAACTCAGACACTCAAAACTCTGCAAATTAAGCCACAAAGCAAATAAGGTTCTACTTTGGTGATCTGATTCTTTCTATCTGTTTTAAATGTTTTGCATTAAGAAACTAATGCTAAATAATTATGTTTTATGTCTTTCTTTCCAAACTGGTTTCACTTTTTGTCTAAAAGTACTACACACACTCATCACCTAAACTTGAACAAAAAGTAAAAGGAGCCAGCAGTACTCACATCCCTTTGTCCCCGTATGTGTTGAAGAACTCCATGTGGTTACACGCCTGGATCCAGCCAATGGTCCATGTTTCTTTAGCCGCCACAGGCGGTACCAGGATCCGGGCATTGGCCCGGAAGTGCGGGGTCCGGTAGCGCAGGACCACACTGGAAGCCTCGTCGATGCTGGTGGGGCTGGAGTCGATTGAAGTGTTCAGCTCCAGGACGATGATACTGTCTCGGAAACTCTTGGGCTTACACCTGATACTCTGGATGCAGCCCATTGCATTAAACTGCAACACAATCCACAACAACGTCCAGAGGTCTGGAGGAGAAGACAGACGCATGGAAACAGCAAGAGAATCACCACTGGATCCACATCATGCTCCCTCCCCCACAAAAAAAACAAAAAATAAAAAAAGTTTATCAGCACAAAACGTGTTTATATAAAGTACAGATAGTCTCGTGGGAGGAAAAGCCATGCATCTTTAATGGAAAACTGTCAAAGAAGAGAAAGACATGCCTAGAAGATCTTTGCAGAGCGCATGCTTTCCGGTGCGTAAACGCAACTCAACCAGTCCAGCTTAGCAATTATAACTTTTCCAGTGGGTGCATTGATGTTTTTATTTTGTCTAGTCAAAAATGTCCTTTAATTGTGCTCTATTGGGTGACTTCAGAAAAAAAGAAAAAGAGAGAGAGAGAGAGAGAGAGAGAGAGAGAGAGAGATTTTGCATAGACTATTGGCAACATGTGGCATCCACATGAAAGGTGAGGTTTAGGTTGGGTATGGGCTAAATAATTTACAAAAGTACTAATCTTACATCTTGGAGTCAGATTCCCTTTTGTGTGATTCTTTGTGACACCGAAAGCTGATCCCTGAACTGTTTATGGACCAAATGGCTGACGAAATATGTCCAGCTGGTGACAGGGTCATAATGCTAAAGAAATGTAAAGCTCAGAGATGACTGTGGAGCACGCTAAGAATATCAATGATTAAAACAGCCTCTATTCCTCATAAAAAAGAGAAAAGAACATATGAATGAACTATTTAGGAGCGTATATCCTAGCGCACGTTTGTGGATTAAGGGTTCGTGTTGTGTAATTACATGAGTTGTGGTCTATTTTAAGCTGATAAGAATGTCATGCAAAAAAAGTCTACCTACAAAGCACTATAGGACTGGAAAGTCTCCAGTGTCTTCAGCAGCGGGGTGAAATCCCGGAGATATTCAGAGCCAGCAGCGGCTCTCACAGCTCTTCGGTCAGAGGTATAATTCCGTTATCCCCTCCACACTCACTCCCGCTATTCCTAGCCCCCCTCGGAGCTGCGGCTGAAATCACCGTCCCATGGAGAGAGGAGGCATTTCCACAAGCAGTTTGAGACGAAGCACAGAAACATCCAAAGGACACCGCCGGGTCAACTTCTGCGCCCATTTCACTGGGTCCATTCTTCAATTTTAAAACAACAGAAAAAACAATAATTGTCCGAAATAAAAGTTTTTAAAAATCGCTTCTGTCAGGATAAATGTCTGCTGTCACATGCTTTTAGCAATCCGACAGTTGCGGTCCTCTGAGATGTGATGCAGCCCTGCATGAATTCCAGCACAAGCTGTCAGCTACGTCCTCGTCTCATCGCTTGCAGCGGCAGGTTCACCACGCTACGTAGCTATTGGTCTATCTGAGCTGCCTGGGAAACAGCTTTATAAGCATCTCCATGACGACACTTCCACCCTGATCTACAAGCATGCTGGGAAATGTAGTCAATAAGACTGACTGCCGTTGCCAATTAGCCTACCATCAAATTTAAGAATACTGAACGTGAGATAAAAGAGACTACTAGCATAAATACTAATTAGTATTAGCCTATCTGGCAGCCTACAAATATTTGTCATTTTGGTGCTTTTAATCAATGGACTAACTTAAACAATGACGTTTCTAACTTAAACACACATAGCCTAACTCGTTTAATTTTACATCACGTTCAAGACAATATTCTACAAAGGCACAAAATATAAGAAGAAAAAAGTGCATCTTACAAAGAAGCAAAACTCAAGCTACACAGCATTTTACAAGGAAAATAAGCTATTGGCTGTATAACATGCAACACAAAAATGTTACTTAATAGTTAATAATAATGTCCTCCCCAAAAAGGACCCAACATATCGTGATTGCTAACACACTGACCCCCTCTTCCACCACCACCACCAACACAGACACCTCGTGTCTGTGTGTTGTGAACGTAGTCCTCGGTCCTACGCTGTCTGTTTAAGCACCTTGGAGAACTCCGCTCCACAGCAGGGCGCACCGCACTCTCTGAATCCGATTGTGCGTAAACAACGTGAAATTCGCAAGCTCCACACTAACACGGCTGCCATGTCTTCATGTTTTCTTTTGTTGGTGGTTTTGGCTTATTGCTAGCTATATCAGATTTTGCTGCATCGATAACCCCTCGCCTCCCTTTCTGGATACCAAAAGTGTGATGGAGGCTGCAAGGGGGATCTAAGGATGCAGAGGAGAGATCATCTTCATCCCTTGGTAGGTTACAACAGCATGTCTTGCACATTTTTTTATAGCTACATTTTACACCGAGCTTTTAGTTCCACAGTAGCTATGCGGTGAAGCACCTGTTTTGCGGCGTAACAACATGCTCATGTGGTTATTTTATCTCCATGTTGTAGATCGGTTGACACAGGATTGGCTGGAAGCAGATTCCTGTGCCTGCTTGTGTGGTATAAACAGCATGTGCATTGCACATTCCTGAGATTCTAAATATATCTATTAAGGCCACAGAAGGGGGGGGGGGGGGGGGTGACTGGTCTCGAGGGTTTATTCTGGGACATTTCACTATCGTGGTGGACTTGCACCTCTTGAATTGTCTTCCAGAGATTGACAATTTGTTATTGTACCATCTAAGGAGAATCCAAACATGCCCTCGACTTACAACGTGAGATCCAGGGCGCGCGAGAGAAACAGCGTCTTGAGCAGACCTGAGTTCATGTCCCTCAACCAGCCCCTCCGCGGCGGAGGTGGCGGACCCTCAGAGAGCCGCGGTAGGTCGAAGCGACCGGGTCAAATCAAGCAGCAAACAAGCCAGCAGAGTGAAGAACCTACCGACAGCGGCAGCAAGGACAGGAGAGAGTCCACCAAAATGCCAGAGGAAGACTGTATGCAGCTGAACCCTTCCTTTAAGGGAATAGCGATGAACTCCCTTCTAGCCATTGACATTTGTCTGTCCAAACGCATAGGGGTGTGCGCCTACACGTCGTCCTCCTGGGGAGGCTGCCGCTCCATGGTCTCCTTGTTGGCACTCACAGGGCACGGTATCACGTGGATCATTGGCACTATCGTGTGTCTCACACGGAGTAACACTCTGGCAGGACAAGAGGTCCTGGTGAACCTGCTGCTTGGTAAATGCCACATCACACTCACATTTACCACCTCTACAATGAATCACAGTTCAGCACACTAAACCCGCCATACAAGCAACATGACATTTACTGAATAAATCTGATATAAATTCTCAGTTAGTCACACAAGTTTCTTTGCTTATGATTCAATGTATTCAGAAGCCCTAAAAAACAATACTTTAAGGTCATCACAAGTCCTAAATAACCTTATGGCAACTTTTAAGGGTAATTTCTCTCATAAGTCATGTGTTAGTAAGTATTTAAAGATTGTAATCTGTGATTAACATGCCTATTTTATTGGTTTGTTGAAGGGGGGACAAAATATGACCTTTAAGACAGTTCTGAAACAGGTAACTGTTTACTGAAGCTCATCAGACTATCAGGTAACAGCTTAGTGCGTCAAAAAGTAAAACAGCCAACCTAAACTTTGCAAAAAAGAAAAAAAAAAGTCAACATCTGGTAGTTTTTGTGACAACCCTGTCCCTAATAAACACTGGGTAAAATTTAAATTAAAGCAGAATGCAAAGATGAAAGTTATGCTTATTCTAAATTTAATGCCAGCAACATATCTAAGAGGAAATTATAGGTAGGACATTAAGAAGACGTTGCAGCAGATATGGCTGGAAAAGAAGGATCACAGAGTGGTAGAGTTGTGAAGTCAAGATGTAGAGATTCACTCAGTAAATGACTGTGGGTAAATGTTCCAACAATTTAGAGAAGCATTTCCTAATTCATGATGTCAGTACCAGATTGAGATAAATTTCTGTGTCCAAAGGACAAGATTGAAATTTAATACATAGAAAATACACAAAAATTCAGGAACACTTTTAAAACTATTGTTTGTGGACATAATTGTATTGTTGCATTCACAAATGCGAGTTTGACCCTCACCATTCATTGTAAAACATGTAAAAAAAAGATCCAGAGACTTTGTCTTTTCTGGATCAGAGCTTAATTTTTTATGCCATGTGCCTTAATAATCTGCATGTCATGAGTCTCTTTCACAACTGTGAAACTGCCATTACTGCTGAACAATAGGTATGTAATCACATGTGCTGTCATCCACATTACACCTTTCACAGAGAAGATTCTTGTTTCTTTCAGCAAAGCAGTGTAAAATTGGCAGTGCACATATGACAACAGCATGGTTCTGTTGTTGAAGAATCCGGGTGTTAAACTGGCCTGACCTCAGTTCAGATAAATAGTCTCCTTTAAAAAAAAAAAAAACACTTACAAAAAAAAAAAAAAAAAAAAAGAGCAGCGCAGTGTCACAGAAGTTAATGAAGTTGTAAATAAAGATGTAATCTTTTGCTTTATTTATGATACAGCCAGCTGATTGGCTGGATACAGTGTCTACTGACATGAGTGACTGACACAAAATGAACAGATTAAATGAATACGGCCTCATTGTATTTTCCCCAACTACCATAAAAGAGTTGTTATAAGCTAAAAATGTGAAAAAGTCAAGTGCTAATTTCTGTCAACCAAGAGACTCAAACTCCTCGTGCATCTGAACCAAAACTTATACATATAAGATGCTCATTCTACTTTAAAACTTTACTCTAGTTTTTTTGTTAGATTTTGGACATTGAAAACCACCTGATTAGAGTTAGGAAAACATCATGGCTAAAGCAGACAACAACTTTGAAAATCTGATTACTTACCTTTTTCTGGCTTAACCCTAACCCTAACCCTTACCAGAAACAGGATTCAAAAGAAACCTTCAACTGAAATAGGTAACTTTGAAAGTTAAGCTGGGTTTTATAAAGGGGGGGAAAAAAATCACAATTTATGTCCATTAGCTGGATTTTGATTTGGGA
The DNA here is from genome assembly GCA_037177495.1 of Rhadinocentrus ornatus. Taxonomy (NCBI): domain Eukaryota; kingdom Metazoa; phylum Chordata; class Actinopteri; order Atheriniformes; family Melanotaeniidae; genus Rhadinocentrus; species Rhadinocentrus ornatus. The sequence goes on along the minus strand of JBAMHW010000021.1, from coordinate 10,946,903 downwards.
CTCGTGAATGTTTCATCTTGTTCAATGACAGGGAGTTGATGCAACCCAGTATGTGCATCCTCCTCCTTTGAAACTTGTTCAAAATTAGCTGAGATTTGTTTTTCAAATAGCAAAAACATATTATTTGGTGTCTTTGTTCAATTTTAGTTAAATACAGGGCAGAATTTTTAGCATGCAAATGTTGCAACAGCTTTTCTTTAAAGTCAGCATTATTACACTAGGTTTAAATGTTTATATAAGGAAATCTTATTCACCATGATCTCATGATGCTGACAGGTTGAAATTGTGTCAGAGAAGAAAACTTTCAATAGTTTGCTACATTTTGCTGCATGTTATTGCATCATATCAGCATTCAAAAGGGATAAATAATGAGGCGCATATTCCTGCATGCAATTTTGCAGTGTAATGCAATCGAATGGGCATTCCCTGCTTCATAAGTCTAACAAAAGTTGTCTTTTTTCTGTATTTTGTTTGGTATTACACAACAATAACTCAGAACCTAAAGAAATGACAAAAGCTTGTTAAGTGTGTGTGTGTTTTGTTTTAGGAATAATTTTTTATGGGAACGTAAAAAAACTACGTTTTGTTCTTTACTGCTTTCATTTCTCTAATCCACACAGCACATTTGTTCTGCAGCATAAAAGCTTTCAAGTAGTTGAGATTTATTAGGGCACCTGTGTGTTTTCTCACATGCACTGGTACACACACTCACAATCTTAACTCAAAATACAGATTATTCACCAAAAAGTAATACAAATCTACTGGCTGCAGCCACGTCGGCCGCTGATTGGAAGCCTGTAAATCTGGGGATTTGGGACACTGTTGCATTGTGTTTGGGAAATTGTTTGGCCTCAGATGCTTGTTCATTATTCGCTGGTTTGGGGTCATTTGTAGTTTTCTGAGGTCTGACGGGGAAATTCACAAACATGACAGCGGATAGAGAATAAATGCTGACTGAAAGTATGTTCTGTTTTCATCTTTTAGGAGAATAATCCACTATGACTGATTAATGAGGGTGTGTTTTCTTCAGTACAAGGATGTGACTACTTGCAGTGAAGATTTTACTGTGCAGTGTTTAGACACCAGTCAAGTCAGTCTGTGGGTTAAACGGTGTAGTCTGTTTAGTTTCTGGATTTTGCTGTCTGATTCCTTTGTCTTGTTTCCTGTTTTATTTAGTAGGTTTAAACTATATACACACATGGTCTTTATTTATGGATTGCTACACCTGCTACACCCCTTTTAGCTAACTGTCCTCCTTCCATATATACCCCCTGGTTTCTTTTCTTTTTACAATCAACCACAATGCCCTGTTTGCACAAATGGATGAAACTATGGATTAGGGAGGCTCTTCAGTTAACATCATACTACATCCTTGTGCAAATCAGTTTACTTTAAGGGTCGTGCTTTATTGTGCAGCCAGTTTGGATATATAATGGGCTGAGAATCAAATATCACCAACCCATCTATAATAAAAACCCAAAAGCTCACTGTTAATGCAACAGAGGTACTGTTACGGACTTTGTGTTACAGTGTAGTCCAATAAATATAATGTTGCTCTTACTTCGGCCACTTTCACTCCAGGATGATCCTGGGAACTTGGTTTGTTTGGGAAATTAAAAAATCTTTACACCTTTCTTTGGTTTGCTTTCCCCTACACTGTTTTACTCAATAGCACCAAACTGCCTCGACCGTGTCAAACAGTTATAACAGCTTCTTACTAGGGGGAAAAAATTCCCCAAAATGACCACTGACTAACAAGAAAGAAGAAGGAAAAAAAACAGCTTATTAATTGGCCAGGACCGGAAACATTTAATGAAAGCAAACAGTGGAGCAAATATGAATTAATTGACTCTTGGGCTTTCTGTTTTTACTTTGGTGTTAAAATCTAATGCGGCTTTCACCAGAATCTGTCCAGCATGAGCAGCAGGAGAGGCAGCTAGATGTCATGTGAAGCGTCCTACGCCACTTCCCCTCTTTGCTGGATGGTCTGTTTGCTTTTACACTGTCAGTGCATGGGACCGGGGTTCACTTGCAAGGGGACCAAGACCCGTGGTTTTTAAGCGGAACAGGATTTAATTCAAAGGATAGCTCTTCAAGTAGGGATGTCACGTTTATAGATTTTCTTGGTACGATTATTGAAAAAAAAAACTTGATTTTTGATAATTATCATGATTAATCTGCATTAATTAATTTCCCAACACTAAAAATGTGTAAAATTACAAGAACACTCCTTATAGGTCTTTCAGTTTTAATTAAGGCTGTCAAAATTTATGTGTTATTGCAAAGATTATTCTATGGAATTAACACATATTTTTCTTGTCCATTAATTCCCAAACAACAAAGTCGTTACTCATGTTTTATGAAAAATCCAAATTTGGCATTATCTAGAGAAGCTGATTTTGGGCATGTAGGTGCCTTGTCACAGCTGTGAACCTAATCCACCAAAATCCACTTTATCCTCCTTATTAGTGTAGATTCTGACAGTTTTTCAGCCTCACATATAGAAGATAGCTGCAGGATTTCGGATTTTTGGATTTGATTCAAATAAATTTTTTTTCGTTTAGTGCGCAAGTTGAGCTGATCTGCCGTAATGGTTCAAACATGATCTTTAATGTAAACTGACAATATTGAGGAATCTTTACAATTAAATAATCATAGTATTAAGTAGTTGTAGTGTTGTGACATCCCTATCTTCAAGTATACAAAAGAGTTTGACTGTAACCAGTTTTATTGAGGTGAATAAGACAGTATACTGTGCTATGACTGACCATTATTTTGTGCTGTGGTGGAGGTAGTCATGGATGAATGGGGGACAGTAATAGATATGTTAGGGCTGTGCTTGCACAACTGTTTTCTCTGTGGAACAGATAACTCAGGATTTGGCATTACATGCATTTATATGTTTAATGTAAAATAACACGACAGACCTGTAACTGTAAAAGTACAAAAAATTACCTTTTTTTAATGAAAAGTTTTCTTCAACACCATGCAAGGAAAATGTCCTGTACAAATGCACATGCACATACAGGAGCATGCAAGTACAGGAACCTTGAAAACAATAAAGAAAGTAACTAAACAAACCAACAGCAAAAAATATAAACAAACAAAAAGCGCCTTTGTCATCGTTGACAGTCTACACATATTTATAAAGACACATCTATACAACATGAAAAGATTGTAGGTAATTATTGGCTCTTGGGTGAGACATGAAGCTGCCTAGAAACCCCTGTTCCCATATTTTCTGGAATATTAATAAGAAAGGGCCCCATATCTTCTGAAACGTCCTGCTCATGCTGGAGTGAATACCTGAACTTTCCAAGTTTTAAACGGGACATAGCCACTGTTTCTGAGTAGGTGGGGCAGTGTCTCTCCATCATCAAGGAAGGGAAGCAAAGGATAGAATTCCCATTTAAAAAGGAAATATGATTCAATTTCACATAAAGACTTATAATACATTTTCAAATATGTCATATTTTCATTTTTTTGTTTTTATTAGTTAAACAGAGAAATTCAAACTAAATACTGTTAATACCCTGTCCTTTTATTTTGAATTTATTGGTACTGTTATTTATTATACATATGTATGTCAAATGGTGGCCTGAGGTTAAAGATGTGGACTTTGGACTTGAAGATTTAGGTCAAGTTCAAGTCTCTGAAATGGCAATGAAGGAGAACCATAATATTTGCCCTTAAGCAAGGCCCTCAACTGTAATTATACATTATAGAAATCTTTCATTAAACATTAAAAAGCCTAAAATATAACTAAATATATTTAGGTTACTATAAAAGTAAAGGTATAATCTTTATTTCTATTTTGAAATATTTCTGGAATTTCACAATGATTTTTCACTGTATATTTCTGGCTCCCCAGCTGTGGAATTATTATTATTATTTATTTTTTTTTTACAGTATACTGTTGTTGTATTGTGTGGTTAAATGCTTTTTTTTCCCCTTTGATTTTATGGTAGCCCTCATCCTTGATGTCATGACAGTAGCTGGAGTCCAGAGACTGGTGAAGCGAAGAGGACCCTGGGAGATGATGCCAAGCTTCCTGGATTGTGTTGCAATGGACATGTACTCCTTCCCTGCTGCTCATGCTAGTCGGGCCGCCATGGTCTCCAAGTTCCTACTATCCCACCTGGTTCTGGCTGTGCCGCTTCGCATCCTGCTGGTGCTGTGGGCCTTCCTAGTGGGCATGTCCCGGGTGCTCTTGGGGAAACACCACCTAACAGATATGGTGTGTGGCTTTGCTCTGGGCATGCTTCATTTCAGCTTGATGGAGACTGTGTGGCTCTCGTCAAGCACCTGTCAGACTCTTATTTCTATAAGCACGCTTAGCTGGAGCCCATTTTTCTAAGCTTTTGATACAGTGCTCTGTGAGGCTCATTTAATATTCCAGCCTTGCAGTATTAAGAATTTTTGTTTGTCTTAAAGATGTTTTCACAAGAGTCAGGCTGTGAACACAGAAACACTAATGTTTGGATGCAGTTGCAGACTTCCATGCATTACGCAAGACAGGAAGATCCTAAGACCCTTAAAAGACCTTTATGCAGCTTCACAGATTTTAGTGTCACCATTTATTTTCTGTACCCGCTTAATTCAATCCAGAGTTGTGGGGGGGCTGTAGCCTATCTCTGCTGCAATTAGGGAAGAAGTGTAGCAAACCCTGAACAGGTTGCTGGTCCAGGGCCAAAAAGAAAGGCAAATAAGACAAACATCCATGCATGCTGTCACATACTTCTGCATCTAAGTTTCAGTTGGAAACTAAAGAAAATATGGGACTACAATATCTACTTAAAGTGTATACGGTGGATTGAAGTTTTATCAAAGTCAGTTATTTCATTTATATTTTAACCTCTTTCATTTCAGTACTTTTAATCTATGTTTAATATCTGCAACTTGTTTCCCAGCTGAATTTAGCTGTTTTATGCTCAATATCTTGCACTGGAGTTTACTTTTTTTCTGATGGGGTTGAATAAGATTCCCATCAAGGTTCAGATATTTTCCTCCACCTGTTCCATTTGAGGCCACTCCTGTTTGTTAGCCTTACAGATTTTAATGGCTTTTAAATGAAAGTTCCATATATGAATATTGAGTGTATGAACTACATGTGTTAAATAAAGCTTAGTGTACATGAATTGGTTTTATTCTGTACAGGGATGTGAATATGATGTTTTTAATATGTTGCTTCGTCTCATTAATAAAACTAGTAGGGAAATATTTGTCTTTTATTGATTTTTTATTGTTTTGACACACAGATACACCAATAACAGTAAAACTAGTTTTCTGGGGGAAAATAGTTAGAAAATTATATAAAATATATTTTTTTTCTAGCTGCATAACAATTTTTCAAATATTTCTCTATTACATATATAATACTTGTAATATCTTCTATTGTATTTGTGAGCCAAACAGAGAAAAGAAATAAAGCGTGAGCTGAGCTGACTACTATAGGAAGCTCAACTATTTATAAAGCAGCATTACACAACACGCTGTTTCGATTGCTTTAAACATCACATGAGCTGTAAGGCATCACATGGTGTTCAACTGTGACAGCAAAAGCAAGTGTGGTCAGTTGAAACCCTAAGTAATTAGACTTCTTAGATATGGTATCCCCTTAAATGTATATTTTTCTCTCAGTTCTAACATTTGAATTTAAATCTATCCATCTCTGTGCACCAGAACAGAATTATGACCTGTCATCAACCCAAAGGTGCTCTGTGCAGAATGGAAAGCTCACTTGACATAAACCTCAAGGGGTAGGTTAGCAGCAGAATTTTAGTCTTAATCTGATGATAGACTGTTTGTTTTTCCCTTCACTAACATCATTTTAGAAGTTATGAACACAGTAATTACTCAAGTAACAAATGTGAATGTTCTGGTACAACAATGATCTCTCACTATCTTAAAAAAAATGTACAGATTTTAACGCTTGTTTCTTGTCGCCCAAGTCTTACCATAGAGGGTCTAACAGGAAGCAACACCAATGTGTGCTCGGAAATTCCTTTAAACAGGAGGAAGCGAAACTGTTTAAAAATACTATTTGCTGACATTTGAGCTGGTATAATTTTATGCTCTTCAGTTTTGTTTGCAGTTAGCAATAAAAAGAAATTGGTACCATCTGAAGCATAGGTTTCTTTTCATAAAGTAAAATGCTGTGATCACTGGCTAAACTGTCCTCAATACAGAATCAGGATGACTTCTTTTACTCTTTTAAAACTTTAATATGACTAAGTCCAAACAGAAGGGTTTGCTTCCAGGCAAAATATCACATCTTGTCCTGGGAAAGGATTGTTGAATTTCTTTCTTTTTTTTTTCTTTTTTTTCTTTTTTTTTGTTTTTGTTCTGAAATCAAGGCCTCTAGCCTTGCAATGTTATTTTCCCAAAATATCCTTGTGAGCAAAAGCTGATTGTGCTTTTAGGCTGTTTCTGCAGACTTTAATATATTAAGTTAACAGACTCTACGCCTCCCACTGTTGTGTCTTCATGCTCAGTTTAGGTGTGTATTGAATAAATATGGGTGAAAGTAGACAAGATGGTGATTTAGGTGTCTCTCACCTCTAAGTATGCTGTACTGCTTTGTATAAAGATATTCTTGTGATCATCAGTGCTTTTTGTCACATTTCTATATGCACTTGGAAATGTTCCCCTGTGAGGATAAAACACTGCTTGACACAAGTTTAAGAGAAAACGTAGAGGTGTGCACCCCCTGGAGTAAAAACCGAGAACTCCAGGAAATTGCCTTGTGTGCACATATATGAAACTTCAAACAGCCATTTAGTGCCTCTCTTTCCTAACATGCTTAGAGTGACAGTGCAGGAGACTTTGGATAGTGCATTGGCTTCATCTGTGAGATGTGGATAATCCTGCCTCTCCCCATGGTCCTGGTTGCACTATTTTCTTTAGATTTTTGTTCTGCACAAGTCTGCTAATTGCCCTTGAGTCAGGTGTGTGGTGGCAGGGGAACATCTAAAACCTGCAGGACACCGGCCCTGGAAGACCAGGATTGAGGATCCCTGATAGCATGTTCATTACAATTTTCATGCTCCATATTTGTACCATGTACCATTCATGTTTACCAAGTGTATTGACTGAAAATCACTGAAAGCTCAAAAAAATGTTACGTCAAAATAAATGTTTTCGAAAATAAAGTATCTGAATGCTTTTTACCGACCATACTCATCCTGCAGAGAACCACGAAATCCAGACTGACAAAGACAAAAAGGGAATTTGTTTTAAGAGATAGTCAGTCTTAATAACATAAAATACTGAAATCATCCATCAGATTTTCTGCATGACGTCTGACATAAACTTGTATCTGTTGCCACCTTCCTGTAGACGTGTTCTGATGTGTGGGTGCTTTGATTTGTGCTTCAGAGCACAACAGCTGTGCCATGACCAGAAAACAATGTTTTATCTTTCAGATTCACAGCTTCATTTCCACTGTTGTTGCTCCTTATCCTCTTGCAACTGGCACAGTGCTCTTTTTAACATGGTGCTAGATTATAATATTGATTTGTTGATATTATTCATGCCTTTCTCTTTGGTCTGAAAAACCTGTTTATGTTGTGCTATTGTGTCTTACCTCTATGTACCTTGTGAGCCTTTGTTCGTGTTGCATTATTACCGTGAGAGAAAATTAACATTTCATATGAGAGAAGTGAAAACAGTTCCAAATTAAAGGAGAAAAGCATTTTTCTTGTGTTATTTACCTCATTTATTTGTATTTGTTTAATTTGTATCACAGTGATAGAGTCAATCCTTTGTTTTCATGTATTTTCCAGTTGTTTTTCACGTCTCTGTTGCACCATGTCTCTGTGTGTGACAGGGCACAGCACAGGGAGGACAAGTGATTTAATGACATTTGACAACAATAGTGCAACTGCAAGTGTGCGCAATTTATAAATAATAAACATAGACAGTTCTTAAGTCCAAAGGTTTGACCATTAGGGCAAAATATTTAAATATGAAAACAGTAGTGAGGATTCAATGGTATAAACATGACAAAGCTATCATCTTGATTGAATTACTTCACACAGTCCCTGAGATATGCAGTCCTATGTAATGAATATAAAGAGGAACCATGAGGCAATAAATTGAATAAAGAATATAGTGTTGTCTGGTTGTTTAGTTGTAATTAAATTATATAAGTCATTTTAACCACTGCTAAAAATAAGTTCAAATCCAACACACTCCTAACCATGGCTTTACATTTAGGCAATACAAATTGACCAGTTTATCAAATCTATCAGGTAGCCAAATCTTCAGTAAGCAACACCACACACACACATGCACACGCTCATCCACACACACACTCATCCACACACACACACACACACACACACACGCCCATCCACACTCATCCACACACACACACGCCCATCCACACACACACACACACCCATCCATCCACACGCGCACACACACACACACACACACACAAACACACAATAACATTATAAAGTGCAACTTTTGCTGTAATGAATTGGTAGTTTCATAGTAGCCTCTATTAATTTTATAAAATATCAATGATCACTTTGCTGATAAATAATATTTAACAATTCATTATCAAAGTATTCCAGTATTAGAAAGTCCAATGTAACAAATATCAAGAAAGTGTTGCTAAAGTGTGAAACTGTATTATGTTTTGGTTTGTATGTTTTTTTCATGTGTAGCCTATCTCGTTATTCTTGTCTCTTCAACCTTTCATGTTTTTTTTTTATAATATATAATATAATTATTTTTATTTAGTTCTTTTGCTTATTTTTATCTGTGTATGTGATATATAATATTCAGACAGAACGCAAGGAGCATGATTCTGCTAGTTTCTCTGGCTGTGCCTAAAATCTGTTAAACTTTGTGTTTTAATAAAAAACAGCAATAATAAAGATTGGATTAAGCTTTAAATCTATAAAAGTAAGAGAAGATATAAATATATTTTTATAGCTACAGCCAGTTACAACAGATATATGTTTTTTGAGGTAATTACGTACATCATTAACAGACAACCAATACAGTATTTTAGAGTTTCATTGAGTAACAAAAGTTTAATCATATCACTGTCCAGAGAGAACAATAAATGAATGCAGCAGCGAGTGTGTATCAGCTGTGTGTTCCCTGTTTGAGCTTATATCATTACCCAGATATTGTACAAATATGCTGTTGATGCCAGTGTGTATTTTTAGCATTCTATTGCAGTGACTATTGTTAGAGCTTTTCAATATTGCAGTCAGATTATCAATGAGCACTCCTAAGAATCCAAGTGAGAGGTAATAGCAGAAAGTCACCAGCAGGGGGCAATGGTTGCGCTTGTTTGGCAACGTGCTTCTGTGACGTACGACGCCCTGAGCAGAGCCGTTTCAGCCTATACACTGCACTGTTCATTCTCAGGCCGGGTAAGACCCCAGCAACTCTGCAGTCGGTTCAACCCGTGAAGATTGGGCTTTACAATCGCAATCCATCCTCTGAATAGCCTACATTTTGTGGAATTTTATCACTGTCATTAATCAGAAGATACTCTTAAGTTGTTGAATCCGGTGAGTTATGAATGTGGAGCTGTGTAAAGTATTCTGTTTTGCTTATCTCTTCCGCTGCTACGTTTTATTGTTGCTTTGTTCTGGGCAGCAGCCATTTTTAATCGCCTTGTCCTACATTCCCATCCCTTTATCCAGCCCGTTCAGAAATCCAAGTAAGCTTGTAAATGATGGCATGGGTCTTGACTGTTTTTTAGAGGATTCAACATAATAACAGCGTTTTATAACGTAGTCTTAAAATTGTATACCCTAACAAACCCTTAGCTTGTTTTTGCAACAGGGCACTGGAAGTTTAACTGGATTGCTGTTTAGCTAGTTTTCAACAAGCTGCCACTATCGTTGGCAGTTAGTTAACGCTAAATTAAAGCAATCGGTTGGTTGTATCTGTTCGTATCCCCAAGTAAACAACCTCCCTGTGTTAAATCAGTTGAAAACATAGTTCTGTAATTAAAAATTATGACATTAGCTCGTTAGCATTTGATGTTTACATGTCGTTTTGGTTTAGCCGCTACAAAGCGTAGTAAGCAGTGATGCTTAGCTACAATACTCTGGTTCTTCTCAAAGCCTTAATTGAACCGTGTCAAGTAAATGCATTGTGCTTTCGTTTTACTGATGAAAATAGTCTGAGACAACTTCGTAATAAGCTTTTCCTCTTGAAATTGTTTTTGTGTACCAAATGTTGGTATCATGTGCTGGGATTAACATTACCGCTAGCTTACAGAAAGGTAACCACCGATAGGCCAGGTTTTGTTTTTTCCGTTTTTCTTCTATAGATATAGCGTCTGAATTTTAATTGCAATATGTTTATACTGACTACTTACGTTTGTTTCTATTGAGCTGTTTGTGTTAAAGTGAAATTGAAAATTTCCATTTAAATTTTGACGTTTAAAGCATTAACCGTCATGGCGTTAGTCTACATATCAGACCTAACTAAATTAGCAATTTGTTGGGTTTTGTTTAGATTTCTCTTTATATATATATATATATATATAATATCAGTTAGATGTCTATGCAAAGCATAAATTGTGTGGCCTCCCAACACGTTTGGATTGACGAATTCTCATCTTAAATTGCATAATTTCCCAATAACTGTCGAGCTTCTCTATGCTAATGTAGCTATTTATATTAAACCAACAGCTGTCTACAGGGGCATACATGAAAGCATGCCCCTTTCCCATTGCTTTTTTTGGTAGTGTCATATTGTAGAAATCTAGATGCATTGCCTTTGTGTTGTGATAAGCATAGCACACAAAATGTTTTAGCACTGTTAATAGGCATTTATAAACAGCGTCTCTTTAATAATATTTCTAACACTGTATTATGACATAACATTTTTATGGTGTGATCACTTGAAACGAATAGGTTTGCATTATCCGTTTAATTGCGGGTGAAAATAAATCTGAGTTGCTTAATGGTATCTTCATTCTTTTTAAATGTTGGTTAATTGTGGTCAATAAATAAAATTCATTGTTAAGAAATGTGTCATCATGGTCAAATATTCTGGACTTAGCTGGATATAGGATTTTTATTAATCTCTTCTGTAAATGGCTTTATTTACATTTTTAGATTATTTTGAGTATCCACATACAGTTGTATTTTCGTCTTTCATCATGAATTAATTTTCACAGACGCTCTGTGTCATGTTGTATTGACTGTACAACATATACAACAGTGCTGGATATAAGGACATGGAATTAAGATACACAATTTTTTGTTAGATGGATAAGCATGTAAACCTACCATGGCACTGGTTTTTAGAAAAATGTGTGACCAGGGATATAAGTAACAATTATATTCCTGATAGTAGCTTTGCAGCAAGAAGGAAAGAATAGATGGAAATTAAGTTTTTAAAATACCAAAAAGATTATTTAAATGGAAATATGCTTCCATTTTCTATTCTGTTCAGCAGAGTTCCCAAATAAAAAGATTACAGAGTAATGAGAAAACTGTCTGACATCAATTAGCGTAAACATGAATTTTTGGTTAAATATAGATGCGCACGTGAACACAGTGTAATTGTTTCCTTTTCAATTGTTTGTAGGAACATGTTTAGCTTGAGTGTGCCTAGAGCTATGCTTGTATGCATCCTAAATGTTCAGGTGGACATCAGTTTCTCATCCGAATAATTTTCCTAAAAAATGGTTCATTATCATTTTATTTTGTTTTATTTTATTTTACTAAACCATGGGAGTTGAACTCGCACAGCAGGACAGAGTTTACTATTGAACTATTTTACCTTGCAGGACGTTCTCTCAGCCAAATCATGGTTTATTAATACATAAACCTTTGCAAACTTTAGATGCAGACACACTGTTCTATACTTGGTACTATTTGAAATGCATTTTTGCCTGCTATATAAAAACATTCAATGCACGTACATTGCAACCAAAAGTCTACATATGTCAGTATATGACTAAATTTACATTGAGTGGAAATCAGGAATCATTTGAGCTCATGATATTCTGCTGTGTTCACAGTCGAAAGGCATCAAGAAGTATCTGAAAAATGCTGTCAAGACAATTTTAACGTTTTCCTTAAAGCCCCAGTGTGTAAGAATTACTCCCATCTAGTGGTGCGCTAACATATTACAAGCAAGTGAGAAAATAAAAAAATGCAAGGAAACACCAGGTAGCAAGTAACAGTAAATGATTCGGCTTAAACGTGAGGATAAAGTAGTTGCTGGACCACCCTGCCCTGTTTCTAACGTAACGCCAAAATAAACTTCACTGTTAGATTGCAT
>JBAMHW010000021.1:10913859-10934530 GCA_037177495.1 Rhadinocentrus ornatus | reverse complement strand
AGGCTAACAAGTTTGTCCCCTTTCGGCTACTGTATTCAAAGATGGCGATGCAACATGGCAGCCTCCAGTTGGGTGCCACTTATGTATTTATAAACATCTAATTCTAAGCTATGAGAACAATTTCATTTGGATGGGACTGTGATTAGACTTTGTTAAAATACGCATTTATGAAAGCAATTCTTGATTTTTGCTAACAAAAAAAACAAATAAGCCACACTGGTTCTTGGTTCCCTAAGTTCTCTACAGTGCTGATTAAATGGTTGTCATTTAAAACGAAATAATCTCACAGAAAAATGTATGCTACCATTTAAGACATTTTGGATATACTTTTTTTTTTTCTGCCCCAAGGCCAGAATGTAATACAAAGACTGAGCTTTAACTAAGGGTTTATAGCAGACAGTTAAAGCTGTCAAAATAGCCAAATAAAATCATTCATTGAGGAGTTTATAGAGTAAAGATGATAGGATAGTTTTCCTTTTCTTCCACTGATATCTTTACTCACAGGAATTCTTTCTCCTCTAGAATCAGAAGGCACTGGGAAGAGGCGCACAGAAAAATTTTCATACTCGATGACATTACATCGCAATGTCCGATCGTTTGGGGCAAATAACCAAGTCCAAGGATGGGAAAAGCAAGTATTCCTCACTCAGCCTATTTGACAAGTACAAGGGAAAATCAATAGAAACTCAGAAAAATACAGGTATGGTTTGTATTTGTTGTTCCTCCCCCAATACTTGCTGCATATCTTTTGACTTTTTTTGTTTTACAAAGCTTGCTCCCCTTTGTTTATTTGTCTGTGTTTTTTTCTCCCAGTAGTTCCTCGACATGGCTTACAGAGTCTTGGCAAAGTGGCCACAGCCCGGCGCATGCCCCCACCTGCTCACCTGCCGAGCTTGAAGTCTGAAAACAAAGGAAACGATCCCAACGTGATTATAGTGCCCAAAGACGGTACAGGATGGGCGAACAAGCAGGATCAGCCCGATCAAAAGAGGTAAGGAACAGTTTTCACAATTGTACTCATTAACATTAATCAGGTAAATCAACTGTGCACCTTCAGGAGGAAGAATAGAGCTTTGAACTTAGTCATTTCGCTATTTACCTGGTCCAGTTCATCAGGGACAGTCTGTTTAGAGTCTTATGAGTGTTGTTTTCCCTTGAACGAGATCACAGCATAAACACTTGTCTTTTTGGTGTTTTCTCTCTTGTAGTTCTATTGCATCAATACCACAGCTGCTGGAGTTGCAGCCGCAGCTGGCTTTACAGAAATCTGTCTTCAATCTTCAGAAGCCCTCACCAGTAGCCAGTCAGGAGGTGCGTATGTGTTTGCATACTGATGGCTGTTAAATATGTGGCATCTTTTTTCCAGCATGAAGTGTTTTTAATGTTTTGTTCTGTTGTTGATCTTGGAGAATCACATTTTAACATGCAACTTAAGGTGTAGCACAGTATGTTTAAAAAAAAAGCCCTTTTTTTGTGCAAAAATTCTCACATTTCAAGTTGGACGAGTAAATAAGTCTATATGTGGTTTTAAGAGCAATACTTATTTTTTTGTCTCAAAGGGCAGCAAGACCTTATTGAACTGTAACCTTATTTTCGTTTATTTCCATAGAACACAAACACAGGTGGACCAAAGCAATGGGCCCAGCTAAATGGAAAGGCAGTAGAGCAAGATGGTGAGTCATCTTAACATATATCCATTATTTGTGCATCATTTATCCATCTGTGCGTGGCTGGGCGTCCATCTTTCATGCGGGAGACCAGAGTTCAAATCCCACAGAGGACGAATATTTACACCTTACAGTTGGGTCCTTAGGCTAGACCCTTAACGCTACTGCCTAACCATTGTAAGTCGCTTTAGACAAAAGCGTCTGCTAAATTACTATAATGTAATTTATTCACAGCACTTTCCTAAAGTTTGTTAAGTATACCCAGTGTTATAGCGCCAATATGTCCTTTCCAGTTGGTATGATTTAGGTGTGAGATTCACAGCTAATTGTGCTGTCCACCTTTTTTTTTTTTTCTGACTACAGGCAAGCAACTTGAAGTCTTTAAAAATTTCCGATTAGAACTGTCTGAATAAATCTACAAGAAAACAAAATGTAGAAGTCCTAAACTGGACCCTTAAAGTATATATATTCCTCTTTACAAGTTTAAATAACAACCTGCCCTGTAGTCTGAATGCTGCACTAAAGTTTTCCCCTAAACTGAGGTTCACCTTCCTGGAAATTAAACTACTATATGGTGACATAAACTGTAACAGCTGCTTTGATAGATTGTAATGACCACTTCTTTCCATGACATCAGGTTCAAGGGCCTCAAACCGACTTCAGCCCTTCTCTCACGAGGAATTTCCCACACTGAAGGCAGCTGGAGAACAGGACAGGGTTGGCAAGGAAAGAAGCGGCTTCGATCCGTCGTATGGGCCCGGACCAAGCCTCCGCCCGCAGAGTGAGTTTTGTTTTTGGTTCCTATCTATCAGGAAATGGCTGGCAGACTAATATAAAGCTTCTTCTAAAAGAAGACCAACTAAAGCTGACCATCTAGAAAGTAATAATACTGTTGCAAAATATTTATGAAAGATAGTGGATAGAAAATAAAAGATTGCAAGGAAACACCAGGTTTCTTTAGTATTTCTACAATTTAGCCTAAATGCCTTTTAATGTTGTGAACTTGAGAGATTTTCATGCAAGGATTTCCACAACAGACTTGGTGACGTGACTCTCACTAATGAGTGCTCACAAGTAATGCATTACTTAGGATTATCTTTCACTAGGATTATTTGTCTGCATGCAGCAAAAGTTGAGATTTTAAAATGTGATATATATATATATGTGTGTGTGTGTGTGTGTGTGTTAGTAAGTTTATATTAGAAATTATCCATTTAAATTTTAATTTACATTTTAATTTTTAATAAGCTCACTCATTATGTGTTAAAAATTGCCTCTTTGGTTTAGCAGATGATTTCTAGCAGTGACCTAGCAGTGATTGCTTTTTATTACTTTATTTCAGTGATTCTGTTACTTTTGATTTTTTGTTTTTTTTTAAGTAAGTCCAAAAGTGTAGCTGCCTTTTTAAAGAATGTTCTTTTTCTCCCTAAAGATGTGACGAGCTGGAGGGAAGGTGGTGGCAGGAACCTTCAGCCCTCGTCCCTGACCCTCAGCCTGCCAGCAGATGCTGAGGGTAAGCTCACTGCCCCGGGTGAGACTGGCACTCCTCCAGCTTCAGCTCACCCCCCCTCTGCCACCAGCACCACCTCATCTTGTGTGGTGACGGCTCAGTCACCAGGCCTCGACCCCAAGGAGCCTTCCCTTCGACCCGCCCAGCCTGTGCGTAGAACAACAGTCCCTACTGCCCTGCAGTACCAGCTTCATCACACTTCGACTGCTGTCTACCATGACATGTTGCCTGCATTTGTAAGTACTTAACGCCCCATGGCTGTTTGTGCAAAGCGAGCTTGTTTCCCTGTTGGATTTCTTGGATAAACAACACGTGTGACCTTGCTGTTTCCAGATGTGCTCTAAAGAGACTCGTGAAGCTACAGGTACTGACCATGTTCCTACCACTGTAGCAGCCCCAGCCCGATTTGAGAGCAAACCCACTTTTAGGCAAAGTTATGCCAAACCCGAACTTGCTAAGTAAGTAAAATTTGAGTATCCCAGTAGTTAGTCACATGTAAGCTCTTTGATATTCAGCAGTTTGTTGTAATTTGTTGTTTGATCTGTAATTACAGTGGTGATGCAAGAAAAGAGAACCGCTTTGTCCGTGCTCCATCCCGACTCTCATCTCAGCCCATCCGCAGGCCTGGTGATAGACCGCAGCGCCCAGCCATTGTTAATCCAGAAGATTTGAGGGATCTTGATGACCTTGACAATGACTGTGAGGATGGATGGGCTGGTTAGTATTTCTTAGACTTGTTTCGTTTACATTTAGCCCTTTTTTCAGTACAACAGTTTATTTATTATCCCCAGGATTCACAAGATATCAATAACTGTTTACAATGTAGTTCTGCTACTCAATGCATTACTTATTTTTCTTTCTCCCTTTTCCCCTTCTTTTAGGACTTCATGAAGAAGTTGATTATAGTGAGAAGCTCAAGTTCAGTGATGATGAGGAAGATCACTCCTCCGGTGATATAAAAAAGCTATGGTAAGAGTATTTTCCACACTGCTTTTTCTCTTATACAGTTGTATCTATATATATATATTTCTGGTTCAACTGTGTGTTTGTTTTTTAAAGGGCGCAGTGGGAGAGGGAGAGAGAGAACCACCGGGACTGCCAATCCTCCCTTAGTTCAGGTGAGGCATCGTATCCCCTGGAGGGCACTGAAGAGAATTATTCCTACCAACATCACCACCATGAGCCTCCCAGGAAGCCTAGCAGCAGATATCTCTCCACAGACAGCCAGGTAACACACACAGTGAAGTGTTTTCCTGCTTTGATCATTTCCTTTAGAGATTACTTATCTAAGATTAACTCATTATGATGCTTTTCACAATTAAAATGCATTTTATTTTTTAATCCCTCTGTGACTGTGGTTGATGTGACGACATTATAAAGTGTATGAATAGCGATGTCCCTCCAAACACACTTAAGAGAGGCTGTCATTGTGAATTGAGGGAGATGACCTTGCAGTTACCATAGCAATTTGTGTGTGGCCACATTTTTCCTAAACCTTTCTCTGAAAGCTTGACAAGATGTGGCTCATATGATGAAAAAAAGATTTTGCTTCAGTCTTTTATAGTTTACTATAAGACCTTTGTCAACCCTGTCATCCACATTTTATAGATAAACAGAATAGTTAAATATTTAAACATATGTTACTAAACAAATATTTAAGGCTTGTTTTTATTGTTGCTGTGTAAGCTAAATAGTTATAATAAACTGACTATATGTATAATTGGTCAAATATATTTATTTTTTATTTTTTAAAATGAATTAACAGATCAAATATGTAGTTCAAGGTGCTGTCTTGTAGCTTCTTTGAACAAATTCATCTGCCTGATATGGTAGCCCCATTCCCTTGAATTCCTTCTGTGCTGTAGGTCCATCAGAAACTTCACAGTGAGCCGCTGGCTGACCAGGATGATCACCAGCGACAGCCTCAGAGTCAGGCACCAGCCAGGGCAAAATATGTGACACCTGAGCTTTCTGAGGCTGTTGAGAGAGCCCGCAGACGGCGAGAGGAGGAGGAGAGACGTGCCCGTGAAGAACGGTTGGCTGCATGTGCTGAAAAACTCAAAAAGTTGGATGAGAAGTTTGGAAAGATCGAAAGGCAGACATCAAGGACAGAGGATGGCCCAAAAGAGGCAGAAGACAAAAAACTCCCACTGTCCCCAAACATGGAACTGAGTAAAGGCCATCACGAGAACTGGCAGTACAGCACTAAAGGTAAAAAATCCCCCAAAAATTAAAAAATGAAAGCGAACATAGATTGTTCTATAAAAACATATATATGATGCATTCTTTTTTTCTTTTTTTTCTTATTTTTGTTAAGAGAGAAATTTACTAATTTTGATGTTTTCTTTTGAAATGGAAAAATAATGTCCAGACGGAAGTGTGTGTCTGCCAGACAACTCCTCTGATCATAGTTACCGGGAAGAGCCTGGCTTCTCCGTGCTGCGCAGCAGTGAAGATGATGGCCAGGAGCCCTCCTCTCCCTCAGGAGATTACAGTGGGCACCATTCCTCAAAACCAATCCCACCCCGCTTCCAGAAGCAGCCACAGCACCACCAGCAGCAGGTTAGGACATGCTCATTTTACAAGTTATTTTCCCCGTCAAGTCTTAATCTTCGTGGCTTTGATGTTAAATTCACACATGAAGAAAGCAAGAATGTCAACATACCTATGGAGAGCCGTTTTTATTTTAAAATTGTATTTCATTTAATGTGGAACTTGCATGCTCAAATTACAGCATTGGCAACAATCAGGCCATCCTGCTCCATCAAGCCATGCACAGCGGGGCTATTATCCTCCACATGTCCTCGGGTTTGATCCCCGCTGGATGATGATGCCTCCTTTCATGGATCCCCGCATGGGCCAAGGACGATCTCCAGTTGATTATTATCCTGGTTCTATTCACTCTTCAGGTAAACACTTAAAGCTGCGTCAACACAGATGATCTAGCTATAGCAGCACATTAGCAGTTTTAGTTAATTAGAGCGTCTGGGGATTATATCATCACCTTTGGGTTACATTATATAAGAATATAGTGAAAGAAAACAGTTTATGTATTTATTTGATTTTTAATGTGACCTAAGCAGACAGCTGGACTTCCTGAGGTTTTGTCATTATGGAAAGCTTCCTCTTTAACTAATGTGATTTTTTTTTTTTTTTACCCATTTTATTAGGAATAGGGAAACCTGTTTTGCATCCAGACCACTTGAACAGCCCTGGTTCAGATGAAGGATGTCATTCCAACCTGCGCCAAGAGAGACGAGCCCCATCTACTGAGCCTTACCCAGTGTGGAATCAAGATGGCTACCCCTTGCGCAGCTTCACTCCACCTTACCAGAGGCTGCATAAAAACTCAGATGGTAGCCCGCTTGGAGACAGGTCAGTTATTCTATTGGTCCTTGAGTATTACAGAGCTAAGCAGAATCTTGAACCCCAATCTCATTTCATTACTTAACATTTCCACGTTTCCATGTTAATACCAAGGGCAATAATGGGGAAGATGTAAGACTATAAAATAGGATTGTGCCTTGGTCATTAATTACTTTAGCATCTTCTAAATTTAATGATGATTAAGAAGTAAAAGGATAAATTGACAAAAGGGAGCAGAACAATACAGATTTTAAGTTCTTCCATTATGTTCATTCTTAAAACCCCCCTGCCATTTCCACAGAGGCGATGCTGCTCCTTCCCAACAGGACTCGTATGACGATGGTTCCAATGAGGGCTTGACTCACTCTCAAGATGATCTTCCCCATCATTCTTACCAGAGCCGTGGCTCAGACAAAGAACACCATAACCAAGGCCTGCTCACGACTGCTCAGAACCTCTGTCAAAATCTTTCAGAGTGTGAATACATTAAACAAGACTCTAGAGACAAGCATCTGAAAGATGGTCTTGAGTCTCACAGTGAAACTTTTGATGGCTCCAAGGATAACTGGAAAAGAGATGGAAGCCAGAAACAAGACGGGGGAATCAACAGTGCCCAAAATCAATGGTCTGAGGCCAGTTCCAGTTCCAGCAGCAGTGTCAGCCAGCCATCTGAGACCAGTGGTCGAACCTTGACTCGTAGAACCGGGCCCATCAAGAAACCAATTCTGAAAGCCCTGAAGGTGGAAGAAAAGGAGAATGAAAAGCCTAAACCCGAACCTGAGGAGAAACCTGTCCCCTACCGTCTAGAGAAAGAAGTCCTGACTAATGTTTATGACTTGAAGAAAGATAACCAGACTCCCAGCAACAGGCGTTCAGCCTCACCTGTTGAGAAACAGCCTGAAGAGAGGCAGCGTCTATCACCAGCTCCTAGCAAAACAGAGAGGCCTCTCAGCACCCATTGCGATGATTTTCCCAAGGAAAGCACCTGGGGCAGTGTCAAGAGCCAGTCACCTCGAGATTGCTTGGAAAACCGAGAACCACATGCACAACGGCGCAATAACTGGATCTTCATTGATGAGGAGCAGGCCTTTGGTGCAGTCAGGGGAACAGGTAGAGGGCGAAGTCGGGGATTTAGGGAATTTGGCTCTAGAGGTGGAACCCGTGGTGGCCGAAGTGGAGATAATCTCAGAGGTGGATATAATAATAACAGCAGTGGCCCTCAGCGGGCAGGCAGAGGCCGAGCACCACCCAGGGACTTTGTGAAGGTTGAGGAATTTCAAAGGGGCAAACCCCGAAGGAGAAATGTCAGTGAGACCTTGAGTGAAGCCTCAGAGTATGAGGAACTTCCCAAGAGGCGACGTCAGAAAGGATCTGAGAATGGAGATGGGCACACAGAGTCTGGAGAAATCCGTAAGGCTGATAGAGACTCTTGGAGATCCAACAAGATTTACACAGATGACCAGACAGCCTCAGATTCCAGAGAAAAGAACAAGGCCAGCAGGGGCTTTGGAGGTCGTGTTCTGCCACCCAGACTGAATACCGCTGGTAGCTATGGTCGAAACTTTGCAGGATCCAGGGACATTTCTACATGGAGGGGCCGTGGACCCCAGTATAGCGGCAACACTGGCTCCATGCAAGAAAATGGTTATGGTCCTGGAGCCGAGTCTACTTACTCCCGCAGATCCTTGGTTGAACGTGATGCTGTCAAATACACTCCTAAATTTACTGGCTCCTTTTTAGAAAATGGCACTGTGGACCGTGGAGGCGAGTACTACTTTGAGAGCGACAACCCAGACAGACAGATATTAAGGAGACGACGTCCTCCACGTCAAGACAAACCTCCCCGTTTCCGTCGTCTACAACAAGAACGGGAACCTGGTTCTAATCAGTGGACGAGTGATGAGTACATAAATGGAGACTTTGCAAATCCTTGGCAAGGTCGCTCCAAGGGCAGTGGAGATGACAACTGGCCCAGGGGCCACTACTCTGGACGTTCTAACCAGCATGGACAGACTGAAGAATGGGACACAGGATCAGATAATAGTGACTTTGGTGACTGGAGGGAGAAGAGAGGTGGAAGTGGAGGTATGGCAACGCAAGGTCATGGTGACATTCCCTCAGACTCTGTCCACGGTGAACCAGGCTCTGGCGAGAAGAGGGAACTTTCCAAGAGAAGCTTCTCTAGTCAGAGACCACTGGTGGAGCGGCAGAATAGGAAAGGAGAGCCATCACTGCTGGATGCAAGCAAGATGGTCCGCACACCTGACAATACCTCCACTTCGTCATCTAACAGAAGTGACACTTGGCAGAATGGAGGAACTTCTTGTAAGAGGTAAGGCAATTAACAAAGTTAGGTCAAAGCAGATTATAATATACTGTGTCAACACATTGCACTTTTAGTTCTGTTATCATTATTGTTATTTAAGAAAACAAAAGATTATTAAATAGTTTTACCCCCTTTCTCTTTTCAGCAGGAGTCCAGATGAGTCTGGCCCAGTCTACACCATAGAGCCCCCGCCAGAGGACAGGGAGCCCATTGAACCCTCAGGGAAGAAATCGGACAAGGAGCTGAAGCCAGGGCATAGCAAAACTGTTATTGATGAACCTCTCTCCCAGTATGAGCTAAGCAGCTATCCAAGTGAGTCCATTTTTTTTTTTTTCGTTTGTCTCTTATACTTTCCATTTTAAAAAAATTAAACAAAGCTTACAAAAGGTAACATGTAGGCCAGACTACACTAATAAAACTCTGCAGTTGTTTCATATCTACAGATGTTTTGTATTGATGGCACACCTGTTTTGTAGTTGACGGAGACACAGGGGGACCAGGATCAAATCCAGATGGGTACCAGGATGCCTTGTCCAAAAAGCATAGACGCCCACAGGAAGATGAGAGAAGGAGAAAAGAACAGGGAACTGCTGTAAGTGAAACCAATGTTGAATCTGAATGCTTGTTGAAATGCAGTCTGACCAGTACAGGATACTTAGTCATCAGGATTTTTATTGATTTTGTGAACACAGAAAATAAAGATTAAGTAAAGCCGAATATGTAGCATAAAGTTTATTAGGTGCTGACTTTTTGAATAAATCTCACTTTTACTAGAAATTTGTGACTAAAAATCAGTGGTATGTTCTGCCTGGATTTGTTAGATCCCTAGCTTATGTAGGCCAATCAGGCATAGCAGTCAACCACCCCACTTTAGTAATCTGGCCTACTGCCTGTTTTCTGTTGTTTTTCTTCCCTTTGTATGTGATGAATGAAAAATGATAACATACATAAAAATATTTAGGTGAAAAAAAACTGCAGTTGTTTAAAAGATGAGATCCTTTCACAAATTAGAAAGTGGGACTGATGCACTGTTTTTTGGGATCCTCGCTTTAATTACACATCATTTCATGTTTTTAAGTGCAGATGTGGCATGACAGTTGGAGTTTGTTTGCCACTGATACTCCTGTGAGCTGGCAAATGAGGTAGTAACAGTTTAAATGAGCTTACACTTATCGTGCTGGCATCACGGACCTCACTGCTCTAGCCAGCTCTGCTGTTGTCACTCAGCTGATACCACAGCACTAGGTTGATGTCTGTAAAAACACATCAGGGCAGGGCTGAGCCCCCTATGTTTAGCATGTGTGAATTACAAGGAGGAATGGCAGTGGGTTAACAGGGTTATCTGTATTTCGAGTTAGAATTTCAATCAATAGTTAAGTGTTTAACAAAAGATATTACCCCTGTAGTATGTATATCACTGTTGAGGAATAATACAATGATCAAAAGCAATAACTCTTTCTTTGATTATACATCCAAAAAACATGTAGTAATATTGATGCATATCTAACAGAAATACTGAAGATATTTGTAAAAATGCCAAATCTGCAGATTAAATTGGTTTGATGGTAATTATACCAAGAATCAACTAAACTTTCTGCTAACTTTTAACTCCATCCATTTTAGGTGCCAGTCAAAAACAGGACAATCACATCCAAGATACCACCACGCTTTGCTAAAAAGCAGGGAAGCATGAGCATTGAACAGCCAGAAGAAGCTATTTCTTCTAACAACCTGGGAACTGAAATCTGGGAGACAAACAGCTCAGGTAATATCAGACCCAGTTCTCTAATACTTATAGGAGTGCTGGTAAACAGAGATCTTAAAGTGCATATATGGAGTGTATTTGTTCTCTCTTTTTCATCTTGAAATGGAGAGATCAAATGCACTACATAGTGCCTATTTAATTAAAAGAATAAAATATGTAATTAAAAAAAAAAGAATGTATTTGTTCTTGCCATATTTTTGTATTCTTGGCAAATTTGAACTTGTGGTGTTTCTGTATCTCTCGTAGCTCTTTCAGTACAGCCTTCAGCAGGAGACTCCTGGACTAAACAAGTGTCTTACACAGGGAGTGAACCTAACTCAGAGGTAGTGCAAAGTAGTTGTGCATGGGCACTGCTTCCTAAACATGCAATGAACGCATTTTTATTTAATTTTTTTTGTGCCTTAGTGTTCACAAATGCATTACATTGACTTTTATATGATTTCTTTCAGAAACATGAATGACTTTGCACCTTTTTCTCATCCTGTCCAGGACTCTGATGCTGGCCCAGAACAGAGTAAAGAACAGCACAAACCTGGGCCCATTGGAAACGAACGCTCCCTAAAGCACCGCAAGGGCTCGGAAGGTGTGGACAGGTTGGAAGGTGGCCCCATCACGCCAGTAAATGGTGTTGATCTCCATGTGGACACTGTGCTACCTGTGCCACCTATTGAGTTTGGTGTCAGTGCCAAAGATTCTGATTTCAACCTACCGCCAGGCTCTACCCCAGTGCCCACATCCAACCCCGTAAAGCTACAAGATGCACTTACTTCGAATGTAAGTGACTTAACTTTTGTTGTGGCATCTTGTAAAAATACAGTAAAACA
The DNA here is from genome assembly GCA_037177495.1 of Rhadinocentrus ornatus. NCBI lineage: Eukaryota > Metazoa > Chordata > Actinopteri > Atheriniformes > Melanotaeniidae > Rhadinocentrus > Rhadinocentrus ornatus. The sequence continues at coordinate 10,923,072 of JBAMHW010000021.1, read as the reverse complement.
AGAAAATTGTTTGGTACAAGTCAAAAGAAATTGAATTTTGGAGGTTTCACATGCTTTTTTGTAGTAAGAGAGTGTCTTTTTTCCCCCTTCCCAAAACAGACATCTCTAAATCAGAGCATCCCTATTTTGCGTTCCAACCACCTGCAGCCTAGCATTAACCTCAACACCATCTCTTTCCCAAGTGCTGACCTCACATTAAAGGTATTTGAATTGCATTCCTGTGTAGAGATGACTTTTTTTTTTCTATCTAGCACAAAAAGATTAATGGTGATAGGTTAATACAACCCTTTTCATGCATATGGACAATTTTAGTAAACATAAATCAGGGTGTGGCCAACATCGGTCCTCGAGAGCCAAAGGTTTTCCACGTTAACTCAGGTGTGTTGGAGCAGGGAAAACATGGAAAACCTGCAGGATTGTGGCTTTCGAGGATCGACGTTGGCCACCCCAGACATAAAAGAATGAAAATGAAAATACTTTATTACTCCCAGAGCAAATTTATTAAAATAATGAATTAAAATGAAAGATAATATGTGAATAATAAAAACAACTTTTATTTTTGAGTAAATGAGCTTTAAATATTTGTTTTCTCAGATGGAATCGGCACGCAAGGCTTGGGAGAATTCACAGTCCCTCCCAGAACAAGGCTCCCCTGGTGGAGGTGCTTCAGGTGCCCAGCCTCCCTGCAGCTCTGGTTCATCCACTGGTGTCAGCTATAGTTCTTTTGGCGTTTCCATGCCTCCCATGCCTGTTGCATCAGTGGCCCCTTCCATGTCAATGCAAGGTAGAATTTCATTCTTCTTTCCTTATTTGATAAACACAGTTTTGGAGAAATAAACTTAAATCTATTTTGTTCCTGTGGCTATGTAGGAAATCCTATTCCTCCTTTGTATCTGGATGGTCATGTCTTTCCAAGTCAGCCACGCCTTGTGCCCCCCACCATGACCCAGCAACAGACCTATCCCCAGGTAGAACAATAAGCTCACATATATGCTGATTTGTTTGTGCAGCAGCAGATTATAATGCAATGTGTTTTTGTTTTCTTCAGGCAGCTGCAGCCCAGCAGATTCCCATCTCTTTACACACATCACTTCAGGCTCAGGCTCAGTTGGGGCTTCGAGGGGGTTTACCCGTCTCCCAGTCCCAAGAGATGTTCAGCTCCATCCCCCCCTTTAGGTATTGAGTGATTTTGAATGGTCATATTGAGTTACACCCCAAATATGCCATTGTCTACTTTCTGGATCTGGTGCATGAAAAACTATGACTCGCTCCTTCTTACTCCTTTCAGGTCCCAGGTTTACATGCACCCAAACCTGTCACAGCCCAACCCCATGGTTCTTTCTGGTGGGGGCCCTCTTAAGGGCCCCTACTCGGCTTTCCCTGGCATGCAGCCTTCAGACATGGTGAAACCACAGTCAGGCTCACACTACCAGCCTATGAATGGCAGCCAGCAGCTAGTCTACGATAGCCAGATGAACCAGGGGCCTGGTATGGGATCTTCACAATTAATGGACTCTCAACTCATTCAGGTGAAGTTCAGTTTTATTGCAGGTCAAATTCTTTTTGTTATTTTTGGAGGTTAAAGAGAATTTTTAATTGCATGTATTATTATTGGCTGGTGATGTCCTAATCAGAGCGCCATGAGATTTTTGACAAATGCCTAAAATAACAATGTGAATTTCATTCCATCAGGTTACTATGCCTCTGCCTGGCTCCCAACTGCGTTATGGTTCAGCTCAACAACATCTCATTCTCCCACAGTCCATCCAACTGCAACAAGGACAGAACCTCTCAGTGGGAGCACCACGCCGAATGTTGCCACCAGGCTCCCAGCCTGGTGTTATGACTGGCAGCAGAGAGGTGAGCTTATGTTATTCAACAATCTAATCATAAATGTAGTCATTTTTTATGTCAGTAGAGGTACACCTAAACCTTAATATATCGCAATTTTACTGTTTTTAATTGGTTATACCAATACGTGTGTGTATGTATGTATGTATGTATTAGGGTTGTCACGATATTAAAGCTTTTAACTTGATATAGATACTAAGAATGATGCTCGATACTCGATATCATTTTCGATACTATAGAGGGGACGAAATGTATTCTTACTTAAGATAATACTCTATAGGGGGAAAAAATTATTATTCCTTTAAAGTTTTAAGTCAAAACACCATAAAAATAACAACTCAATATACACAATCCAACAAAAATATATGAATAAATATAAGAAAATACATTAATAACTTAAAATAAATGTAGAATTTTAAAGCTCCGTTAGTTTGTGCAGACATAGTCTTCATACAGTCTAACAGTGTTGTCAGGCAGTTTGCTCACTGTGGTGCAAAAAATAAAAACTAAACCATTTCAACCACTAATTAGTGTACTTATTTACATAAGTGTCCTTTTCTTCACAATGCTTGACATGAGATCAAGTAAATAGAATAGAAGTCTCCATAATTGGTTGCTAGTTGCTTTTATTTCTTTAAAGTGCCGCTAAAGAGGTCTACAAACTTGCTAGTTATAGCGACAAGTAAGTTTGCAACACAGCAAACAATGGGTCCTCCAGGGAGAAGCTGCCTGCTGCAGTGCCTGTATAAAATAGATGGCAACAGCTGTTTTGTTTTTTTCCGTGAACCAACACGCCAATGCCTTTAAAGTGGCATTTAAGCATCGATACCCATGCTAATTAATATCCAACTTTTAAATTAAACTATTAAACTTTAAAATCAATTAGTATCTGAGAATCAATTTTTTTGACAACACTAGTATGTATTGACATTGTCTTTCTTGCTACATTCTCAGGGCTCACAGATGGAAATGAAAAGTTTTCAGTTCTCTGACAAGCCCAATCATTCCCCTGGCTTATCTGGAGGCTCCTACAGGTTGGTGGAAATGATTTGTTCAAATACTGGAAGTTTACTGTATAGAGCTATAGCTACAGATAATACTCTAAATTAGCACACTTGCGTTGGGGTGTATTCACACCAAATAGTCTGCTAGACACCATCCGATTGGGGTTTGCATCGTTATTTCGGTCAGTTTGCTTTCATGCTGCACTTTAGTAAACTACACATTTTGAATACTATTATTACTGGATTCGCCGTCAAGAATTACTAAAGGAGAGGACAGGAGGAATGACAAAACTCCCTTACCTATTGGTCAACTCAGGACAACTTCTTTTTCCACCACATAAGAGCTCAACATGTTGCTGCATCTGATCCCAGCAGTCTTGTGTTGATCATTTTTCTATCAGAACTTTTCCCATGTTCTTCCACGTCTGATCAGTTCTTGTGGCAATCCACCTACACAATGCGTATTTATTGGTTGCATGTACCCACCCTCCCCTTTGGTTTGCAGTCTGCTTCCTGTTTTTGTTTTACTTGGAGTGGACCAAGACCTATGTTTTGGAACTCGTTATAGTTTATTTGCGGATTCACGCCTCCCCAGGTGTACCAGACTTTGTGAGCAAACGGACTAGGATTTGAATCAGAAGGGATGGAAGTTGTTTGAAGTTTAAAATGAAAAGTATTTTAAACTTCTTTTTTTTGTGTGTGTGTGTGTGCCTTTTGTTCTTCAGACCTGGCTCTGCTAGCCCCAGTGGAAAGCATTCTGGTCCTGGGGGGTCTGTAGGCCCTCTGCCTTCACATTTTACTCAGCAGGTTTGAATTCAGCATACATGATTTTAAGATGTTTTAAATTTGATCTGTCAAAAGTGAATTTCAGTCCATCTTATAATTAAAGTCAACCTCTAAATATGATATTTTAATAATTAAACTTTTATTACCATTGTTTATTATTGTGTAATTGCATAGCAAAGGCAAGCTAATAAAATTAGAAAAAAAATCTGAAGTATTTCAACAATGCCAATACTGGCATACTAATTATATTTCTTTCACACCCCTTCATCCCCTTTCCCTTCCCCTGCTCCCTTGACCAACAGGTCCCAACTGCTCAAGGCAGCATGATAATGCACATGCGCCCCCCTACCACAGGTCCCTTCCCCACCCCTATCCAGAGACCTGTTATGCAGGTCAACAAGCCTCTAATCATCCGCTCCCCTTCCTACCCCAATCCTGGCCGCGACCCTTCCCATTCTACCCCTCCTTCGGTCCCTGAGCCCCCAGTAAAAGGGCCAGAGGATGGCATGAAGGTGAGCCACCCACTGTAAATATAGGTAATTTCATTTAATCCTTTTACTTTTTCTCTATTTGATTGTGTTTTATTATGTCTGTGTTTGACTTGAAATGTGCAGTAATAGTCATAAAGCAGTTGTTTATTATATTTCTACATTATTCAAAGTTATCTGGCATTGTTTTGGTTTATGTTAATACTGTTAACAGTTTGTTTAATGAGTAAAGTTTGGTTTGAAAGTGTTATAAATACATTTAATTTTTTCCCTTTTTACTGGAACAACTTTTTATTGTTAAATTATTTGTGACTATTTGTGAGGCACTGCTTTGTTTGAGTAAGTGCATTTTCTTTTTGCAGAGTAAAACATTGCGAGAAGTGCGAAAGGCAGTAGGGGAGGGCAAACCACCATCTGGGGGCATGACCAGCAAACTCCAGGAGCCCCTGCCCTCCACTGGTCAAACCAAACCAGCACGCACTGGAGCCATCAAACCCCAGGCTGTCAAAGTAGAAGAGGGCAGGGCATAACAATGGACCTTAAAATCCTCATCACCACCAAGCCTGCAAACACAAAGCTCCTTGACTGTCTGAACCTTCCACTTTTTCCCAAGGCACCGAGGCAAGGGGCATACACATGCAGATATAACGAATTAATCTTCTTGGACTTTCAGAACTGGGCACTATTATTTCACACCGCGTATAGAGATATATAAATAAATATATATAAATATATATATATAAATATATACATACACACAGACCGTCTTTCAAGCAGATCTTTTCGAGGTTCTCTTTAATTTATTATTAGTCACTTTTAAGGGGAGTTTGGTGAAGAGAAAAGATATGTTGTGTTTTCTTGCAAATGGGGAAAAGGAAACTGGCCAACTCAGATGGTTCATTTTTCATACTGTTTTGCCAAACTGTATTTACACACTGTATGTGGACTCTAGCCCTAAATACCAGGCAAGACACTTGATACAACTTACAATGAAGCAAAGTCTGTTATTTTCTTTTTATCAAATTTGAAATGCAGTGGGGCACTTTTGTTGTTATCTTTGTTTTTTTGCTGGTAAATAAAGGTTATCATCATGACCACCCATCCAAGTCACTGGTGAAGGACTTATTTTATTAACCTAGAAAAACACTCATCTCCACTTTTTGAACATGGTTGCATGTCCACATAAAGAGCATTACCCCAGAAATGGATTTCTGGAGGTACCGAACTGCCCTTTCACTGTGGCAAAACTGCTTAGATTGGTAGAAACTATTTCTATTCTCAAAACCTTTCTTTGATTTTTATTTTAACATTCTGTTTGCTTACTTTATTCTACTTGTTCATTCAACAGAAAAGATGAACATTTACCAAAATCGTGTTGCTTCCATGGGAACTTGAGTGGCATTGACGCAGCGTGTGCATGTGATGTGCTGAATGTGTGTAAACCTGCAGGACTATTTAGAAGCTAACATCCATTCTCAAAGACTATCTGAACTTGCCGCTCATTATGCCGACATCAACGTTATGGATTTTGATCAACCAAGCTGGCAACAGTTTTGGGCTCATTGTTACATTCGGGGGGGGGGCAATTGCTGTGAAAGGACCGTTAAATAGCTTACTGAAATGTTTACTTCTTGCTTTGCTTGGGTTGTAATGAATCAAATAATTTGTTATTGAACATGTGATGTGACTTTTTTATTTTATTTTCAAAACAATCCCTCACCCTGATCTGATACCCTTTATTTTCTTCTGATGTTCCTTGGGCAGTTCTTTTAAATTCCTTTGAGGTCCCACCAAACAGTACTGTGGGGAGTTGAAGCAGTTGATTAAACATCAGGTTTCTGAAGTGGCACTAGCAATAAATGCAGCCTAACTCTAATTACAATCAGGGTCCAAATAAACTTTTCTGTTTAGAGGCTAATAATAACAAAGTAGAGGCGTTTAGCAGTGCTTGGTCATCGGTCTTTGCTTTGTTTTTTATTTTTTGTTTTTTTGCGAGCGCAAAAGTTGCACTGGACTATGAAGGACTTTCAGTGTTATATTTTAAATGTGAAGCTGTTGGAGACTTTTTTTTTTTTTTTTTATTATGGACACTTCTTTTTAAACTTAAAATACCAATGTCAGAACTGGTTAGATGTTTAGATGTTACTGCTTACTATAATGCTCCATGACACTACAAAATGTTCATCAATGACAGTGTTTCAATGGTATATGTGTAAATGCATAACTGTACAGTTTGGCCTTGTCAGTGAGGGAGGCTTGAACCTACACTGCATTTTAGATATTGTGGCACTATAAAGGATTTAATGTGGAAAAGGTCGCTTTTTTCTTAAAATGGGACTGCTTTCACTTGAAAGCGGGTGTGTTGGGCTGTGAGTGTTTTAGCCTCTTAACCCTTACTGCTAAACATCTTGATGCTTCTCATTGTATCTGCACCAGAATGTTGCCCTGATTTTCTGTTCTTTTGGACTTTTAAAATGCATATTTCATTGTTGTCTGAGGACCAGTGTTTTCTACATCTGATCCAGCATTCAGTTGATCCTACCTGACCTTTTATCCTTTCAGGTATTTGGTCATTACTCTCCCTTGATTTAAAACTAAAAGCTTATTGTAAGAATACAAATAAAGCAGTTGTGATTTCTTAAATGCACTGTTGATTCTATTCCCACATTTAGTATTAAATGTTTTTTTAAAAAAATCTTTTTCTTTAAATATTAAAATTACAGGAACGTCCATTGTGTCCCTTGCATAAGATTTTGCAGTATGCCCCGATGAAAAATTTTTATTTAAAAATTATACTTTTTAGGCAAATTTAACCAGTTGTCTGTCATATCTAATGCAGAGGTTATAAACTTGGATTCACATGCCACCATTTCCACCAAACACCTGCATACTGCCAACTTGGGAATTCATTATTATAAACTACATGCATTTCCTTAACTGCTCTGTTTAAACCAAAGTTTCTCTTTGTTCTAGATAGCTGAATCAAAATTTGCTACAAAAATATTTAAAATGCAGTTTTTGTTTAATTTTAAAATAAACTATATATAGTTTATTTATTGTTCTCAACCAAGCACTATTAAAAGACAGTTTACACTTTTAAATAACTTTTAATTGAGACTTTTGATGGTAATGGAAAGTTTTTGTTGTGCATTTTTATCCCATAAAACCACATTTGGAACCAACATTGTCCTCCCTTGGTTTTGTTCTGTGCACAAGATCTTTGCACAAATAGTTGTCAAACTGGTTTACAAAATTAAATGAAACTGGTATTTATCTTTTGGCACACAGTAAACTACAGGATTACTGTGCTTGGAAGAACAGTGCTAGTCTGCAGGCATTGACTTTTGTTTGGACTTTTCAGATCAGGAAAGGTGTTCCCATTTTAAGATAAATTTAAGGGGTGATATGAGAGGACATAATCTTTACAGTGTATCTTTGTTCTTTCTTTTTTTTTTTCCTAGGCTATTGTGCCCAAACCTAATTTGTGGTTGGAAAGTCACTGTTTGACAACACACTGTAATTACAGGACTGTCTGTACAGTTTTAACAATTGAATATTAAATGCATGAGCACAATGTTTATTTTATACATGATATAAGACATCATGAGAGGTTTTGCATTGTGATTGGAACCATTTGTGTGTGATCTACCGATGTTTAATTTGTTATCTTCAAATTAACGTCAAAATAATCCCTTGTTTGTCCATTTATGTTTTTAATAATAAAACTTCATGTAATACAAGAACAGGACCGCACCTGTGTAAGCTGGTAACGTGACGTCAGAAATGTCATTCCGCACATTTTTGCAGGACAAAGAGGCGAGTCGGGAGGAGACAGGAAAAGGGGGAAAAAAGAGGCAAGCAAGTCGGACGTAGAAAGTTTTTCCTTCATGTGAGGAAAGCTGCGTTCTTTTCCGAAGGCTTTATTAGCGGGTCACCTTCAAGCATTTTCGGTATTTTTTTATTCAGATTTTAAAGGTAACTTCCGCTTTTGTTTACAAGTTTTTGTGCACAAACAGGTCTCGCGAGTGTCTTTGCAGCTATTTGTCTTGCTGCACGCGCAAGTAACATTAAATAATTTTGATAACCACTTTTGCACTTTCAGTCTGAGATGCAATGAGGTATATTTTCGTATAGCCTGTATTCGTTCCAAGAGTTTGGGGGGGGGGGGAAATTCCTCAGCAGGAAATATAGCCGCCATCTTTGTGTGTGTGTGTCAACTTTGCATTTTTAGCATTAGCTTATTTTACGGTGTGTGGGGGGGGATTGTATGTATTTAATATATTCAGACCACTGGTTCCAATTATATGGTAAGATATGAATCCGAATTCAAACTTACACATCCCACCAATATATACTGTTTGTGAGAATTCTTAAATATTGGTTATAATTTAATTTGGCTTGTGTTTTCGTTGTAAGCATTCCATAAAGGGGCTCCATACCTCCGTCCTTTGACAGTGAGTTTGCTGTTTTGGATTTTCCCTCACAAAAAAAAACAAACTTTGTGTCACAACAAAAACTTATCTGGCTACAATTAACTTCCATGCAAAACAATTTTACTCAAATTTTCCACACATTTTAGTAATACAAAAACTCACAATATATATGAACAATAATAATAAATTGTACCTATATAAAATATACTATATAACATTTAAAAAGATATGTATATGGGGAAAAAATACAGCAATGAAGGATAAATACAAATAATAAACCTGAGTGACTTTAGTGCAAATTTAAGTTAACGTTTTTTATTAAAAACTTTTTGTCCATAGATGCGTTTACTTGAATGGAGGGTGTTGGACATCAGACTGCCATGATGGGACACACATCTCACTTGAAGGCAGCGTGGACATTTTGTAGATAAAAAAAAAACAGCTCTCAAATTAACAGCTGACAACTACGACTCAGTTTTTACCATTGATTTAAAAAAGTCATTCAAAAGAATCAATCATGAACGACACATCTTTTGTGTGACAAACATGGGCAGAACCACCATAAGTAACCGTCCAACTGTGTGTATGTGTGTGTGTGTATATATATATATATATATATATATATATATATATATATATACTTAGATATGC
>JBAMHW010000021.1:10863772-10908032 GCA_037177495.1 Rhadinocentrus ornatus | reverse complement strand
GTGGTGTTTGTTGTGTTGGGGCGAGAGGGGGGGGGAAGCGCTTGTGTGGGCGGGGGAAGGGGGGGGGGGGTTTTTTTTTTTTTTTTTTTTTTTTTTTTTTTTTTTTTTAGCATCACAAACTTTAAGTTCAGTGAATTTCTTTTCACCTATGTCTGTTTAGGCTTTGGCATGATGAAATTCCACTTTTTTGACAATGGAAAGGTGAGTTCTTCCTCATGATCAAACAAGTATGGCTAACTTTTAACCTGAGCATGATGTTAAACCAGATGTGCTTGATTGTATCTTTTTTCACACTTTTCAGACAGTCGGTGGATGTTAATAAAGTGAAAAGTTTTAATGCTGTGCTTTGTTTTGATCTAAAAATAAAGTTTGGCGGTTCATGACATTTGTGCATGTTCAGTGTGGATTTAAAGCAAAACCAGGAAAAAAATTTTTTTCCTCCATGTAATTTACTTTTAAAGCAATCATTTAGTTGGTTGATTATCTGCTTGTACTGGTAATAGTGTTACCTCTATCTTTGTTGTTTCAAAAGCTATAAGATCATAAAACCTGAAGGTAATGGCAATATATAGCCACTAGATGTCAGAATATTATTTGAAAAAACAAGCCTTTTCAAATGACACATGGAAAGCAGTTTGAGAATTGTACAACAGCATAGTTAGAAATTGTTTCCAGGGGTGAAACATTTTCATTTCTACAAACCTCTTTCATTTAGTTGTATTTTAAATGTAAATCTTAAGTCAGGCATTGAAACTGTGACCATTACTGCTCTGTTGTATTTCATTCTGTACCATTGGGTATTAATGTAGGCAATGTATTTGCCAACAGTAAGGCGGCCTTCTGTTTTAATTAAGGATTCATGGACCTTATTGTTGTGGAATTACAAAGGCAGCATGGTAAGGGGAGTGTGAGTGGAACAAAACTACATATTCAAGGACTTTTACATGATGCCAACTTGTAGGCTGGCGGAAAGGGAAGGAGGGAAGCAGAAGAGGTCAAGTTTACTGATGAGGCCGTTGAACCCCCAGCTACCTTCTGAATTTAGTGTTGCTATGGAAATGATGAAGGCAACACGTCCTTTAGCTGCTCATTTGGAAACACCAGAAGGAAACTGCAGCTGTGCATGTCATTCACTTGTTTGGGATACATGGTCCCACGAGTGCTACAAGTTTGGAAGTGTCTGTCTAATAATGCATGTCCTAAAGAGCTCTACTGCTACAACCTTCAATAATTGAGCTGATTTATTTTTTTGTTGGGAGTCACATGTGAAACATCTGGAAACTGCCAAACGCCTTTAAAACATCAGAACCTTCATTATTTAGTTAATTTATTAGGCGAAACCAGCAAATCGAGTAAAGACAAGTGTTTTTTGTTTCTGTTGGTTTTGAGGAACCAAATTGATTCCATCCAGTAATTTTGTTTAAGTATTTACACTGCAGTGTCTTAGGAAGTCTTGAGCACTTAAGCTGTTTCAACTAACTTTTTAACATTTATTTTCTACTTGTGTCTTAATATTATGATTCAATTTTTAATATTCATATGGACAGCTACTACTCTTACAAGGAAATTTTCTGTAATGTTAGACAGCTTTGGGTAACAGCAATATACTAACTTTCCCACACAAACAAAGACCATATTTTGGACCTTGCTTGCTGTTCTATTTAAACTTCTTTTAACTGCTCTGCATATGATCTTTCATCATAAACATATTTCTTTTGATGCCAATCTGCCCCTCTTCAGTTCAGTCCATAATAGAAAAAAAGTAGACTTTTCTGCTCTTGCAATTTTCCTGACCCTGAAAATGTACTCAACACAGATGATCAGTTTTTCCATTATATCTCCACTATCCATTCATACCATTGAATATTTAGCTACTTCTAAATAATCTCTTAAAACCCACCTGTTTATACTGACTTATACTACATAACTCTTACCTAATTTATCCGTTGTTTTTTTTTTTACACAATTTAGATGACTTGTTTACTTGCTTTCTTTGTTGAACATCAACAATTTTCGTCTCTCCCTTTTTTTCTGGGAACAAGTAAAAACATTAAAAAGTTAGTCAAGTGGTAAATTTCCTGAAATTTTTCTTGTTAAAAGTAAATTCAGTCACTTCTCTAATTCTCTTTGCAGCATGATTTGGATCATAGTTCTAATGTACCGTGTGTGATTTTTTTTTAGTGCTAGATAGTTTGCTGAAAGGTATTTTCTTAAGAATGCAACCTCCTGATCGGCGTTTACAGGACAAACAAAGCAGTGGCTTTGCGGCTGTTACCAGGGGGTTATTTGGATTCTGGCTCAACAGGCTGCTTTAGTCAGTTTGCATGTGTGTGTGTATGTGTGTGTGTTGGAGACAGAGACAGAAGCTGACTGCGTTCCTGGAAATACCATTCCATTGGTCAAAACACCATAGCAACATAGTTCCACCTATGATAGGGGAGCAGTCAGTGGTTTTGAAGGAGTGATGTGAAGCAGAAAGCTGCACAGTAAGGGGGAAAGTAGAGGGCAGCGTGGGGAGGGATTTGGGCAGGGGAGAAGTCTCTGTTTTGGCCTGAGGCCCCAAAGTCAAATTAAGATTCTACTTGATCAGCCTGTTGTGTTGACTGGTGCAGCACATTGCATGTTTTATACCGGTAAACGCTTTGGTGGACTAGTTTTCTAGATTAGTTTCTTTTTTTAGTTTTATGCCTTGGAACTGTGGCAGACATTACCAGGAACTTCTGGATGATATGAGAAACATTTGAAAGCTAATAACTGCCACAGCCTGTAAATATTAGTGAAATGTGCAAATAATTGTGCCTTGATGCCATTTGACTGTATTGAACCTGGTTTTAAAAGCCCTATTATGGACATATACAATAAAATGTTCTAAACACTAGATACCGTGAGAAAATATAGGAAGAGTTTATTGATAGATGGAAATAAGAGAGGCACACAAAGTAACTCAACTCAGTTATGCATTAGTTCAGACCATGTTTTTTTTCTTCTCTTAAAAACAGTCATGGAAAAAAAAACCTGCATGCAGGCTGTTTATTTCTTGCCACACTAGACGTTATTAGAAAATTCCTTAATGGAGATAGAAAGTTTGTATCTTGAAGCTTTTTCTGCAAAAAAATAAAAAAAAAAAAAAAAAAAAAAAAAGGAATTTCAGTGACTGACAGGAAAACAAATTACATCATAAATATCTTTAACAGCTGCTCATAATCATGGCTTTTTAAGACCTGCTTGGGCTCATTTTTCCTTTTCATCTACAAATAGCTGTACAAGGCTGTTACAGGAACATTCTGTGAAAGGCCAGTTTCACAAAGAAGAAATGATCAGTAATATTTACATTTGGTTTTAATCACTGTAACATATAAAAAGAACAAAAAGGCACTGTGACAAATGGCAGAACATTTAAATGCGATAAAAAGTAAGCAGAACAGGGAAAACAGAACATTGTCTGTTTGTAGAAGCAATCTGATCCTGTCAATTGTTTTGTCAGTTAATACTTGAGGAATATTGTTTTGTTCGTTCCGACTAATAAGCCAATATTCACAGACATACACAGTCTGAAGTGGAATATGTGCCCATGACTCGACATACGAGAGAGAAAGAAGGTCTCTGCAGGTAAACCCATATTTTTATTGTTTAAAAAAAAAAGCTATATGCCATAAACGGACAGTTAGCTGCACAGTTAGACATGAGAAAACATTACTGGCAGACAGACTAAAGACATGAATTATTAGGTTCCCTCAGTGTGTAAAATGTTGCTACTAATAAATACACATAATAGAGTCAAAACAGAACTTTGGTAAATGTATTATGTAATTATGAACACTCCTCAGTCTCCCTCAATGTAACTGGTACGAAATTATTTTGTTTATATTACTGGGACTACTACAAGTATAGCTAGATTTCTAGCGCTTTTTTATTTTTCCCGTCAGGACGGCAAAGACTGGATGGCTGGTTTGATGCATGGCTCTCATGCATGCAGAAGTAACACCAACAGGTTCACAGTTCTTCCAGAGGATCACACCATTTCGACTGATCCGTAGTTGGTTAACTTTGACATTATTGGTCTCTCATATGCACATTCAAAAGTTCACAAGACTTAAACTCCACTCAAGTGTTTTTTTTAATAAACGCCAATGAGGCGTCAGTTCAGTGAGTAGAGCAGTTCAGCAGTATGGCAGAGAGAAAGAGGGTGAGCTGAGGAAAAGTACTGACAGCACAACCAGTCCTCCAGCTCTGCGTTCCTCTCTGGCTCTAGTGAGCGCTCAGCGAACTTCATCATCAGAAGAGCCCTTTTCACATCAAGCCAGTTGAGGAGGCCCTCGTGTCGGGATCTGTCAACAAAGCCTCCTCGTCTGTGTATCTCCCATTGCTGCTCCATCAGGTCCTTCCTGGGACCCCAAAGCAGGCTCTGCAATATACGCTTGGCCTCCTGAATGTGGATGCGTTTGATGGGGTCGGGTTGGAGAAGGAGCTGGGCCAACCTTTGGAGGCCCAGAGAGTAAAGAGAGACAGAAGGGACTGGAGGCAAGTCCTCACAGTGATAGTCTTGTTCCCTCAGGGCTGGACTCACCTCAAATGGGTTGGGCTGGTGGAGGAGCTCATAGATTAAAATGCCCGTCTGGAACTCATCAAATTTACGGTACTGGGCTGCTGAGACAATCTCAGGCGCCAGTCTGGCATGGTCACGTTTTATACGAGGGTCCCCGCCGTTTGTGGCAGCATCCTCGGAGGTGCGACGCTTGGCCTTGGCAAAGTTGCTGATGAGGAGCCGGGGAAGGTGGCGCTGAACGTCTCCAGCACTTGCACCGTTACAAGTGCTGCTGTCAGAGGTGGTTTGTTGAGTTAAATGGGACGGCCTGTGCTGATGAGGCACTAACAGCAGGTTTTCGAGACACAGGTCACGGTGCGTAACCCCATGCTCCTTCAAGTGCTCCAAGCCGTTGCAGAGCTGCAGTAGGAGGAAACACACGCGACGCTCGTAGACCTCTGGCTGGGTTTTATGGAATCTCTCCCACTCCCGAACAAAGTCAGCTGCCGTCTGCTGAGGAATCTCAGGGGTGATGACCACTACTCGCTCTCGCTCCACCTGTTGACCCTGCACAGATGTTGTGGGCTGAGGCAGCGATGAAGCAGGTGCGCTGGGCAGAGGCACTTCATCTGAAGGCAGCATGCTTTGAGGGACACAGGCAAGAAAATGGCCACAATCCTGCTGGAGGTTAAAGTGAGGAGGGATGCTCTGCTGCACCGACAGACTGTACAGATGACCCTGCTTGGCGTCCATGGACGGGCTCTTACAGATCTGGAGAGGAATCCAGACAAGATTCCAGTTAGTTAGATTAAAAGCTCAACACCAGGCTAAATCCTGTTCTTGTTTAAGTGAGAATTAGCATCCTTTATGCTAATGTAACTCAAAAAGAGGTTTTTAGCTGATGGAAGACGAGTTCATTTTCTTCTATAGTCAGTTTGGATCAAAGTAAGCTACTGCAACTCTTCAGTATGTGTCCTTCAAAACACATGTATGTTTAAATAATGTTTTGTTAGTGCAGGATCAGATTTCTAATCTTTATGATTAACGAAGCACAAACCCACTTTGGAAAGCAAAATCACATTAACACAGACAGACTGGGTAATACAAACGAATGCTGATTGCAGGTTATAACGATTTCATTAGTGTTATTGCTTTCACACTATGTTGTTTGTGTGTGTGTGCGAGCTGGCCTTGGCAACAGAGGTCTGTGTGACTGTAAATCCTGCCAGGAATGTAAAGATTAATTTGGCCTAAATTATTAAGCAATAGTGTGGGCTGTGGCATAACTCATACAACACAAACAGCTGCTGCTTCGTACAACAGTAATGGCTTAAGCACAAAGATCAATGAGACTGCATCCACACCCTTCTCACTGGTTGTTTACACTACATGCCTTGAGGGTTGTAGAGGGACCAGCCCATCATCAGCCTGAGAACAAACAAGAAACTGCCCAATTTCAGTTTCCTCATTGTCTTCAAACTGTCAATCCTTGCTAAAAACACAAATTTACACCCACAGGACAAATGTTTCCTAAAACAACAAAAGTGCAAAGCAACAACGCAACAGTATTAAACCTATCGATTTCTATACTTGAGATTTATTGAATATCAGAAAAATTTAATTTACAAAATTTTAAATTATGTATATAGAATAGTTAACCCTCTATGTATTTAAATTATATTTCTTAAAATCTACAAGGAGTAAAAGCTCCATTAAAGTGCAGTTTTCTTCACCCACTCTCATGTGTAAGGGTCCAATGTCAACACAGAGCCGCAACCTGTCAGACTAGTGGTCAAAATCTGGTCGGAGTTTTTTCCAAACGACAAGTGTTGCTACTAAATGCTACATTATTTCTTTATTTGCATGTACTCAACTCCAGCAATTTTATTATATTTATAAAGCACTATATAAAATAAAATAAAGTAACTAAGTTTTACTGAGTTTGAAAGACAAAGAATAAAAATGGGTTTTGAGATCATCGCCAGGTGGATGAGTTTGAAAAAGTGGAAAGTGAAGGAGATTAGGATTATACCATTATGAAGAAGAAATAAAGAAGCACACTCACAGCAGATAGCAAGTGTGGTGGTACAGGCCAGGTACACAAAGTGAAGAAAAGAAAAGGTAAGCGGATTTTACCCTTTAATGGTGTGTGTATTATATTCTGATATACTGATATTCTGATACTTGTCGTCTCCCCCCTAGTGGATATTTTCTACACTACAATAATTATTATTAAATGTATTGGGCAGCATCTGTCCGTTTGTTTGTCTGTTAGCAACATGATTCATTCATTCATTATCTGAACAGTTTAATCCATTACGGGTCTCAGGCAAGCTGGAGCCTATCCCAGCATTTTAACTGGTGAGAGACAGGGTCAACCCTGGAAAGGTCACCGGTCCATCACAGGGCACTCAAAAAGTTATGCATGGATTTTGATTACAGTTTCAGGAAATCTCAGAAATGGAATAAGGAACAGGTGATTAGATTTTTGGGGTGACCTGGATCACTACCTTTTTATTAAAACAGTCAGTTTTTACTTCTAACTAATCTAATCATAATAAGAGTTTGATGGATTCTGCTTTTATAGGAATGCAACACTTTTTACTTAGAACTGATATTAGTATTAAGGGGTTACCTTCACAGCGTAGGAATTCTTAGGGTCAGAGGCACATGCAGCGGAGTAGTAGACAGCATCTCCTGCGTTGCAGCTGGGCTTGCTTGATGTGAGCCTGAACAGAGACCAGTTGCTCTCTTCAAACCTAAGTGGATTTTTTTGGGAGCGAGTGAAGTGATCTTCGCATTTCAAAGCCAAGCGCCGCAGAGACTCTGCATACAGCCCGCCCAGTTTGGAGTACACCCCCTCTCTACTGTCAATATTACTCAGAAGGGTCTGGAGTTGAAGACTTGAGCCAAGATTCGGTGCTAAACCTGGCTCGGTGGCTGACAAGGGCGCGCTGAGCTGGGGTGAAGAGGAGCAAGTGATGCTGCCTCTGCAGTGCACACCCAGTCGCCCCTGAGCCTTGAGCGGCTCATCCAGCGTCCGGGACCTTGAGGGTCGCCCTAGCGGGGCGTGACACCGCTCCAGAGACTCGTTGGAAGAGAAAACGGGCCGCGGGTCAACAGGGCTGGATGGTAAACTGGAACGGGAGCTTGCATCAACAGAGCGACACACATTGCTCTCTGAGCCGGTGAACGGAAGACGTGGGTAGGCTCGGATGAAGGGTTTTCCATTTGCGCTGTCTGGAGCAGATACAGTGCGGTTCACCATTTTCTTTTCTGGGAGAGGAGGGGGCTGGTTACTTGAGCTGTTAAAGGAAGGCGGGTGAGGAGACCCTGGGGCTGAGCCCACTGGAGTTCTGGGAAATGGCGATGAACAAGGCATCCGTGTAGCATCCCGAGAACCTAAGGAAGAGGAAAAAGTTTTATTACCAGGTCTGTTATAAGTTATACAGTTTATTTGAAACTTTGTGGTCTAATACAATACACCCTTCATTATTCTGGGTCCTTTACCACACAGTACTCACCAATTTACACATTCCTCAGTGAAATCTGAATCTTATTGAAATCCCTATACCACTTCCATCACAGCTCACCCCTAAAACATTCATTGTTTTATAAAAAAAAAAGTTGGAAATATCCACAATTCCAGCTTCAAGCTGACACTCAAAACATCTTCCATCCTATTTTGGCCCATTTATCAAAGTAAGACAAAAAAGCTGGATCTTGACATCACGCTAAAGCCGACAGACACTGAAATAATTGTGTGGTGCCGTCTTCAATAACTGCTTTCAAAGTAAGGAGGAGACCATAAAGGGATGCAAAAAAATAAAAAAGTACTCCATAGGATGTAGCCAAGCCCTTTTTCCCTCGTTATCATAGTCCATAATTATCTCTTTAAACACCACTCAGGAAGGTGCTGCAATTACAATCGTCTGAGCACCACCAAGGCCTAAAGCCAACATGCCAAGGACAGATGCCACTAATTCTGAACTCTGTTTCAGGTTTGACGGAGTAGAAATCTGAACTCTGTTTTGAAAATAAACACCCAGCCATAACAAAGTGTATGAGCTGGGTGTTGTTAGATTTAACCTTGCTGCATTCCCTTTCCTCTTTTTACTGTTTTTGTGCAAAGCATGTCTTTTTTAAAGATAAACATGAACAGCAAGAACAATTACCTTCCATAAGGAACATAGATATGTAGATGATACTGTTTCCATTAAAACTAAATTCCCTTAACTGAACTCAAATTCAGTGAGGAACTTACCAATGTCAGCAGTTAAGCTGTCAGTGGAGGCAGCTGGTAGGTTAGTGCTGCTAAGGCCCCGTAAGGATGATGCAGGACTCTCTGCAGACCCTTGTTGGTTGCAGTGGTCCAGCTCCATGTTGCTGCCACTCATTTTACCACTCACTCTGGAAATTTAAATAAACCAAAAAGGTATATTAATGACTTTCCCCCCCCCCCAACAGTGAACAATAAATATCATAAATCATCAACATGGGCAACGACACCATCCCAAAGTATCTGTAGGTTTGCTGAACAAACGTCTGCAAATGCGGAACTGATTTTCTTCCTCGTTTTTCATTTGCAATGTGCCACTGATAAAAATCAAGTGAAAGAATACATAGTTTCATTTTAAATGATAAGGAAGCCAGTCCAGAGTGGTTTTGCTTCCTTCTTAGAGAGGCCCGTTTCTTAATTCAGTTCTGATTTATTGCTACATCAAGCAAACCCCCTAAAAACATCCTACAGGTTCAAAACTGGGTAACTTACGTATGTGACTAATCATATCTGAACTGTAATGAACTTGAAGTGGGACAGTGCAACATCTGCTGCATTTGGTACACAAGTAGCACCAACAGCATAGTGACACATCGACTTTCTGTCTTAGACATACATATATGGGGAAGGCGCAGTTTTTAACCATTTGTATGCAAGGAGGAAGCTTTGCCTTCCTCTTCTTTTGCATGCTGATTGCCATGATGGCCTCTTATAATGCCAATGAAACCTGTGCATGACGAGGGTTTCAATTAAGGTAACCAATTAAGCTGACTGACATCCATTCATGGGTCTCATAATACATGTAAATGGCTCTTGGAAGCAAGGTCCCATTCCTTCCCTTCATCTTGTGTTTGTCTCTTCAATCACAAAAAGACTTTTCTCTCCATTTATCCACTGGCCTCTGACTTCAATTCCTCCATTAATCAGCAACACAAACAGACGAGGAGGAGAGAAAAAGAGGAGTGCAGGGGGGGAGACAAAGGGTTAGGTATTCTCTGTAGGCAGTTAGCTAAAGGATCAGCTATCGTTTTACAGACAAAAGGACCACGATGAAAGGGAGGGGAAGTGCTGAGGCAGGGGGAGAAATGTAATGAGTGAAGGAATTATGAGTCCATGTCTGTGCGTGTGCCTGTCTCGCTCTAGATCTTTCAGTTTTGTATTGAAAACAAGATTTTGCACAGTGAAAAAATGCCACTGATTGTGTTCTGTGGGATGTGCACGGACTGTTGAGTATTCCATGGACAGGGATGTAAAGCCAGTTTTGGATTGTTTGATTTATGTGTCAGTTAAACTCCCAATTAATTGAATGTTTAATGGTTTTGTCTGGACGGTGCAGTATTTTCTCTAGAAATTCCAAATTTTAGCCTAAAGATCCTGACTGCCCATTTCCTCACAGTAGATCTAATCAATTTTTTTTGCCAGCATGAGATACCACAATCACCCCAGAAAACTTGTAAAACAAGGTTTGTGTCCAGGTACGACAGCGATCCAGATTTAGACTATAAACAGTCGCATTACAGCAAGGAACAGCCTTGATCTGTTTACACACATGCCATCCTGGTGTTTTATTAATAAAGCAGTGTGACAGGAACTGGGTGAGCTTTAAAAAGAGATTGGGTGAAGTTGCATCCAACTGGCTACAGATAGCAGTGCAACAGAGTTATATGAGACAAACTAAGCTGCAGTAGTATCATGGATCATGCAATGGGTTTCACTTCCTGATTCTGTTTTTACAGGTCTTGTATTTTGACTGTCTTTTAGTCAAATCTCAGCAGGTTATGCAGCATAATAATCAGTTAATAATATGAATTTAGTTTTTGTTTAAAATTCTGATTTTACTTAGCATGTCATGCACTTTACAGATGGTGGAGGGGTACACCGATAATGTGCTGTCTGTCCTGGTTAACAGCTGAGCAACAAACTCAATCTCAAAGATGGTTATAAAACACGTGTCAGAGAGAAACGGAGTTAAATTCATTTTTAGTGGAATCACATTGGATAATATGTACACTCTTAGGTTTTCCTTTTCAATTCAACCAGTACAAAAGGCAGACTTATTTATTGCTTGTCTGCTGTGTTGGATTACATTTTATCTTTCCTGTTGTGCAACCGCTATATGTTACAATACAGTATAGAGAAGAATGAAACCTATTGTTTCTTTCTCCTGACTGTAGGATAGTAACCATGGCTATGCAGTCATATAAACCATTGATCCATTAATGTTTGACACAAACCCTTGTTATCTTTTGCAAACGGCTACAACCTTGTTTTGTTATCTCCCCCTCAGTCAGCGACATCCACTGCAGCTCATTTTCATTAATGTACAAAAAGGTGTTCTGATGATTTAGTTTTGTTGCTCCTCACCTCAAAGGACTCAAACATCTTTTACTTTTCATGCTCTTCATCTCAGCCTCATTTTATTTATAAAAAGGCTACTGTAAGTAGAGGAGCAAGATGCAAGGATGTAAAAGAAAATTAACTTTATTACATTCAAAGTTACAGCTGGGTTGTTGCTATTAGGCTCCTGATAAATGTGTGAAAGAGCAGAGGCCCCTGCTTACATTTAAGAAAGGGGAAAAAAAAGCACTGTGGTTTGTATGATCTTATGGAAGTGCAAACTCTGCCACATCATCCTTTCACTTTACTCATCAATCTCATAATTCTTTGTACCTAACTAGGGCCATGTATGAGAAAAAATAGATGTCAGGTCCCTACCTCATGCTGTATAAGCAGGAGTCCTCGTCAGGCTGCTGGGTGAGCAAAATGCTTCTGGATCAGACTGGTGGCTTTCTAAAGCCCCACCATGTGAAGTAACACAACCCTGGTTCCACAAGAGTCATGTGTGTATTTAAAGTGTCTCAGCAGGAAAAGCAACAGCATCCATTAGATGCGTGGATATAAAGCACCTATTTTTCATATTTAGCACTCACTAATACAACTACCAGTTCACTTTGGAGCAGCTTCAAGTCTGCCAGGCAGCAACAAGATGCTATCTGTTGTTCTGCAGAAAAAAAGGGATCAGGGCGGCTTTGTGGAGGGAGGGGCGGACCATCTTGGAACGCCGGTTTACAGAGCAAAAATTCCAACTAAAGTCAAACCCTGTGGACTTGAATCCACATGGCTGATCTATAAACACTACTTCTACTGATGGCAGCTGATTGCCAGACTGGGACAGCTTGGGAGTTGCCAGGGGCAACAATCTGTTCATTAAGCCCCTCCTTTTGGCAACCTTCAGCAGCCAGTTGACACACCCTTTTTGTTAAGAGTACTTAAGCACACACTCATGCATAACGTAGGCACATGCACAGACACAGGTTGACCTATCACATGATTTGATGGGTTGGCCTGTTACAGTGTGACTAAAAGAAAAAAAAGTGCAGTTTTCAGCATGATCATTTTTCCAACCATGTGGTTTTTAAATGATTCAGAAGATCAAAATGCTGCTTTACAGGGGGGTAGGCACGTGATTGCAACTTTTGGAACAAATGCGAGCCATTCTTTAAAACAAATACATATCTAATTCCTTCTGTGTTGACAAGATTCAGATTCCCTCCAGTGTTTAAGACACTTGTTGATTAAACAAACTGATAAACTTGGAACTTGGAAAATTGTCTATGGCTAAAGGCATGTTCCCACATGTGTCTCAACAAGGTATTTTTATCAACGCAGAATGCCGGCAACGCAGGACAGGAGAGATGGATCCTTACTAGAATTACCGCAAACATAAAGTCCCCTGAAAATAATTTGTCCAATAGGCTTTTGGCGAGTCCATCTAAACCTGGTAAAACATCAGCTTGTTTTGAGGAAGCTACCGCTTATCCAGCCAGACAAAGCAAAGTTTGTCTTCAGAAGATTATTTGATGTACTAATAAATGCAACACGCTTCTCTTTTCTGAGCTTTATGAAGCTGACTCACATGGCAGAATGTATTCTTAGCCCCATGGAGACTTAGTTAAAGGAGATATTCAATGCAGAGAATAAGCAGCAAAAAATAAGCAAACATGCATTTCAGCAGTGCAGATTTGAAGAATTTATAGTGTAGCAACAGACGTAATAACTCAATTATTTTGCTCATAAATGCATGAAAAAGCCACAAGACAGACACAAAAAAATAGGAAAAAAGAAAAGGGATCTTGTGCACCAGCCAAGCTAAATTTCCACTAATGTGACACAGCAGTGGACTATCTACCAGACCTAATTTGTGTGTTAATTTGAACTGAAGAAGTCACATTGCCAGCATGAATAGAACAAGGCATGCATTGAGTATTATGCCCCATAGTTTGAACGATCACAAGGCGTTAAATGGAGGCTAATTCATGGCTGGATGATGATGCTCTGAAAGGAGAAAGCGCTGTAAGATTTACATGGAGATGACTGCACTAAGGTAGAGATGGACAGGCAGTCACTAGCAACACACTGTGGCTTATTAAGCAAGCAGATGCACAGATACACACACATCAAACGTGATCTTAACTATATGTGGAACATGCCAAATTATGCAACTTGAACATTGAAAGTTCATGCTAGGCAAAAGGTACAGAATAAAATAGGCTAAAATATCTGCTAATGTCTGAAGTGTTTTGAAACATCCATTAGTTTCTTTTACACTGCTGCCCTGACTAAACAATAATTTCCACCTTCCACTCTTTAAGATCTTTGGTCTATTTTCTGTACTTCGCCCTTATTAAACATAAATAGTATTTATGTTGCTCTCTTACGCAAGAGTTTGAGAAATTTAAAAGGCAATTTTCTGTGAAAAACATGTGAACAGACAGCATTTAATGTCTGTCATTATTTTCAGCTGCTCTAAACTAAGTTGAAATGAGCATACATTATTGTTTATGAGGGAGCAGCCTTACAGTCTCATTTGGCAGCTGTTATCTTCTAATTGGCTTTTCATTGTTGTTTTACAATCGTCAGCAGGATTTAACTTTATAAAATTTTAGTTACAACAAATATAATCACATTTTAATTAATTATACTAAATATAATCCCACTGAAAAACTGTGTTAGTGTTCTATGTAGCTTGATGTTAATAACTAAAAGAGGAAAAAGTACTTTGTTATTCTTACCTGTAGAGTTTAGGAGGGGGAGGTGGTGGATTGGGGTCAGTGTTGACAGCTCCTTTCCCTGCTGCCAGCAGCTCTGATGAGCTGCCATGCAACGGTTGCTTGGCCGGCATGCTCCCGTTATGCTTGCCCTCCTCCTCTGTGCCGGTGCCCTTAGTTTCCCCCTGACAGACACCATTGTTGGAGGCGGCCGGGGGGGCCGTGCCTGGCTCTGTCGTCGGAGGGGCACTGCTGTGGGCTTTCCAGACAGCAGCACCATTGACCATTTCTGTCCTCAGAAGGGTTGTTCCCGGGCTGGCAGCTATATTCTTCTCTATTCCTTTCCGTTCTCTCTCTTCCTCCTCCTCTTCTTCTTCAATACGACAGTTCCAGCTAGAGCTGTAGTGACTAAGCTTATGCCAGCTTTCAGATGCCACACTCTGGTTTTCAACAGGGACCTTGAAATGACCCTCTCTTGCAGAGATGAGGAAAAGCATGGAGAGTTCTGGTGGCTGGATGGGGGACGTAATGGACGGCGAGAGGCTGGAGGTACCTAATTTAGGAAATTCAGGAAGAGTGACTGAAGAAGACATGGAAGACGAAAGGCTAGAGGTGCCTAGTTTTGGAGAGCGGATGGTCCTCTTTGGAGGAATGGGTGGGCTAGACTGGGGCTTGGGAAGCCGGGAGGTGGGATGGGAAGCTTCTGTGCCCACAGAGGGAGAACTGCAGCTGGGCCAACAGAAGGCTGGGCTGCCTGAGTCTTTATGTGCTGTAGGGCTAAAGTTGCACTGGGTGCTGACGGCTGAATCTGGGCTGCTCAGATAGAAAGTTCTGTTGTTTTCCTCAGTGTGAGCAGCCATTACAGTGATGGTGGCCCGCTGATTTTCTCCAGACCGTTCGGCCTCAGAGCACTGGGACTGCTTTGCTTGGTTTGGGCACTCAGGATGGGATTGCAGTCCATTTCCTTGCGGCCTACGCTTCTTCTTGGTGCTTTCAGCATAAATAGGCTCAGAGTCAACTCGTCCATTAGGAGAGCAGGGAGCAGATTGTGGGCTACCTATGGCTTGTGAACTTGCCGGGCTCCCCAACCCACCTCGTCTTCCTATCAAACCTTCAGGACCAGGAAGTGAATCTGTACTGCTACGATAAGAAGAGGAGTCCGATATGCTGCTCTGTTTAGACAGGACAGGAACAGAGTGGAGGGATGTTTGGCTAGCATGGAAAGTCGTGTCCACACTTGAGGCTGTGGTGCAGGAAATGGTAGAAGTGCTAGACGTCTTTGTGATAACAGTGGAGGAACTAAAACTGCTTACACCATTGCTATGAACTGTGGAACGACTGGAAGGGACAATATTTACTGACAATGGTATTTCCACAGATCCTTCATGGGACTCATAGTTTGTCCTGGTAGATACAACACTCCCGTTGTAAGTGCTCTTGGTCCTGATAGCAGCCATATTATGCTGCTGCCTGCAGGAGTCCTCATTGGCATTTTTCTTTAAACTCTGACAACCTTTACCTTCCTCTTGGCTGACATAGATATTGCTGATGATCATGGAGTCTTTGGGCAGAATAGTTGGGGACAAGGAGATGCAGTTGTTGTAGTCAATCTTGGCATCAGGACTCTGAAGAACTGCATCTCTATGAGCCTTGTTGCTCCCATTACCATCAATGTAAAGTGGCGTCAAGTTCAAGAGCTTCTTCAGGTCCATCCGCTCAACTGGACTCTTTGTATTCTCCTGCTACAAATGAAATATATATATATATATATATATATATATATATATAAATAATTAACAATGCATTCAAATATAAAGAGATTTTATGACACAAGGTTCAACACAAACATTTTAGACTTACCTGCTCTATGTTCATATTGACGTCTTTTGGCTCACTGGTGTCGAAGCTCATCATGGTGGGTTTGACAGCGATGGTGGGTTTGCTGTAGGGTGAAGGTGCCGTCACTCCAGCTTCTTCATCGCCTCCCAGGCTGCTCTTCAAACAAGGTGCTGGCACACTGCCATCCAGAATGCCAATAGTCTTGTGAGCACTAAGTGGGTGGAAGCAGTTCTTACAAGAGCCGGGTTTCCACACGTGTTCTGCAAAGTCACTGCACGCTGACATCTTTGGTTTGCTAATTTAGGTTTGGTCAGAGGTGGATGTGAGGGTATCTGGTAGATGGAGGGTGAGCTTTCATGGCTGGCCCGCCAAATGTCACAAGATGATGATTGGAAGAAGATAAAAAAAGGAGGCGCATTGTTAATAGAAATAAGACATTAAGTCAATTAAACAATTTTGCCACAAATTTAAAACAATCACGTCTTTGTGGTTAAATAAAACTATATGTGGTCCATTTAAATAGTAACCGGTGTCATTTAGCCAGGGGATGCGGCAATCTGCATGTAAATGAGACAACAGACATAAAACAGTAAGCAAATATTCTGGTTTAATATGTCTAAATTTTTTAACAAAAAATGTCATTAAATATCTACTTAACAACAAAGGAGTACAGGGTGACAAGTGTTTCCCAAGTGCACTGAAGGCCTCAAGATGAGGATTTAAGGGTCACCAACAGATGAAATTTAAGAAGACCTGGTATGTGCTGTGTTACATGTTCCCATGGTCTCCTAAATTAGAGGGCATCTGGTCTCTGCTCAACCAAACGGCTTGCCGGTGTGAGCCCAGCAACATAAAAGCTCTCCAAAGGAGCCCTATGCAGCCCCCCGACAAGCTAGAAGAAGACGGAGGAGCCTCAAACATCCCGGAGGTCGGAATGTCAGGAATGTCTAAAGGCGCAAGTCTCACCAGGGTGAGTCTCACACCCACAACAACTTCCCTTCCCCCTTTCTGCACACAAACATGCACCCAAATCTCCAACTTCACGTGTGTCCTCGTACTGTTATAAACAAAACCAAGCTACACACACACGCCTCCTTCCTCTGACTCGTGTCCTGTTTAACTGGACTAACAGGGAGACGATCAACAACATTTCTGAGTGATCATTTGTTTCCGTCTGCAACTGCTGGTCTCTTTTAATGGTCTCTACACAGCGTTAATTGCTTCTCAACAAGGTGCTACAATGACACACACCAGCATTGGCTCATTATTTAGACTCACTATCCACATAACTGGAGAAGGCAAAAAAGTGATGTACTACACTGGATTATCGACTTAATTTTTTTAAGACTAAAAATGGCAAAATATGCCATTTGATTTGAGACCCCTGATACTTCATGGCACCAGCACAACCACCTTGCAATCTACTAATCCTATGGTAGGCATGAGGTGTTTTCCTGTTGGCAAAGATAATGCTTGTTTACATTTTTCTTTGTTCTGTCTGACTCGGTTTGTGCAGGAAAGCTTCCTCTGGCTTACTGTTTGCTTAACCATTCCCACGGCAACAGAGGAAGCAGAGCCTTGCCCAACATCTTATGGCGTTGTGCATGAGTCATATAAAGAGATGATGGATCAGAGGCGTACAGATTATTAGGATACTGCTTCTTTAGGAGGACTGACTGGCTGGCAGTTGTTCACAAGAGTAAGAGGACTTTGGAAAATTCCAGTATTTTAGATCCTTCTGTCTTCACCAGACAAGACTGAGACACACTTCAAACTGTACTCTAGCCTAGGTTGACATGTTCAGCCCTGCTTGTTTGAACAGAGATGATAGACCCCCTTGTCTACATTCCCCACTCCTTCTCAAGCTCAAGGTCCAATATTTCTCACTTCCTCTTGAGAAAACGGCACAAACGCACAGGGCACAACAACCAGAATTTTCTCTCTGTAAGACAAGTCAGGAGGTTGAGAGTGAATGTTGGTCTGTTGTGGAATTTATAGTTTTGGGCTTTTTCTCAGACAGAATAAACCTCCAAATGACCAGTTTCACTCATTATGTCACCTTGACCCTTGTATGTAAACCTAACAGAAAATCGGGCAACCACTAGAGGTCTCAAACTTGTCTAGTATTACTGAGAAGTAAAAAACCCTAACTTTATTAGGGAATTATTTACATTATTTAAAGTTGTACTTCTAGATGATGTATGCAGTGAGGATGCAATGCTGAGATAACCACAGATATGGTAACTAAGAGACACAATTCGATTTCTTATTTTAAAAAGCGGTTGAATATCACTTTGAATACTAAATATGTCTGCAGCCACTTGTGCATAACACAACTGTGCACGCACGCGCACACCATGAAGTTTAGATGATCTGATGGTTGCTGTAGTTCACTGCACTGTCCACCTCGCTGCTTTTTCAGATAACTGCTGAGGCATGAAAAAATGAAGCTTAATTGGATACAATGGCCACTGGGGGGAAAAAAAGACAGTCCAGTCATTTATGATCACAGTAATTGAAACCTAGCTCACGTTACGGCCTGATAACCAGGCTACTTCAGTGTGCAACTCCTCACTTTGGGTTCTTTTTATGGGCTGCATTTGTCACGCTTGCTCGCGCACGCTGGCCCGTTCATTCATTAAGGGGGCACAACCTGTTCTTTTCCTTATGGTCAGGGCGGATTTCCGCCAAAACTTCTATTAAAACTTCCAGCTCAGGCTGATTTGTGTGTTTAAAGGCATCTGTTATAGCACTGATAAGGGTTAAGGCAAACAGCGCACGTGGACTTGAGCTTTTTTTTTTTTTGGACGTGACAAGAAGATGTGGTTAAACCTTTTTAACTCTTGTCAGTCCGGATTCGGATTCAAGTGAGTTATTAAATTAAATGTAATTGTTATCAAGTGTGACATTCAACACATGCATACATGCAACGCTCAGAAAATACTCTAATCCTGCATCACCGAGCCAATAAATCAGGTGTACGAGAGAAAAATAAAGGGGAAAAGGACGCCAGCTTAGAAAAGATGTAGCCAAGGTTATCTGCCTGCTTACCTGCTAGGACTTTATCCTCCCTGGCAACACAGAAGCTTTCTATCAAAAAGAAAAAAAAATATAATCGTGGCTGCTCCTCTAATTAAATTCACACGTAATCCGCAAGCGTCAGGTCACAGACTAGGAGGCTGCGCGGTGCTGCAGGCTGGGTTCAAGCTCCAGCCGGGTGTGTTGCTACTGCTGCGGCTGCTGCTTGTCTGTGCAGAGGTGGAGTGTTGCTGGAAACACAGCAGAAGTTCTCTGCAGCAGCGTGGGGAGGTGGGAGGAGCTCCAAAGCAGCTATGCAGTCTGCCCAGTAGACGCTGATTTTCACTAAACCCCATGTGCAGCTTACTGTCATTATTTAAAATGGTTAATCTCACTCCCCCAAAATGTTAAATATATTATACTTAAAAGATGGATTAAATTCTTTATGGTTTAAAAGGTTAGTTTTGTTGCGGAGATTTATTCTGCAAGTAATCAATCTTGGTCAGAAGAGTCTTTGAAGTGGAGAGAGTGGATGTATACGAGCTTCCCCTTCCCTTCTGCCACCCCCCTCTCCAAGGACTGCTTCTGTTCATCATGGCTGAGAGGTGACAGAGTGGTAGAACAACACTGGTTCTGCTTCAGAGCCAGGCTGGACCCCTGCTGGTTTCCATTACAGGCAGCAAAAGGAGAGACCGAGCTCAGGGAGTGACAAACACAGCCGCAGTGTTGGAAGAAACCAGTCATCCATGGAGATTAACCTTTTGACTGGGCATGTCTTACTGAAAAATACCACTAAAACAAGGTGTTGTCCATTGGTTATTTGATATAATTCAGCCTAAGATACCTATAGAATACAACCTCTTTCTGTTTTGTTATTGGTCTAAGTGGCAGAGAGACAAGCCCTAATAGACTGAGAATAACTGATTCTTTGGAAATGTCAGAAAATTCAATGCTATATCTGTTAACAATCCAAATTTGAAGGTCCCATTGGTCTAGTCTGCTTCCTGTGCATGGTCACATCCACACATATGAATTAATTGGACACAGGACCCACAGTTTCCTGAACCTTATTCAAAGATTTATAGCAGAGCTGAGACAATCAGCATAAGTGGCACAGCAGAGACTGGATCCAGGAAAAGTGATGTTTTACAAGACCACCTGTTGAATTTGGAAAGAGCTGCAAACCTCTCAAGAGGATTAAAAGTTTGTTGCTTTTCATCTAATTTTGGCAGCATAGAGCATGTCATAATTCGGCTAATGGAGTGATTCAAGTAGCTTGTGCATCTCAAACAAAATCTGGGAACAATTCACATTGCTTAACAAAGCAGGTTGCACATTGCTTAAGAAATTATCACATCATTGTTCTTAAAATTGTGCAAGTAGTGACTGCTTATATTTATGGTCACCAGTGCTGAGAATCTTCTTTCCACAGTGGTGTCATTCTGCAAAGTCATGGGAAGAGCTGTCACATAAAACCGGGATGCTGTGGGGACATACAACATAGAGGAGCACAGCCGAGGGGTAGGATCACTTACAACGGCTTCAGTGTTGGGAGGCTTATTTCTTATTGTCAAAGTGAGGGAAGTCAAGCAAAAAATAAAACTTTATTTGGCTATCGTCTTCATTCCCTTACATTTGATGTCAATTAAATCATCTGCACAGATTCTGCATAAAAGATTGCTCATGACATCAGCTTGCACACATCGCATGTCACATATGCACAGTCATCACTTGTGTTGACATGAGGTTGATTTTGTTAGGCTGTGCACACTAAGTCCCATAAAGCATATTGAGCTGCTCATCTTCAATCACGCTACCTCTCGTGAGTTATGAAGGGAACCCGTGCCAGTTAATGTTAATCTGGCTGGCAATGTGAGAGCATTTGCCACGCCATGCACGCTGATGAATTAGCTGTTTGTTGGTATGCTGCAGGCTGCAGCGAGTGTGTGTGTAAGACACAGAAGGAGACTGAGATAGGGATAACCACTCGGCACACTGCAATAAAAAGATGATGTGGAAAAAGAGCAAACTGGCCTGGTAACAAACCCCATGTAAGGACAGTAAAATATGAGCAGCACCTTGACGTGCCTGCATATGATGTATGTTGCCTGTTGTCAGACCACTATAATAATAAGTATGCAGTGTTATAAAAAGATGGTTTCAGGCTGTCAATGCCTATATCTCGCTCCTACATGTGTACACAGCTTTGCCAGCAGTCATGCAGCTCTCTACCTACTCTATTGTTCCTGTGAATTATTAAAGGGGCAATCATCTCAAATTAAATTCACTGAGGAGATAAATGGCTTTAATGCAAAGCAGCAAGAAATAGACTTCTTCTTATGATGGAAGGAATGACTGAGATAAGATAAGAACAGCAGTCTAATACACTTATTGGAAAAGTAATATTGAAGGTCATTACAATATTGACACGGTTTCTAGTAAGAGTTTGAGTAAAGCTGATTGTAGTGGTGCTTGGAATTTTGCCACCATTTTAGATATTCCACATCTCTGTTGAAACCTTTCTATACAGAGGAATAAACTAAAATTATTCTCATTTATTTGTGTATGGATTTAACAGTTCTGGGACTTTTTAAGGGTAATAACTTATTGGAGTTACTCCAAAAAGTACATAACCATAAAGTACATAAGCATGAACATCATCAGTGGTGAATAATGAGGTAAAATTATATCAAACTAAAAAATTTAGTCCTGCATCATTGTGCTCAACCAATACTCTACTCTCACATATGTCACAAAAAGTTTCCCATCTTCGTGGATATTTAGGTGTTTTTGGATTGCAGGAATCTTTTCGAAGTTTTCTTGACTTCAGGAGGAAGTCCCTCCTCTCTCTTGTTGCCACATCACAGGAACTGTGGCTGGTTGTAGCTCTTTGAAGTTTGTTTATAGGGTATTTTTCAGCTCCTATTTCAAAGGATATTTTTCAACTTGAAAGATCTATGATGGCATCTGTGATGTAAATGTATAGTAATTAGTCGGGATTATGAAAGTGTGAATGGATGAGCACCGCACAGAAACCCTCCGTTAAAATAAATAAATAGATAAAAACACTCATATAAATTACCTTTAGCCACCAAAGTCCAAAATAAAAAATAGAGGAATGGACTCAAGTAAAGCTCATCAATAAATGAGGAATTATTGCTTAATTTTGAGCATCTGGCAGCTTCCAAATTAGGAGTTACCTCTTCTAAAGCCCATTTTACACTGGTAAAAAATAAAAAATATAAAAATACAACTGTGGATTAGCGTACATTGGGAAAGTCTTATCACCATTCAGTTTTAATTAAAAATTACTGTGGTAGTTGTGAGTTATTATCCAATTTTGGCTCAGTTCCATGTGAAAATCATCTTCTATTAATTTGTTTTTTTTTTTATCTTATACTAAAGATGGCTGGGGCTACAAGATAGGATCCAGTTCTCTTTTTCTCAATAGAAATGCACATTTTACTGTTTGTAAAATTCAGACAGTCATGATAATTAGAAAATGTGGTCCAACACAACCATCTCTATCTTGTCATAGTAACATGTCTGTTCCCTGTGAGGTATACCATTAAGTTGTAGCCCTCAGACACTGAGTTTAACCATGCCACTATTGGTAATGAGAATGGGTTTAATTGGCTTGTATTAGTAAGTGTATATATGTTTAAATGTTACTTTTAGAGTAAAAATGTATTTAAAGCCGTAAAAATGCACTGAAAGTTAGTTCTGGGAACTTGAGACAAAGTCTATCTAATATCCAGTTCCATTCTCACCTGGATGCTGTGATCTCCCAACAGTTGGTATTAAAAGTCATGTTAACAATTTCCCCCTCTCACTTGGTTTGGGCTGTTGACACACCAGGTACTGTGCTGCTCAGTTTTCTTTCTGTTTGAAACTGTCACTTCCTATTACCACAGGAGGCCTCATAAAAGATTTCCTGTCACAACACCAAAAGATCTTTGTTTGCATTTGGCTGCCTGTGAAAAATACTCTTAAGTCAGTAATCAGTGACATTAAACTTAATATTTAAAACTCAGGGTGTCTCTTTGATTTTTTTTCTCTTGAAAAATAATAATAATAAAAAGAAAGAAAAAAGTTTAAGTGAAATTTTTTTTTAGCAGGTTCTTGAAATAAAAGATGAAAGAAAGAAGGGAGCTCTGTTTGCAGTCAGTCTGTTTACTGCTTGTTGGAAACTTTACAAAGAGTGAGAGGGACAAAATGTTCACCAGCTCCCTCAGGACTTGCTTTCTTCACTACAGGTCGTCCCTCTTAAAACCCAAACATTCAAAGGTAACCCCCCCAGTGTAACCGTATGCCTCTGAGAGCCCGGCACTATGGAATTAATGTTGTGTGTCTGTGTGTTAGAGGGAAAGGTGGGTATCTGATTTAGTGCCTTATCCCCTCTGGGTTGCCATGACATTCATGCTGAGGAGCAAGGTAGAGCCACACCTCACATCTCACACAAAAACACCTAAGCACAAAGTTAAACATACACACAGGCCCCCTGCATACTTTACTTTCTAACACCTACACTGTCTCAGATGACGTTATTTCTCTGCTGCTTATTGTTGCATTCCTATACCTGCCACTGCAGGCTTGCTGTCTGATTATGAAACACACACCAAACACTGAAGAATTTCAGTTCTCTTTGTTATTTGTTGATAGAGATTATGGAAACTTCTTACATGATGTCAATTTAGTTTACCCAGATTACTCGCTATAATATAAGACAATGTCGACATTAAACCTGTACACTGTTACAAACTGTCTCAGTTTACTGGAAACAGGCAGAGGAAGTCAATGTTTTATGTCCAATATCTCAGTTATCAGTTTAGAAATTTTATTTAGTTTTAGTGTTGACGACTTATATTGACTTTAAGTGTGTCAGCATCTTCTTTTCTATTGTTATTTCATTCTACTTCCCGAGAAGAGAACATCCTGCTGTGAAAACAGGTTTTTACAGAACCATCAAAACCAAATCAGAGCTCTGGTTTAGTGAACTAAGTGTAAATGATATTCATAGCCTTCATCATTGCACACTGATGTTTTTTATTTAATCAATTTATTTTTTATTAAAGTTCAGGTCTCAATTTAAATTTGAGATACTAGTCTTACAGCTCCTTGAAACATGTGGACACGTGTTCCCAACATGGAGAAATGATATGGATAAAAGAATGGATGGATTGCATGAGGTTGTCATTGTAGTTTACAGTTGAATACGTGCTGCTAAGTTACTTTGGATATGTTGGCTTTAAGGTTAAAATCCAGTTTTTCTTCAAAGATCTCTGAAGAACATGTGTTATGACCTCTAGAGACAGTTTCCACCATAAGAAGATGTATAATTGAGTAGAGATGGATGTCATTCAGCAGAGTTTAGCCTGAAAAACAGCAGCTGGGGTGAATATAATTCCTGTCACAACAGGAATTCAGGAAGACACAACAGATAGCTAACAACAAAACCACTAATTCTTATTTTTACATTTTTGTTTCTGAAGGAATGAGAAATGGAAAGCGTATCAGAGCGCCTAAATAGGACTGTACAAGGTAAGTGTTTTTTTAAGTCAAGCAAGAGCTCTCTTTTATGTCTTTTCACACTAACCTCTTACAAAACAGACATTGAAAAAAATTTAAAACAATTCACAACTCTGTTGGAAATTTCGTAGTTTGACTAAAACAGAGCTAAAATATGTGAGTCTCTATTTTTACTATAATGTGAAGAATGTTTTTGTGTTTCAGTAGTTTGTAACATTAAGAACGTCATAAAAGAAATCTTCACGAAAAACAGAAAATGTTGTGTTAAAAGGTTTGTATGTACACTATGTTTTATGTATTTCATGTTTTTACTTGTATTTTCACTAGTCAGTCAATACCTGAATAAATCCTTTAAAATCAGATGTGATTGATACTGAACACAAATAACATTAAATGAAGATGCTGATATTTATTACCAGTTGCCATTGATGATTTGCCATATCAGAGCTCTAATAATCAGTTATTTGTCAATACCTATAAGAATTCAGAGTGAACAGAGTTAATTGGACTAACCTGCTTTGATTCCAAAAACTCTTAAATAAGTTTCTTAAATAAGAATTCAGAGTTGGAGTTTATTAAACCTGTTTTCTGGAAAACAAAGATCTAAATACTAACCATTTTTCAACAATTTGCACTGATTATAGACTGAGGTGTATTTAAGGGTACAAGTACTTTTTTTTTGACAGCTAATTTGAAGCCACAGTAAAACAACTGAGAATTAACCGGATATAAAGCATTTCTAATGTATGTTTATGCAGTGAAATAGTAAAACTTCATTATTGTCCACAGATTGGGAGCAGACATGTTAGACCTACCAGCCACTTAATTCATGATTAAGCTGTCGTCACCACTCTGATATCCAACTTACCTGTTGGTTGGTCAGTGGGCTGCTGTTCTGCTGGAAAATTTAACATACAAACAAACATTTGCAGAGTTTTCACAGATGCGTACCTACACACACACATGCCAACACACAAGCAGAGCCATCTGCCAAATGCATTAACTGTCTACAGGTCAGTCCAGGACTCAACTATCATAGCAGTACACTGGGTGTGAGTAAATTCATGGGGTTGATGGGGGCTCAAAAATTTTAACAAGTTAGAAAATAATTCCTCTTTTCACAGAGGGTGATCTGTCTCTTTTTCTCTCTCTCGCACACAAACAAACCTAGAGGCTGCAGTCAACTGCAAAGGCTACTCAGTTCAAAAAACCTCAAGTCTAAAAACCTTACCTTCCAGCCAAGACACAAATCATGAAAAAGGGAGACATTCAGTTTATTAAAATAGTTTTATTTATGTTCTAAGATTTGCCTAAACTTGTGCCAAACAAACTCAGGTGGATTTGCTTCAGGTTTAGTTGTCTCACCAGGAGGATCTTCATGAGGGTATTTTGTGGTCAAACACGGGTGTCGATTTCTTTTTCTAGCAATCCTACAATCACTTTATATTTTTTTTTTACTTATTTTGTTATTGTGAAAGTAAATAAAACATTAAAAAAATGACAGTAGGAAGACGGAAAAAAAAAAACATAAAAAACTGAAAGGGTGTAGGCAGAAGCTAGTAGCTTATGAAATGCCTACCCATTATCAAAACAATGCAACCAAAATATCCTTTATAATAAAATTAACATTAAATAAAAGATGTACATCATCACCACAACTGATAGTAAGAACAACTTGTAAAAATATTACACACAACAAGATCTGTTGCATTTCATTTTTCATGATACTTCATTATTATATCATTTATGTACTTCTTTTTAAATGATTTCGAAGTAGAACTAATTTTTACATCATCAGAACAACTATTCCACAGTTTGACAACAGTGACAGATATACAGTGAAACTTAAAGTTGTCCGTACCTTGGGTTTGCTAAACATTTAATTTCCTCTAAGTCTATAACATTTCTGCCTCTTTTTAAACAGCCTCTGGATTCAGAATGGCAATAGATTATTATTAACTTTATACATAATTTGAATAGTGCTGTAATCTACTAGATCTCTAAATTTCAGTATGTGTAATTAAATGATTAGTGGATTTGTTGGTTCACAATACATTTTTTTTTTTTACAAATTATACATACGGCCTTATTTTGCAGTAAAAAAACTGAATTTGTGTTTGTGTGATACGTGTTTCCCCAAATCCCTACACAATACGTCATATATGGAACAATCAATGAGTTATATAAGATAAAAAGTGATTTCTGACACAGATAGTCCTGTACTTTGTCACATTTATATGTGGTTTCCAGTTTAGATTATGGTCTACAATAATGCCTAAAAGCTTAATTTCTGTAACTATGTCATTTTCATGATTATTTATTTAAACTTTTTTTGTAACTATTTGTTTTACGTTTTGCAAATATAACACATTTTGTTTTTCCAAAGTAAATAGATAATTTGTTGAAAACAAACCATTGGTTAACTAACTCAAACTCATTTCCCTCTGTGTCCAGAAGCTGTGTTTTTGTCTCCGCTACAAAAAAAAGTTCATCAGTTAATAAAATGCACTTCAACAACTGGGGAACAAGACACAAATCATTAATAAACAGCATAAACAATAAAGGGCCTAATACAGAGCCCTGTGGCACCCCACATGATACCTGTAGTAACTCAGAATCCGTATTATTTACATGTACAAATTGATATCGGTTCGCTAAATACCTCTGTAACCATTCAAGTGCTCCTCTGGTTTTGTAACCATGTAATTTATCATGAAGTAAATTATGATCGACTGTATCATATGTCTTCTGCAAATTCCAAAATACACCAACTTTATATTCTTCTCTATCAAGTGCATCTGTTATATGTTCAATAAAATTCATTAGTGCCTGGGAAGTGTTCAGACTTTTTCTAAAACCATATTGTTGTTCACTCAGTATACTGTACTTATCAATGATATAATTCAGTCTTATGGAAAATATTTTTTTCCAATATTTTGGAGAATTGAGGCAACAAGGATATGGGTCTATAGTTCAGCAGCAGATGTTTATCACCAGTTTTATATAACAATCTTGTTGTTAAACTTAGGGAATAGCTTGTTATTTTGTTCTTGTATTTATCTACAATAGTAATAATTTCCTGTTCATCAGTTTCTTGGATGAACATTGAGTGGTCATTCATACTAATTATGTTTTTAAACACATCAGCATTGCTGGAGCTCTAGTGGAGTCAGATATGTCTTTACCAATATTAACAAAATACTCATTAAATTTCTTAGAAATTATACTACGTTTTTCAGTAATGACTTTATTTTCAGAATAAAACAAGGGATATACTTTGATTTCCTATTTGTTATAATTTCTTTTAACATCTTCCATGTATTATTCATATCGTTTCTGTTATATTTTAACAATTTACTGTAATACTTTTTTGTTTCACATCTCAATATACTTGTGAGTTTATTTTTTTATATTTATTGTATTCGTTTTCAGCCGCCACTGTTCTTTGTTTAAGAAACATTTTATACAATGATTTTTTCTTTTTACAAATATTCTTTAGACCATTGGTCATCCAAGTCTTGTCTCTATGTTTGGTTTTACCCATTTTAATAAACAGAGGGCAATTGTTATTATAAAAATTGGATAATATTGATATAAAATCCTCATATGCATTGTCAATATTATCAACATAATTATTACTCCAATCTTGAGTTTTCAAATTATTTTTAAGTTGGTTTATGGAAGTTTCTGTTACATTTCTGGTAAAATACAATGAATCTGTTCAGGTGTTTTTTTTAAGCCAACATCTGCAGAAATAAAAACAAGCAAATGATCACTCACATCATTTATGATAAGACCTGCTGTTATATTCCTATTGTCCATACGCGTAGCAGAATTTGTAGTTATCCTACTAGGGTATGTTATGGAGGGGTATAGTCCCATACAAAACATAGAATTAATAAACTTAGTTATTTATATTTGATCATGAAGATTTAAGAGATCAAAATTAAAGTATCCACAAATTAAAAATAACTTGTTACTGATTGAATTGAATGTTTCAGACAATTTCTCTTTAAATATTTCAATGTTTTTATGTAGAGCCCTATAAACACAACTTATAATGATTTATACACAAACAAATTTTATGATGATTTGTATTGTTAGTAGTTTTTTCCACAGTAACATATTCCATTACATTTTCAATTTCAAAACACATATTTTCCAGGATTTGACTTTGATAACTTGACTTAATATACAAAGCAACACTACCGCCTCTCTTCTTAGACCTGTTGGTGGTATACAGATCATAACCCCTCATTTGCACCATGTTAACTGAATCATCATTTAACCATGTTTCAGAAACTGCATAAAATTTTGTACTATATTGTTGCAAACAGTTTTGGATTTTTAAAAAGTTGTTTGTAAGACTTCTACTATTGAAATGTTTTATTGATAGTGTTTGTTCAGGATTGATATTTTTTACTTGGTCACCATTAAACTACTGACAATAATGTTTTATATTGTAGTAGAAATGGTTTTCAGGATCAATGTAATTTTCTGCACTGGTTGGTCTGTGCTCTGTGTATTTAAATCCTTTGAAACGTAAATCATTTTCCATAATATCACTTTCATACTCTAATATACTATGCTTTATAGCTGTGTTGGTCGTAATGAAATTATCATTTATCATACACAATATACTCTTTACAGGACAACATCCTGACTGGTGAGATAACTAGTTTCATATAGAAGGTTCTCATTGGTAGTTTCAAGTTCTGTTATCTCTCTGATGACTAGGACTTTTGCCTGCTCTGGAGTCCCATTCAGTTTAATGTATACCTTACAATCTGAAGTCCTTGTTGACTGTATTTTTTTCTGTTTTCTCATTAGTTGTGCCGGTGTTGCGATGTCTGCTTGTCTGCGATGTCTGTTTTTTTTAATGGGGCGTTCATTAACATAAACATTAGTTCCTTTCAGCTTTCTTCCCTGTTTGAGCAGTTCTTTTTTAAAATTTGTTTTCTATAGTAAAGCAGATAATGATTGCCAGTTTTTAATTTTAATTTTTTCTTGGAAGAGGGTGACACACCTCTATATCCTTACTTTCCACCTTTAGTAGGCAATAACTTGTTGTTCTAAAGAGAGTTGTTGTTGCTCTGGAGAGTCCCCAATTTCCGTGGCCGTAACCCTTGCATATGACTGGTGTGTGGTTTCCAGACCACTGATTATCACATTATTTATTCCGGAGTAGTGTTCCAGTTCTGACACTTAAGATTTCAGAAAGGCAATTTTCTTATTCCTTTCCTCATTTTGTCTTTTAAGGTCTTAAATCTCTCCCATTAAGTCCATAATTACTTTTTGTTGTTTTGAAATGTTGATATTTCTTGAGACATGAAGTTAAGAGACTTCTTTATTTCTTCAATTCTTCAATAAACAACATTTATTTTAGGTGGCATTTTGAAAACAAACTCACCAGTGGCAGAGGAGATCAGGTGGCTGCAAGCTGTTGTAAAACTAGCCTAATGGCTAATAGCCTTTAACCTGGCTAGCCTTAGCCTGGCTCCTGTTGGTGGACCCAATAGCTAGTGGTGGAACCTGGGCCTGATATCTTCTGGTCGCTCCTGGGTCTGGTGGTTGCTGATGCCTCCTGGGCCTGGTGGCTGCTGGTCGCTCCTGGGTCTGGTGGTTGCTGATGCCTCCTGGGCCTGGTGGCTGCTGGTCGCTCCTGGATCTGGTGGCTGCTGGTGCCTCCTGGGCCTGGTGGTTGAACAGTGTTGACTTGAGTGGAGCTCAACTCTGCTGCTGCTAAACTCTTTAATGCCAGAGTTCTAGTTCTAGTTGTTACCACCTTCAAGACATTACAGTTCCTATTAGTTACTATTTTAAATTTTATCATGAACATACCTTTTTATTAGCAGCCTTTTTCTGCTTTTCCGGTGGTATGGGGCTGTGTGAATCTGTGTTTTTTAGGCTCTGAAATTAGCTGTAGCCTACCTATTTCTTTTTCCAACAATCATTGTGGACGAGCCAGAAGTTGAGCAAACTAATGAAGAAATTAAGTGAAAGCAATGTTTCAATTTCAACCGTTTAGACTTTTTGAATATCAGCTCACCTTGTGCTCGAATTACTAGACAATTAAGCATTGCAATAGTTCATGTAGGCCATGTGGTGAAGCCTACATATTGATTCAACTGTTTCTCTTCTGTGTGTGTACTTGGTAAAGTATGCTGAATTATCTTATTAAGAACACATCATCATTATTACTTTCTCTCAACGGTAGTTACTTTACTTTTATATACAACCATAATACCTCATACTCCAATGAACAGTTTAAGTATTTTCTTAAAAATATTGAACCTTGCTACCCAGGAAGACATTAGCTAAGACATTCATTTATCTTTGGTACAAAAATACCACAGATAAGACCGCAACACAATATCTGATGATCATTTTAACTCTTTCTCCAGAAAGTTTCTTTCTTCTGTCTACCTAGGACTTCTCAAAAGACTGATCATCTTGTGTTACAATTGCTGTGGGACACTGTCAATCCTGGCAGACCCTTTGACTGACAGAAAGTGGATGCTTTCTCAGCTCTAACGATCCCTCAGTCACTCATTAAGTCCAACAAGTAGCTCGCACTTAAACAATGAAGATAAATATCTTACTTTTAAGCTGTTCCTAACAATGGTTCAGTTTTCTGTCATTTTTTGTATCAGCACCGTGTGTTCCATACATAACAGTAATGCTCAGTATCTAGGACAGATCCACTGACCCCTTGACAGAGTGAAATGGAACTGGGCCTGAGGCGCTCTGCTGTGGTCACTGCTCCCTCCATGTTATGATGAGAGAGAGCACAAGGACATGATTTCAATCAACTTTGGATAACAAAAGGAATTCAAATCAAACACAGAAAGCATAATAATGGAAGAAATTCATCAAATAATAGAGACAGCAACTATTCTATAATCTGTCTGTGATCTCAAACATAACTTAGTTTACTTTCTCTCAAAACTATTCAACTTTAAATAGTGTCATAATGGGTTTATAAACATTCTTCATGTTACTAAAAGGCTTTCCTTAAACAACAAATTAATAGCTGTCAATGAGGTGGTTGCCATGGAGCTCTGAGCCTTCTGATCTCTCTGTTTTTACTGCCAGTTCCTCAGCAAACTTGTTGAGGACATGTGCTCTAATTAGCTCTTCTGTGTGTAATAATCCTCTTCAGCTTCTTCCACTTGGCTGTTTAGTGTTGCATGTTGTGAAGCATCAGAAGTGAACTACTTTGTGCTAATGCACTGGCTGTGCAACTAAGAAAAATGCAAAGTGAAAGCTGAACTTCTGCAGCTTTATCTTGCCTTGCTGGATTCCTGGACTGAGCTGATTTGTCTTTGACTTCTTTCTTACTTCAAGCTGATTTGATTTCTAAAAAGATAAGTAGGTAAATGAATACATGTTGGACCCTTTTTAAGTCAGGGAGAGACAAATGAAAAGTACATTAATTTCAGAAGTTTTCTTCTTTTTTTTTAACCCACAAACACTCAGAGGACTGCAAACAAAGCCTCTCTCATTGAAGTGCCGGAGGCTCTGTATAGACCAGAGCTGTATGGGGATGAGCAGCGTGTGAATCACACTTGGTTCCCAGACGCATGTTTGCACCAGACTTCACCTCCCCCTCCCATTTGCTTCATCTCTCTACCCTCTGATGACCTTCGAGAGGTCAGCAAAGACTTGAAAGCAGCACAGAAGAAGAATTGAGTATATTCAAGTAAATTTTTCTGGACACATGTTTTTGCATTGTTAATGAAAAATCATCTAAAGTGCATCAGAGCTTTTAACCGAACACAATAAATCGATACACTTGGGCTAAGGGATGAGAAAAGATTTTAATTTACCTTAAATGTTAATAAAGGTACAACCTGAATGAAGACATGTTCATAATTACTCTCTAAATAAAACATAAAGAGCTGGTTGTAGTTTCCATGAGCTGCCATTAAAGAAAAGTAGGACTAAATAAATTGTAAACAGTAACACGTTTTAATTTAAATTATACTGCACATAAATTAATATATTAAAATACTTCTTTTTTGTTAATTAAAATGCTAATTAAATCAAAATTGCAGTGTTTACATTAAATTTACAAATAAATGACTTAATATAATCATAAAAATTAATAGGGTTTTAACAATATTTCAGATCCAAACCTGCACTTTGGCATTATATAAGAAGCAAAGAGATTAAGTAATGTGGTTAAAGAGTTCACAGTACAATAGTTTCTTAAGATGACCTAATTTTACTATAACTTTACCTTTCATCACAAAAAATTAAGAGTGCAGGAAAAAATGTAATTTGTATTTTATCACCAAACACAGCACCATGCTAGATGTACTCATGCCATATTGCTCTACACAGCAAATTCAGCAAGTCCAGCTATTATCCTGGATAAACTGGCTGGAAGCTTCTGCATTGGCACCTCTACTGTACTGCCAGACTAGTTCCTTTCAAATGAATGAGGAGGCTAAATTTTTCTCACAGGGATACTGTTGCTGTGAATGCAGCTTTCTTGGTAGTAAAGATCTGAGCCCTTTAAGCATTCATGTTTTGGCATATAATAACACTGGTGAAGGAATGCAATAGATCTTACTCCTTAAGAGGAAGTGAATTCCTAATCTGTGAGACATTGATGCCACCAAATGCACATACTACTTGCTGGTGAAACATTTACATTTTAAGCTACTTTTGTTTAATATAATATGTTAAAGACTTTAGTTGAATTGGGATTTAAAAAAAAGATCTGTAGTGTGAATAAAATTCATTGACTATCATAAAGACAAAGCAATGAGAATATACAAAGACAATTTAATGAGAGTTGCAGAGTGCTGTATGTGGAAAATGCTCTTCTTATAAAGTTAGACTCTGGGTGTGATTCTCCTCTGCCGTTGTTCGCTGAATCTGTGGTTTAAACACAGACTGTGTGGGACAGAGAAATAGTACAAGAGTGGAGGGTGTGCAGTGAAGTGGGACAGAAAAACTGTAAACAAGAGGCTGACATTTTCAGCAAGTAAAAATAGCTGGTCACGTTTGCAGAAATATCTTCTGTCTGTCTGGGGAAAATGATGAAAATAAGATATGTGGATGGGTTTGGTTCTCATTTTATTTTGAGGTTGAGGTTCAGTGCTGTGTTTATGTTGTAACTTTATACCTGTATCAGAGCGCACTGAGTTTGGCAGTGGCTGTTCTAACTTTGGATCTTTTTTTATTCTCGCTTGCTCTCCCAGCCATGCTGAACTGACTTATATGTCAGCATGAATGTGGTCCACCGTGCTGCATGAAACCTGCTTCAGTAAGTCTCAGTGATCATCTAAACCTGAATTGACTCTAAAAGTTCAATATAGTTATAGTCAAAATACTTTATTAGTTTAAATCTGATACTCTGGCTGCAACTGTACGTTCTGCTAATGGGCACTGCTTTACATCTCATCAACCTCCTAAATTCAGCCTGATCACAAAAACCTTGAAATTCCACTCATGCTAGCCAAAGTCAGGTTGGGCTGCAGGGAGCTTGTCAGTCTGATGATTCTTCACAAACTGACATATGTGTGTTGAACCAAAGACAAAGGGCTCTGGGTTTTAGTCATGTCTCTATGAGCTACAAAGTCTTTTTTTACATGCCTGTTCTTTAGAGCAATGACACCAGTGTTGAAGAAGGCAGAGTGTCTTTGCATAGAAATTTTTTTGTTACTGCATCAACAGAAAAACTATGTTTGCATCTGTCGCTTATAGGGGAATGCTATTAGTGTCTCACTGTTAAACTTCACCTTGCTGCAAAACCACAGTGCTGCTCATGAGAAAGGTACAGCCTCAGCTGCACACTGAATGAAAAGGAAATCAATATGGGAGGATTAGTAACAGTGTCACATGCACACACACTCACATACAAAAAAAAAAGAAAAAAAACCTGCCATATTTTAAATGAAATGTCAGAGGGGAAGAATTTGTTGTGTCTTCATTTTGTCACCCTGTGATTTTTATTAACTTGTTTTACATGTGCAAGTTTCACACATAGAGGAGTGTCTAACATTAGAGAGGAGCTTTTTCTCTCTCTCATTAGACTGTCTCATTAGCACTCAAATTAGGCATAATTTCTTCTCCTTCTTTATGTTGAGCTGCTAGGGTTCTAATACTAATCATCACAACAACAATGATCACCATTATACACATTGTGCTTGCACAGTTCTAGAGATACATTAATAATTCTTTGTAAGCACATCAACTTACTGCAGTCAGACAACAACCAGGCAGTTCCTCAATCTCTGGAAATATAATTATTAATATCTATCTAAAAATAGCATCACTGTAAGAGAAGTTTAATGTATTAAGAGATTAGTTAACTTAAATAAACAAAAGCAACTTCTTCAGATTTGGGAAATGTTTTTTTTAAAATTATTATTAATATAATTTTTTAAGACACACAAATATGGTGAATTTAATTGATCTCATACTTAGAATGTATTTTGAGGGATGTTAGTGTTTTTAACTTCCCCCAGTCTTTCCTCTAGCCAGGCAAAAAAAAGAAGAAAAAAAAAGTGCCTTGTCACTAAAAAGAAAATGGCTTACCTGCACTACAGATGAATAGTCAAGTATTTACCTCATGACACTTTTCTTTTTCCTCAGTGACTGCATCGTACAGAAAGATGTGGAGAATTTGAAAAGACAACCTTGCTGCAATAAGAATCTGACAACGCTTTGCCATGATGGTGGGTTCATGTATGTGGACTATCCACTACAACCTGGTAATAAATAACAAGAAAAAAGGAGGAAAACCAAAGAAGTGAAATATGTTGGCACTGACCTCAGGCAGATGAACTAAAATAATGCTTCCTCTGGAGGCCCTGCCCACAGATTTGCTCTCAGTCCACTTCAAATTGTAAGGGGACTGTGCAAATAAAACATAAATCAGCTTATCAGCTTTATAGAAAACTACATATAATCAGAAAAGACTTTCTTTCTGGCATTATTTTAGTGAAACAAGTGCTACTTCAATCAAACCTTTAAAGAGTGATTGTAATTTTAAAGACAAGCAGCTCTCAATTCTTTGACGTTAACGTACAGTAATTTTACGTCAGCTATATTAAGCAAGAACTGTACCCTTACTTGATACATGTCTTTGTGTCACTACATGTGCATTAATCAAAATGACTTTTTAATGGCAGGGAGCAGTGCTGTGGAGACAAGTCTCAGGAGATGGAAGCATGATGCATTAACCTCCTGTGCACCCAGACACCTGCCCACCCATTTATAAAGAAAAATTAGTGAAGCGATATAATAATAAAACAGGGAAGATCATTTCAATTCTCTTATAATAGTTTAAAGTTATTTCATATGCTTTATCTATAGAAGTTGCAGACTCGTTTTTAAACAGTAATTTTCCTCCATCTGGTGAAGTTCCATATTAGGTTTCTGCTTTTGTGTTAAATATCTTAAAAAAAGAGCTAAATGGGAGGTAAAATGACAAAAGCTGCTCT
This sequence comes from Rhadinocentrus ornatus, assembly GCA_037177495.1. Lineage (NCBI taxonomy): Eukaryota > Metazoa > Chordata > Actinopteri > Atheriniformes > Melanotaeniidae > Rhadinocentrus > Rhadinocentrus ornatus. Next base: position 10,872,335 of record JBAMHW010000021.1, on the reverse strand, counting down.
CAGGATTAAAAACAAAGAATAAATAGACCAGATCAGTGCCATGCATTTAGCATCTGTTAAAGCTATTAAAATAAATAAGGCAATATTTCTTAGTATTTCTTAAGACTAAAGAGCAAATTAACAAATTAAAACTGATGAAACAGCAGTTTTAGAGTAATCTAAGAGACAGATTAGAAGGTATTAATGTGGTAACCATATGCAGGCCTTATGTTTGCTTGCCTGGTCATCTATAATGTATCAGGGGCACATCTGGCACTCAGAGACATCCTACTGCTGATGGGTTGGCTGCTCACGTACTCAGATAATTGTGCACACTTGGAGACTTTTATTTTCATTTAGAATTTAACACACATTATTGTAAGTCTTGCCTTATTCTTTGTGTAATGTAAAAACAAGAGACCAGTTGGTTTTCTGCAGCATGTTCGATATTGTGAGAATTAGGAAAAATAATTCTAAAGAAAAGTTCAGACACAAGGAGGAATGTTAATAACAAAGGAGTAAATATTAGAGAAAAAAAATAGATCTGTCCCTCTGACTTGTGTCCATTTTAATAATTCACAGCATCATTTCTGTCTCGTAGGATTTGAAGCGATGACAGGGGAAACCACTCGCTTGCAACCCGTCTACCCAGGAGATCGTATTACCAGCACTGCATTAGTATGATAAGAGCACCTGCTTTCTATGAGAGCTATTATCAGACACTAAATGAAGGTAGTCAGTTTTTATGATGCAAAAAATAAAATGTGATGATTAGAAATTATGTCTGTTGAGGGAAGAAGACATGCACAGTTAGACAAAGCCTTGATTGCAGGGAACTCAGACTATAAAAACCATTACGGTTTTATGCATAATGAATAATGATTGCAACTTCTGCAGCAATTTCCCTATTTCACACTCCTTATAACAACAATTAATCACAGTTGTTCTTGATATAAAAAAAACCAAACAAACATATTGTTATACTGGATCATTTTTTTCCCTTTCGTCTTGGGAGACAGATTCAACGATCAATAAGATTCTCATGTTTGTCATTTACAACATATTTAGCAGTCCATCTCTTTGGCCCAGATAATAACTCAGCTATGACTGCACTGATTGGCATCACATTCAATACAGACATTCATAGGCCTCAGAGGACAAATCACTCCAATATGCTAACTTTACTCATTCTTACCCAGGAAAGCTTAAGTATATTTTTAAATACTTGAATTAATAAGTAACTGAAAAACCTCATATATACTCAGTATTAACTTTCTGTTTGGTTCAAATTGCAGCTTTAGTTATATAAAGCTATAATAGTGAAGAATAAAAAGGAATTATACTAAACAAAAAATGTCAATGCTAACATAAAATTGCAACTTTCAGCTCAAATTTGTATTTAGCTGGTTTAATAATTAAAGTATATATAATGCATAACTTCTTTGCATTAAAATGTCTCAAATTCCCCTTGCCCCAACTAAAATACATGCATAAAGGTAGGATTTAATTTGTCCTTGAAGGGGAGATTCCAAAATGGCCAGCTCCATCGGGTGATGATACTGGTATCTTGTTTGTCTGGTTTGCAGCCTAGTCTTCTTGTCTAATAACCCCAATAAAAATATATAAAATATGAAATGCTCTTTTTAAGGTAATCAAACTTAAAAGAAGTACATCACGTCTTTTAAAGCTTTACTTTTATACAGAGATAAATGAAGATAACTAATTGACAGGTGTAACGCTTATTCCAATAGTTTATCTATAACCACTAAATAGCTCCCACACTGTATTTCAGAGTCCATACACAGGCACTGGCCCATGCTAAACTAGAAATTAAGTTACAGTAACTGGACAACCATGACTAATGAGGGATGTAAAGGAAAGAGGCATATGGTTCAAAACACAAGCGTTCTTCTGATGTATGGTGGACATATTGGGGCGCCCACACACAAAAGTTAACACATGAATAAAAAAAAAGGCATGAAATTTTATTTTATTGGCAGCTGACAGATGCACTGCATAAATCCTTGCTGTTCACATAAGGAAAAGGGGAAAAACAAAAAAAAAACCACACAAAGAGAATAAATGATGACCACAAACTTCCTATCAACCCACCGAGGAAATGCTGGCCTTGCTCCCACACAATCTCACTGATCCTTGAGTCTTGGGGAACATGCCATTCCTCATCAATACTCACCACAAGAAAAAACCCAGAGTGCTTTGGCTTCTCATATCATACAGCTTCCATATTAACAGCAGAGTGAGGAAAGCCACAACAATGGTAGGAATATTAAAAACAGCGCTTGCCTCAAACTGCAGCTCTCAGCAGAACTTCATGGTGGAAGACAAATCCACCCAAATCTCTTGGTCATGAAGTATAAAAAGAATGCATCTTATAAACCAGAATAGATGGAAATAAGGAAGAAATCAGAATACTTTTACACTTGAATCAGATTTCCACATTTGGCTTTTGAAAACAGCTTCCCATGAAATGTTGTGATGCAATGAAGCCCTGGTTTTTATCTGTGTTCATCTAAGTAACAGAAAACTGCATTAACTGCTTATTTACCCTAAACAGAGCTGTGCAGAGTTTGTAGTTTAAACAGCTGGCAAACAGAGGGGGGAGAATTTGGCAACATGCCCCACTTTTCTAAATTACCTCTGTGGAAGAAAAAGGAGGGAGAGGTTCTGAGGGTGGGTGGTCTGGATAAAATCTTCACCTCTTCTCTCCTCTTTGTGGCGTTTTGTCTCATTTTCAGTCTCTTGACCCCGGAGCCAAGTAGGGCACAAGAAGAAAAAGAAATGAAGGGATTTTGGGGGGGTACTAGACCAGAAATTCCTAGCTAGTTTCTGTGTTTATTAGTGTGTGTGTCTGTTAAAACCCCATCACAACACACATCACCAAGTACTTGTCATTTGTTGATGGAACAGCCACAGGTGCCGTTTTTTCCTGCAGGGGTGCTCAGATTTGGGCTTTGGTCTAACCAGTGACAAATATTTGGCCATAGTCAAGAATCTGAGTCAACTTTCTCTTCTTCTCAGACTCAGGTGAAGAGTTGGTTCAAAATTTGATACAGGAAAAAGTTCAAAGCCTGTTTACCAGTAAATGTGACCACTTTCTCTGCAGATCTAAGATCTCACTCTCATAGCTGAATAAATGTGCTTCAAATTTGTCTGATAAACAGAAAAGTTGCATAAGACTGAGGAGACAAACATAAATAGAAAATAACAGTGGACATTCTTAAATGAACTTTCAGCTTTTAAAATCCCACCACTGAACTTTGGCAGATTTTCACACAGTGGTGCCCCCTAACGAAGAATAATTCACCATCCATCTTACACCCTGTCTCATCTCCGAGCTCTCTCTAGTCAGTAAAAATCAGTCCAATGTTGAAGCTGTGAAATGTAGTTTTTTAGTCTCTGGATGCTGCAGAGCAAATATAGCTCCAGGAATGTGCATGATAAATGTCGGTGTGCAATTAAAACCAGTCAGAAGCATGGAGTTTTAAGGTCAGGAAAGTTATGTAGTGTTACTTAAAAGTACCAGTATGAAACAATTTTACTATTTTATTATTTTGATGCTACTCTGGTTGGCAGCAAGGAGAATGACACCTCCAAAACGCTTTTACAATTTGTAACTTGACTGAGTGGATACAATCTCCTTTTCTGTCAAATTTTCTCAAGATTCTCTACATTACCAGGGTAGTGCATGGACTAGAAGGCAGCAAATTGTGCTCACCCTGTTTTTTTGGCAGAACCAAGAAGCTGCTAAGCACACATGACAAGGCAGTTAACTTTTACAACCACCAAAAACATAAATGGGAACTGTCCTATATTCTGAGGGGGATTATAACAAATATTTGCTAAGAGCATAAAAAGCTTAAAAGGATGAACTTGAGTCCAACAAGTCCAAAAGACACCAAAGTCTCTGCAGCACCCACTTTGTGCCAAAAAATGCTAAATTCTGTTCCTGTTTCATAAGACTTTATCTCTTGTAACTACAAGGATATAATTATTTGCATTTAAGGATTCACATGCACGCAGATATAAATACCAGGCCTCTTTGTGACAGCATATCAGGTCACGCAATTAGAAATGACTAACAATTTGTGGTAAATTAAATTTGTCAGATCTCATAGTTGAATTTTTTAACATGTTTGATAACAAATATGTTTATGTAATTTATACAATTGGTAATTAGTGTAATTCCTGCTAAATCTGATGGGTTGTAAGAAGCCTGGTTGTGAAGATCTTTCAGAGCCCAGTGGAGCTAATACTAACTTGCTGATATTAGCTAATATTATAACTTATGACCGATGTCATAAACCAAGTAAAATCCTTTTGTTGCCAGCTTTTATTTTCCACTACTCTTTATCAAAGTTCTAAAACAAAAAAAGAAAAAGGAATTAAGAATTTTATCATTTTGTTTGTGTTGTTTAATAAACACAAGTTTATTTCAATCTCATGAATGCCAGCTGTAGTTTTGTTCTTTGGAGTGCAGAGTGAGAGTCAGAAACAGTGCCACGTGTTTTTTACATGCAATATTTTACCTCTACAGACACATACAATGATACTTTTTTATTTCACAATCATAATTAACTATTTACTTGTTTAATTTATTTTTAGATATTCTTAAAATATTTATAAAATAATCTTTTCATATGGACTATAACATGAATAGTCTATAGAAATATAGCTGTATTATTTTCTTTTCCTGTTTATCACTAAGACAAATTTAATAATTTTAGTGAATGTATGTATTGTATATGTGTATTTATTTATTGTACAGTGAGTGGCAGTGTATTATCGGATGACTCACTGAAGCATCAAATGTACAAATACACCACCCCCCAGGAATATACTAGAAAACAGCTGTCAAATATGTGGTACTATAGTGGGCATGAAACTCTGTGTATGGACATCATCGCCAAGGTCAAGACGACAAATAGGACTCTGAGGGAGGTAGTTTAATAGAAGAATAAAATGTTCACGGAGCAAGATGACATCTATTTCCCTGACGAGAGGTTTATGTAAAGACAGAGGCTGCAGTACAGACAGAGGGCTGGTATTTTGACAGTGGTGTAAATGTTAACTGCATTTTGAAGCTACTAATCCTCTGATGAGTGTTCTGACACACTGTCACACTTAATAAGTGACAGAATTATTAAAAATGTAAATAAAATTAGCATTTACTATAAACCCTGATGCTAAACTTAGCCTAACTTTTTTTTTATACTTTGTACATAGTAGGATTATAAAATAAAGAGTTTAACTGCATAATAACTAGTTGCATTGATAATGAGGTTAGTGTTGCTAGAAAAATGAGGTTTTTGCTTGTCCAGACTACAACTTAGTCCTAAAAATGTTGGACAAAACCCCAGCGGACAGAACCTTTGAAAGTCATCATGTTAGAGGGGCTTTAATTAACAGAATAGACATCACGTGTAAAATGAGTTATGTGCTGTAAAACAATGTTATTAAGTTTAGATATTTACTTTAAGGGTGTGCATTCACAAAAAATACCAATTATTATTGAATTATTGAACAACAATTTAGCATTAATTAGTAACCCATTTTTACACAAGTATTTTTTTTATATCACAGACAACTGAAAGTTTATTAATTTCTATAAGACTTGCTGTAATCTCTATAAGATTTGGAAAACTCCTGTGACAACAGGGGGTGTCTGACCTTTCTCTCTATGTCTCAGTAATTCCTACATATATTCCATAAACTAGACCTCCTCAAGGGCAAAGTTCATACATTACGGACCAAACATACACTTACTGCATGTGGAAAGGTGTAAAATAAAACCATGCCAAGTACATGATCCATAATAAAGAATGACTTCTGTGAACCTTTTAAGTTCTGGTACGAGGTGCTAGAACGGCCATTTTTTCTAAACAAAGGGCAGCAGATTGATTTCAGAAGGGATGAGGGTAGGGGTAAAGATTTGATACATCAGACTTCACATAAAAACCACCACAATCTGGAGATGTTGACACCAAAGATCTGTCTGCAGGTGCTGCACTTTTATGGACCACCATTCTACTGACTGAACCAGCCAACCCACCTTTGGTCTTCCTGATAGTCTTGATATTTAATCTCTTTGAGGCGGAAACCGAGTTTTATTTGTTTAATATTGTGTGTAAAACTTCTCGGTTTTCTGTTGAGAGAAGCCGGAACAAGACAGAGATAAGGCAATGACATTCATTTCGTAAACAAAGACTATTTAAGTTTAGAATATTCTTCCTGCTTTATGTTTACCTGTTTTGTTTCTCCTAAAGTTTTAAAGTTGACTATAATGAATAAAACTTATTTCCAGGTTCACCAGTAAGTTTAGCAAAATCTAAAAGACCATCAAGAAAAAGTATGCTGCTTTTACAAAGATCCAGTCTAAGGAGAGCTGTCCAGTTCAAAATGTATCAATAAAGCTGTGTTGTGAAATCTACTTTAAAATTATATAGCAAATATAACAAAAAAAATTAAAGAAAGGGGCAGAGAACAGTAATCAAATAAGCACAATGGTGATGAAAAGGAAGAAAAGAGGAGACAAAGATGAAAGTGAAGAGACAGAAAGTTATTGTGCACACCTCAGCAGTGAGGATGTCCTCTGCAGACACAGTCAGAGTACAAGATAGAGAAAACATTGCACCTGATTTGTCCTCAGAGCTTAACAGCAGTGTTTCACTTCACATCATCTAAAATAAGGTGGAGAAGGTAGAGCAATAAACTTGATTGCTGTGGGACACATCTGATTGCTTTTCTAACACAGTGGAAATGCTGAATCAGAAAATGGGCTCTGTGCAATTACACAAGCCTCCAGCCGTAAGACATGATCTGAGGAGAAAGAGATAGACTGGCAGTTAGAGGAGGGGAAAAATCTCAACCCATGGACAAGGGAGAACATTGACATTTCTATTGTTTATTTCTATATAAGGCCACACTTATTAGCGGCTGTCCATGATTCTGCAAATGGCTGCACACACTTTGTTAAGCTGTTAAGTTTTTACTTTTATTATCATAGAGAAATTGTGTTAAATTTCTGTATCCTTGCAGTTAATACTGTAACACTGTGAACAGGAGCACTGCGGTGCATCTAGGAATGTCTATATCATTTCATTCAGACCTTCAGGGACTGTTCTGTTGGGTTTAGATGTTTAGTGTTACACTCACCAGTCTTGTTCTCAATCTTTTAATTAATGGGTTGTTTGATAGGAGGCTTACGTTCCAGCCAAATACAATAATGCTCATGAAGCTGAGTTGGATTTTATTGCTCAGATATGCAATCTTACACCTGGAATTTATATCATAAACAATTAGCTGTATTACAAAGTAATAAAGATGATTAATGTAAAGATCAGGAACCTTGGCTGCGAACACTCAACAGAAGCAGAATGGATCATTCTGTAAAGGACCGGCCATCTAAATAACATTTGCAGAGTGCAATGCAGACTTAAATGGATTTTAAATTTGTATTTTGTTTTGCCAGGATCTCTTGCTATCACAAATCAAAGCTGAGAGTATCGTGGAATATTGTGAAAGCTTTATAGACTTTTTGAGTGTATTTTCAGCCCAAATATATTTTTTACCCCATGTGAAAATGCTGTTTTACAATTTCCTTATGTGGATTTTTTCAATTACTGATTTGATGTTGGAGCATTGGATCTCTGTGCGTAATATGCAGAGCTAGGACAGGGCGATTAGCTGTCTAACTGTATTTTATTGAATTTGTGACATATTCTGAAAAGCCAAACATGTACCTTTGTCAAAAACAAAAAAACAAACAAAAAAAACTTAAATAAATGGACATTTTTCATTGTTTAATTAAATCTGCACGAATAAATTAAATCTATACTTTTTTAGAGCTGATTCAGTCTTGTTAATTTATGCTGATGCTCATTTGATCCACATTTTCAGTTGTGATATGTGTATTTGTTTTATATGATTTATAAAATTACAACATTTAAAGTCATTGGATCAAAACATATTGCAATGCAATGGTACAAAATGATTGCACACAATCATTTGTGTTGATACACAGTTGTAAAACTTGTCCCCTACATGAACTTCAGAGGAGGTGAACTATTTTTTAAAAACATTTCTTAAATGCTGACTCTGCTTCTAACAATGTGGTGTTGTAAACAGATCTTCTACAAAGCATTAGCTTAGTTTAAAACTAGCCAGCTAGATGTGTATCTTACCACAACATTGATAAATATTCTGCTTTCATCAAAAACTGTAAATGGAACTTAGATGCTGGAATGTAGATAACTGGTTACTCAAATAGCAGAGGAAAATTGAGCAGATTAAGATGACAAAGGACTAGACAGAGCAAAAGGTTGCACCAGAGATGTTGGAGTTGCTGCACCAGCACAGAGAATATAATATTGAAGGACCAAGTTAACAGTGCTGTACCACCATTGTTGAGAGATTGTACATGCATGTACTTAATGGAGTTACACAACATGAGCTAATTTTAGAAGATAGTGGAGTGGGCTGGTGGCTGGGTGTGTATTTGTGTGGGGGAGGTGGTGGTGGTAAGGGGGGGGGGGGGGCATTTCCTTTTCCCCGGGGTGCCTAGCCT